>CAMXCT020000335.1:70466-180466 GCA_947184155.2 Cladocopium goreaui
CTGCTTTAGAACTACTTGAATATGTCTGTTAAAAGTGAGATATTTTTGATATAATGCCGTTTTGCCTTCTTCCTCTTAAAGCTGCGTGCGTTTACTGCTTGCGAGCTACTTGAATGTTTCTGACATAAGTGCGATATTTTTGATATGCTGATATGCTGCTGTTTTGCCTTCTTTCTCTGTGAAAGCTGCGTGAGTCTACTGCTTGAGAGCTACTTGAATGTTTCTGAGAGAAGTGAGATACTTTTGATATGCTGCTGTTTTGCCTTCTTTTTCGGCGAAAGCTGCGTGAGTTTACTGCTTGCGAGCTACTTGAATGTTTCTGACATAAGTGCGATATTTTTGATATGCTGATATGCTGCTGTTTTGCCTTCTTTCTCTGTGAAAGCTGCGTGAGTCTACTGCTTGAGAGCTACTTGAATGTTTCTGAGAGAAGTGAGATACTTTTGATATGCTGCTGTTTTGCCTTCTTTTTCGGCGAAAGCTGCGTGAGTTTACTGCTTGCGAGCTACTTGAATGTTTCTGACATAAGTGCGATATTTTTGATATGCTGATATGCTGCTGTTTTGCCTTCTTTCTCTGTGAAAGCTGCGTGAGTCTACTGCTTGAGAGCTACTTGAATGTTTCTGAGAGAAGTGAGATACTTTTGATATGCTGCTGTTTTGCCTTCTTTTTCGGCGAAAGCTGCGTGAGTTTACTGCTTGCGAGCTACTTGAATGTTTCTGACATAAGTGCGATATTTTTGATATGCTGATATGCTGCTGTTTTGCCTTCTTTCTCTGTGAAAGCTGCGTGAGTCTACTGCTTGAGAGCTACTTGAATGTTTCTGAGAGAAGTGAGATACTTTTGATATGCTGCTATTTTGCCTTCTTTCTGTGTGAAAGCTGCGTGACTTTACAGCGTGCAAGCTACTTGAATATTTCTGACATCAGCGGGATATCTGTGATATGCTGCAGTTTTGCTGTTATTCTCTGTGAGAGCTGTGTGAGTTTGCTGCTTGAAAGCTACTTGAATATTTCTGACATCAGCGAGATATTTTTCGATATGCTTCTGCTTTGCCTTCTTTCTCTGTGAGAGCTGCGTGAGCTTTCTGCTTTAGAAATACTTGAATATTTCTGACAAAGTAAGAAACTTTTGATACCCTGCTGTTTTGTCTCTTTCTCTGTGAAAGCTGCGTGAGTTTACTGCTTTAAAACTACTTGAATATTTCTGACACAAGTGAGACATTTGTGATATGCATTTGTTTTGCCTTCTTTCTCTGTGAAAGCTGCGTGAGTTCTGATTGAGAGCTACTTGAGTATCTCTGACACAAGTGAGATGTTTTTGTTATGCTTCTGTTTCTCCGTCTTTCTCTGCGAAAGCTGCGCGAGTTTTCTGCTTGAGAGCTACTTGGGTATTTCTGACACAAGTGATTTTTTGTGATATGCTTCTGTTTTGTCTTCTTCCTCTGTGAAAGCTGCGTGAGTTTTCTGCTTGATAGCTACTTGAGTATTTCTGACACAAGTGAGACATTTGTGATATGCTTCTGTTTTGCCTTCTTTCTCTTAAAGCTGCGTGCGTTTACTGCTTGCGAGCTACTTGAATGTTTCTGAGATAAGTGCGATATTTTTGATATGCTGATATGCTGCTGTTTTGCCTTCTTTCTCTGTGAAAGCTGCGTGAGTCTACTGCTTGAGAGCTACTTGCATGTTTCTGAGAGAAGTGAGATATTTTTGACATGCTGCTGTTTTGCCGTCTTTTTCACCGAAAGCTGAGTGAGTTTACTGCTTGAGAGCTACTTGAACTTGAATATTTCTGACATCGATATATTTTTGATAAGCAGTTGTTTTGCCGCCTTTCTCTGTGAAAGCTGCGCGAGTTTACTGCTTGCAAGCTAGTTGAATATTTCTGACATCAGTGAGATATTTTTGGTATGCATTTGTTTTGCCTTCTTTCTCTGTGAGAGCTGCGTGAGTTTACTGCTTGAAAGCTACTTGAATAAATATTTCAGCTTTTTTTGATTTGCTTCTGTTTTTCCGTCTTTCTCTGCGAAAGCTGCGCGAGTTTGCTGCTTGAAAGCTACTTGAATATTTCTGACATAAGTGAGATATTTTTGATAACCATTTGTTGTGCCTTCTTTCTCTGTAAAAGCTGGGCGCGTTTATTGCTTGAAAGGTACTTGAGTGTTGCTGACAGAAGTCAGATAGTTGTTTATATGCATCTATTTTGCCTTCTTTCTCTGTGAAAGCTGCAGTGAGTTTACTGCTTTAGAACTACTTGAATATGTCTGTTAAAAGTGAGATATTTTTGATATAATGCTTTTTGCCTTCTTTCTCTTAAAGCTGCGTGCGTTTACTGCTTGCGAGCTACTTGAATGTTTCTGACATAAGTGCGATATTTTTGATATGCTGATATGCTGCTGTTTTTCCTTCTCTCTCTCTGTGAAAGCTGCGTGAGTCTACTGCTTGGGAGCTACTTGAATGTTTCTGACATAAGTGCGATATTTTTGATATGCTGATATAATGCTGTTTTGCCTTCTTTTTGGCCGAAAGCTGCGTGAGTTTACTGCTTGACAGCTACTTGAATATTTCTGACACCGATATATTTTTGATAAGCAGTTGTTTTGCCTTCTTTCTCTGTGAAAGCTGCGTGAGTTTATTGCTTGCAAGCTACTTGAGTATTTCTGACATCAGCGAGATATTTTGATATGCATTTGTTTTGCCTTCTTTCTCTGTGAGAGCTGCGTGAGTTTACTGCTTGAAAGCTACTTGAATAAATATTTCATCTTTTTTTGATATGCTGCTGTTTTGCCTGCTCTCTCTGTGAAAGCTGCGTGAGTTTACTGCTTTAAAACTACTTGAATATTTCTGACAAAAGTGAACTATTTTTGATATGCTGCTGTCTTGTCTCTTTCTCTGTGAAAGCTGCGTGAGTTTACTGCTTGAGAGCTACTTGAGTATTTCTGACACAAGTGAGACATTTGTGATATGCTTCTGTTTTGCCTTCTTTCTCTGTGAAAGCTGCGTGAGTTTTCTGCTTGAGAGCTACTTGAGTATTTCTGACACAAGTGAGACATTTGTGATATGCATCTGTCTTGCCGTCTTTCTCTGTGAAAGCTGCGTGAGTTTACTGCTTGAGAGCTACTTGAGTATTTCTGACACAAGTGAGACATTTGTGATATGCATCTGTTTTGCCTTCTTTCTCTGTGAAAGCTGCGTGAGTTTTCTGCTTGAAAGCTACTTGAGTATTTCTGACACAAGTGAGACATTTGTGATATGCTTCTGTTTTGCCTTCTTTCTCTGTGAAAGCTGCGTGAGTTTACTGCTTGAGAGCTACTTGAGTATTTCTGACACAAGTGAGATATTTTTGATATGCATCTGTTTTGCCTTCTTTCTCTGTGAAAGCTGCGTGAGTTTACTTTTTGAAAGCTACTTGAATATTGCTCACATCAGCGAGATATATTTGATATGCTGCTGTTTCGTACAACGATCCGTCGGGTAATTCAAGAATACTCCATGAATCAATTGAATCAATGCCTCATGGAGTCCCAGGCATGGTCCATGTCCAAAGCACACCGCTGCGATCAGTTCTGATGTTCTCCACCATGCGTAGGGAGGGCAAGCTATCAAGCGCTTGATATGGCGTGGCTTCAAGATCCCTCTAGGTGGACAGATTGCCGCATGACTGATGGCGGTTTACATGCGCACGTGCATACAGACAAAAGCAATGTCACACCAGCGAAAGTGTTGAATGTTAACGCGCACGCACACACACGCACGCGCACACACACACAGACACAGACACAGACACAGACACAGACACACACACACATCAAAAGATACGAACAAGTAGGATGGGAAGTACTGTCACAGACAACACAGTGCAGACCACAGCATCACATGCTTACGAAAGGGGCCGAAAGGTCAGAGGGTTTCAATTTTGTCACAACGTCACGAATGCGTAGCCAAAGGTTTACCTTTAAAATCGGAATCTGGGTGGACCGTGTTCGCCCGACTTCGTATTGTGCCCGCAACAAAAAAGTATCCCACAACAGCACCGAGGACTCTTACAAGAACGGTCTCACAAACGCCTTGCGCAATACGTAGTGATGTAGTGTCCAACAAGAGCGTCTTGCAAGGGTGTCACCACAGTCTCTGACATCCCAAAAGAGTCCCTTAGTGTTCCGAGAAAGTGTCCTGAGCGTTCAAGAAGTTACCACAAAAGTATCTCATTTTGACCCCACGAGTGTCTTACAAGAGTGTCTCGCACACAAGTCTCCTACGGAGGTGTCAAGAAAGAGTGTCTTTCCGGACCAGGAGTGCCCCACAGAGTGAAAACCATCTCACAAACAATGTTTGCTAAACCTGTGAGTAACGCCAAAAAATCATATCTCCTTTCAAGCATTAGTTTGCAATGGAATTATTGCATTCCTGTAGGTTCATGGCTGCCGGTTGGTTTTTGTTAAAAAGGATCACCGAGGGCGTATCTCAGTCTCGTCAAACCACAATGCGAATCGTTTTGAGATGTGAATCCGTTTTGAGTGTCGAAACGGTTCTATGAAGATTTCGAATCCGAAACTCTTTGAAGTTTTCGAATTCGAGTTTGGTCGATTTTGAGTCATTTCAAATCCGCCCTCCCCATGGATCGGCCAACTGACGCTTTGACGCTGCATGCGCTGCCTTGAGGTGCACGAAGGAGACAAGTTGGCGCACTACGCCCGTGCGTGTACGGACATCGTTTTTAGGCCGTCCAAAGTCAAGGAATTCGTTTGGAGCATTGGATTTCATTGATTTCATTGGGTGTTCTTTGTAGATGTTTGCAAAGATCATCTCTTCCACTTTTCCTCCCATGTAGTTCCAATCCCCTTGTCGTGAGTCGTCAGACAGCAACTGTGATTTGGTTGGTGCCAAATGCCAAATCAAGTACGTTCAGCCGTACCACATAGAGATTTGTTCTGATTTTTAGTTTGAAACCCTTGTTTTTCTCTCTTTGCTTTCTTTCTCCTGAGTTTCTTCTATGTTTAGCCTGAAAGAGTGAAACACCCAACTTTGCAACTTTGCCTCTTTTGCTTGGCTGGTTTTGACATCCCCTGACATTCACAGAACTGACATTCACATTCATTCGCCATGTTCTCGAAACAGAACTGTACTTTGAGTGGTCCTCTCTGCTTCTATGCACATGTGCACATAATATGTACATTGTAACATTTTGCACATGTTCAACACATACTGCACGTTTTCAACGAATCAAGTCGTTTTAAGAACTCGCGGCCAACAACCGTGGCCTTCCGTGGCCTTCCGTGGCCTTCCGTGGCCTTCCGTGGCCTTCCGTGGCCTTCCGTGGCCTTCCGTGGCCTTCCGTGGCCTTCCGTGGCCTTCCGTGGCCTTCTGCCAGGTATCCTTTCGGGACCCAGGAACTCCTTGGAGTCGCTGCGCGTGGAGAGTGGGGAGCTCGGAACCGAGCTCATGGCGGTTGACAGTTGACAGTTGTAAAATGAAGTGTCAACAAAACCATAAAAACTTATTAAAACAAATTTCATTTTACACGGTTGACATGTTCATTGACATATTCACGTCACATGGTGTGGAGTCTCATTAGACACGTCATGACACGTCAATGAATGACACACAGACATGGTGTCATGGTGTCAATGCCACGTTACAGGCTTTGCTTAATCTTGCGTGTCTTGCGCGTCTTGCGTGTCTTGCGCGTCTTGCGCGTCTTGCGCGTCTTGCGTGTCTTGCCTGTACGTGTCATGCCACCTGTCTTTGGTGTTTTATCGCGTGTTACGCTGCGTGTAACGTGCATCCATATCATACACGTTTGCCATTGGGATCCACGACCCACGTGGGCCATTGTGGATATGAAGAAAATGCTCTGTGACGCAGACTCTGTTTATCCTAAGATAATCTAAGATATCCTAAGGCATGAAGTAAGCATTGTGTGATGTCCAGTGATGTCCAGGTCATTGTAGGTCATTATTGTTGATTTGATGATCATAGTCATTTAGTCATTTAAATTGGTCTTCATTTGATGTTTATTTGGACGCGTGGCATCTTACAGAAGACTGGAAACTTCAACGTGTTTGCTGGACAGGTTGCTCCACATGCTGTTATCGCAATAATTAGTTGCCTCTCTTTCATCTCCGCATTTTCATGGCCAGGTACGATCTGCAGCAACATGCAAAAGCCAGTGGAGAGAGTCTGGAATATCAGGCACTGGTCCGCTGTTTTTTAAATGTGACTTTGATACACGGT
Source organism: Cladocopium goreaui (assembly GCA_947184155.2). Taxonomy (NCBI): domain Eukaryota; class Dinophyceae; order Suessiales; family Symbiodiniaceae; genus Cladocopium; species Cladocopium goreaui. The sequence goes on from CAMXCT020000335.1 coordinate 76,700, forward strand.
AAGAAAGCGAGGGCAAGTCTGCCAAAAGCAAAACTAGGTTAGAAAGATGATTGCCAAGACAAGTTGTCACCAAATACAACCTTTCGGACAAAGACTTAGAAGAGAGGGTTTGATGGCTGAACAAAGCTCGAATCAGAAACTAGCCGCGAATCAGCAACAAAGAATCAGAAACTAAAACCCGCGAATCGGAAACTGAGAATCAGAAACCCAAATCCGCGAATCGGAAACCAAACAAGCCCACGAACCAGATTCAAAAACCGCGAATCAGAAATCCAAAACCCCACGAAACAGAAACCACAAATACGACAAGGGATAAATACCGCCACCCCCTTTGAACAATATATTGATGTACGTATATTTATATATGTATATATATATATATGTATTGAAAGGGCTATTTCAAGTTATCTTCATAAGTGATCAAATCCGCCACCCTCCCTGAACAATATGCTTAGAGTATGCTTAATGGGGTATCACTTTCAACGTTTTTCAAACAGGATCCAATCCGCGAATCCTCCAGAAAAAATGGGTTGCATGGATATCACCTCCAACCTAGCCTAGCTTCAGACTCAAATCCGCCACGTCCTCTGAGCAATATATTCTGCATGAGGTATTAGACTCAACTTTTTCGGTGCAACCCTGACGTTGCTCCGCGCCTGAATCGTGGAAGGGTTGCAAACTTTTGAAGTTCGCCAAAAGTGGAATGTCAAAATTCACATCATTCATCATCGTCATCATCATCAACAACATCATCATCATCATCAACAACAACATCATCGTCGTCACCAAAATCATATTCATGTCAATTATCATCAGCATCATCATCATCATCATCTTCTTCTTCATCATCATCATCATCAGAAACATCGTCATCACAATCAAATTCAAAATCATATTAATGTACATTCATCATCCCCATAATCATCACGAAGATAGAGTTGATGCTATCACCCCATTCAACATATTGTTCAGAGGGGGTGGCGAATTTTGATCCCTCATGAAGATAAAGTTGATGTTATTACCCCAGGCAACATATTGTTCAGAGGGGTTGCAAATTTTAATGTGATGATGAGCATGATGTCATGCTGTGATGATGGTGATGATGATCATGATCATGGCGACTGTAAGTGTGGAGCAACGTCCAGGTTGGGCGGAACTTTTTCATAAGGGATTAAATCTGGCCCCCTCAGTAAAAACCCTTCTGCAATTCATTCCCGGTACTCCGCCGGTGAAGTGCTTCAATGAGGTGAGACCAGTTGTGAATGCTTTCCAAAGCATAGGGCTTGGTTTCTCATCCGCAGGGTTTAGTTTCCGATTCAGCGGTGGTGGCCGACTCAAAGGCTTTGGTTTCATTCAGTGTTTTTAGTTTCCGATTAATGGGTTTTGGTTTCCGATTATTGGCTTGACCGATGATTGAGACAAAGTGACACAAAGTTAAAATACTTTGAGAAAAAAGTTTGAGATAAGAGAGCCATAAAAATCATAAAAGAGAGAAAAGTTGACGTTTTTTGCCTCGAAAGGTGGCCTTGTTTTTTTGCACCTGGTTTTCTTCGGTTTCTTTCGAGAGGTGCCAGGGCAGAAGCGAAAGTTTGTACCGCACGTCATCGAGCCGTCCCTAGGCGCACGGCGGCACGACACGGCGACAGTCACGGAATGCAACGAATGAAAGATTTCTGAAAGACATGTTTGACACATTTTAAGGAGTTATATAAATTTATCGAAGGGCGTTTAGAGGTCAAACTTCCGACAATATGGACAGATGAAAAGCAGAGGTGGAGCAGAAGAATAGAGAAGAGAAGAGCAGAAGAGAGAAGATCAGAGAAGAGAAAGCGTCAGAAGAAAGAAGATGCAGGAGCGCGAAAAGGTAGGAAAGTCGCGAAAAATTGTGTTTTTCCAATGATTTGTGGCTCCAGAGGGTCGAAAAGTAGGCTCGCTAAAGCGGCGGGTGCGGAGCCATCTGACCAGATGAGAGATGAAAAATTGCACGCCGTTGTGGCGCGAAGCACATTTCCAAGTCAAAATGTACAAAGCACACTAGGTCCCGACCACTTTTGGAGGTTGGGATGTCGAACAGGCGCACGCCGTTGCGGCGCGAAGCACATTTGGAGGTCAAAATGTTAAAAGCACCACATGTTTGCACCACTTTTGGATGTTCGGATGTCGTTTCGCGTGGCAGGCGCAAGGGATTGTGGACTTGGTCAAAAGTGAGCAAAACGTGAGGGTTTTGTGGCATTTCCAACAAAAATGGCAGGCGTGGGACATTTGAAGAGGATCTGCAAAGATGCAAGGCGCAGTACAAGAGACATGTTCATCAGAGCTGTTAGGAGGTCTGGGCGCTGATGTCTTGAGACAGGTTGCATTTTGGAGCCTCAGATCTTCAGGTTTGCTGAGATGATTTTGCGTGACAGGTGCAGCACTTCGTATGACCTGGCATCACTTTTTCGTGGCAGGCGCAGTAGTTTAGACAGATGGACTGGAAAAATCGCAAAACGCATTGGTACGAGGCCGTCAGCTCTGCACTCACCTTTCCATTTTTGAAGGACGTCTCGCCGTCTCGCAGAATTTTCGTCGTTTTTGATGTTGTCAAATTCAATTGAGGAAGTCTCGCAGGCTTGCTTCGTTTTTGATGTTGTCAAGTTTAAAAACTGAGGAAGTCTCGCAGAATCCCTTCGTTTTCAAGGTTGCTGATAGACAGATAGATAGAGAGACAGCTACAACTACAAGTACCACTACACTACACTACTACTCCAACTACAAGTACAAATATATTACGCTACATTACACAACACCAATTACACTCCGCTGTACTAATTACATCCAATTACACTACACTACACAAATTACATTACAACTACTACAACCACCACTTGCATGCCCACTCCCACTCCCACTACCACTACTACTACCACCAACACCACCACCACCACAGCAACAACTACGATTACAGCTACACTACATTACACTACAATACGCTAATTAAACTGCAGTACATTACGGCTACAAATACAACTACAACTACACTACAGTACACAACATTACACTACACTAATTGCATTGCATTACACTGCAACTGCAACTACCACTACATTAAACTACACGACACCACACTACAATTACAACTGCACTACTTTGCACTACAATACACTAGACCACACCGCACTATACCACGCTACAGTACACAACACTACAGTACACTACAATACACTACACTAATTACACCACACCACAAATACAACTGCAACTGCAACTACACTACACTAATTACACTACATTACAGCTACAACTTAAAACCACAGCTTAAAACCGCAACTCCACTACAAGTACAACTACACCTACAACTACAACTACAACTGCACTACACCACACTACATCCAGGAGTTGCGGTGAGGTGACCACTGCAACCATTGCAACCACTCCAGAAAACACTGCCATCCGTGATTCACAACAACTAACCTCTCCTACATGTTTCCAATTTTTGAAACTTCCGCCACCGCCTTGTGCGGTACTACCGGTAGTGAGTTTTATGGAATTTTAACACATGATTGACACATGTCTGACACATGTGTGACACATGATTGACGCACGTCTGACACATGTGTGACACATGTTTGATACATTTTGACACATGTTTGGGACATTGTGACACGTTTGGACACATGTTTGGTACATTTTGCCACATGCGTGACCATTTTGACACATGATTGACACATGCTTGGCACATGTTTGACAAATGTTTAACACATGTTTCACACGTTTTGACACATGTTTGGCAAATGATTGACACATGTCTGACACATTTTGACACACTTTTACACATTTTGACATATGTTTAAGACATGTTTGACTGTTTTGACACATGTGTGGCACATGTTTATCATGTTTGACACATTTTGACACATTGGTGGGTCAATGTAAAAACCTATTATAACAACTGTGTTTGACATGTTTGAAACGCGGGCGACGCTTTTGGGGTGAAACACGATTGAAGCTGACCGGGTCACAACTGTTGCTATTTCTTTCAGGTATATTTTAAAAAACATCACGTCTGTTACCTCTCTTTGCGTAATGTTGACACGATGGCTTTTTGTAGAAATCCACCACCTACAGCTATCAACTGACATATGTCATATGTCCTCATACGCCTTGATATGTCTGACATACGCCTTGACATTGTCTTTATGGCTTTGCTGTGCCCAGTCCACATCTTCTAATGTAGCACTGACATTCTGGGACCGTTCAACGCCACCAAGGCCATGCCACGTCATGATATGAGTAAGGCAATGTAAGACACAAACATTGTCCGAATACATAAAAATAAGTACAAACTATAGTAAATATAGTGTAATTTGCTAATCTACGTAATTGTTATTCGTAAAGATTCTATACTATATTTGTATTATATGTGTATTTACATGTAATGTGTATATTTTGATATTATATTTATATGAAATGTATACTATATATGATTAAATAAAGTATTCGTTTTTTAAAATGCCCGTAATTTAATATACGTGTATAAATATATATACTATTTATGAAATGTATATGTTTCATAAAACCATAAAACCCGTTGTTTTCGTTTCTCGATCGCTGCCAGGCATCGACCGCTTGTTCTTAGCGCTGCTTTGTAGCGCATACGATGAAGATGAGATCGATGGCGACAAGCGCTCCGTGTTAAGGCAACGAATAAAGGAAGGAAACGAGAAAAATAAACATTAAAAAATATACAAACATATATTATATGCCAGAATTCACCATGCATGGAAAGATCAAACAGGCTTGGGAAATCGGGAAAAAGGACAAAAATGCGTGCAGTCAATGGTGGAGACCAGTTTAGAACATCGCCACCAGCCAAACTATAGTTGTGTGTGGTGGCTTATGTTCTAAGACCATATGCGGACGACCTAAAACGGCGATATTCTCACTTCTGGGTATCTCGTTTTGGAAACGCCGGCGATATTCTAACTTTCGGTCAGTCGCTATATACATACATATATATATATAAATAAATAAATAAATATATATATATATCATATATCATATATACATGACACTGCATAACAAGAACATGATAAATTCAATAATATTGAGAAACCATGAGAAACGAGAAAAAACATTGCAAAAACGAATGGTTTTTGGTGAACTGTGGGTGGGATGACTTTGGACTTTGTGACCTGTTTTGGTCCAGTGAACTCGGAGGATGATGCCGAAGAGTCAGAATGGAGCAGGAAATGGCAGGAAGATAAAGTCCCTCAATGGACATGTCTCTCTCTATTCCAACAATTTCTCGTGTTTCTGGCCATTGAGAGATGTTGACAGGTTCTTGCAGGGAGAGTCTAAGTAAGTTTCTCATTTCCCTGGATGGGAAATATGTTGGTTTGGGAATGTTGAGGACAATAGAATGAAGATGAGTCGTTGAATCAGGGACTGTCTCAGTGATTTGATATCTAAAACTTTCAGGGTGCCAGCATGATTTCGAGATGTTTCGATGGGGTTTCGATTTCCGCGCGAAGCGTGCCGCAGGTTCCATCCCTGTGTGGCGCCAATCACCTGCGCCATCTTCCCCTTGCTGAAGAACAAGCCACCCTTGGTCAACAAGGACAGGTCGCTGTCAGAAAATGACCCGAATGATTCATTTAAATGACAGACGGATACAGATGGCAAAGCTTCCAAGATGGCCTCAGCATGCATATACATTGTAGATCATGGTAGATCATTCTAGATCAATCAGATTAGGTTCGGTTAGATTCGAGAAATTGAGTGACCCTAAGGAGAGGCTGAAAATAAGTCATGCAAAGTTCTGTTTTGCAAAGCCTCTTTCCTTTCCCCTTCTCTATCGTCATGATCGTCCTTGGTTGTTGCGGTGGTGACTGCGACCGCTGCCGCTGTCGCTGCGGCTGGTGGTCCACTTGGTTGTGATGACGGCGTTCTGCCCTGTCCTTGCTGTCCCTTGCTGTCAAGCCTTGCCGTTTGCACTGTCTTCCACTGCAACGCCGAGTCCATGCCTTGGGTGATGGAAAGGTTTGATCATGTTCTCGTCTTCTTGAAACATCCTGAACGAGTTGCGACATGCTTGAACATATTGCGAATGATTTTTGGCACGTGCTGACTCATGTTTCCTCCATGTTTCTTCCATTTTTCTGAATGTTTCTCCATTTTTGCCGTGTGTTTGCCGCGTGGTTGTTTTTCGGTGCATCATGGTGCATCGCACATTGCATGCGCACACATCGCATGGCACAGGCCAAAGGCTTGGCATCGATGCTTCGGACACGTGGTTTCAATGTGCTCTACGACGAGGCGGTGAGCACGTCACGGGCACGGCGCGTGAGACACGCACGAGAACCCGAGGACCGTGTTCCACAGGCACTGCACGTTGTGGTAGCATGTTGTAAGACTTGTAAGACCTGTGGAACACGGTAACACGTCAGTTCCAGGGTGTGTACACGGTGTGTACACGGTGTGTACACGGTGTGTAGGATATTCCACAAGGCCTTTGAAGCCTGTTGCAAGGACGTGCAAGGACGGCCCAGAATTCTCAACTTGTTTCAAAATAAGACGCGTTTGCGACTTGTGGAAAGGGAGAGTTCTATTGCCTGGATGGAGACGGCATTTTTTTGTTGCCTGCTGCTCATGGTGTCACCAGTCATCACTAGTCACTAGTTTGTGACATTTGCCACACTCTGCATGTAGTTGGTAATGCAAAACCGGGAAAAATAGCAGATACGAATTTAAAATAATACGAACACATAAATTACAGTAAAAAACGAACAAGTGATATATTCCCCACCTGCCAGGTGAGGGTTGTTAGATTTTATCACAGTTGTTCTCCTCCTTCTCCTCCTTCTCCTCCTCCTCCTCGTCCTCCTCCTTCTCCTCCACCACCTCTGCCTCCGCTTCCACGTCCACTTCCGCCTTGCCAACTCTTCGCCAATCTCTTCGCCAACTTCCGCGCGCAGTGGGCACTGCTGGACCTCAACTGCCAGGTTCCGATCGCAGTGGGCACCGCTGGACCTCAACCAAAACCTTCCGAGCCCAGTGGGCACCGCTGGACCTCAACGGGACCTTCCGAGCTCAGTGGGCACCGCTGGACCTCAACGGGACCTTCCGAGCTCAGTGGGCACCGCTGGACCTCAACCTGGGACCTTCCGAGCTCAGTGGCCACCGCTGGACCTCAACGGCCAGATAGAATGCCAGAAGATATGCCAGATAGAACGCTAGAAGATTTGCCAGATAGAATGCCAGATAGAATTCCAGAAGATATGCCAGATAGAGTGCCAGATAGAATGCCAGAAGATATGCCAGATCGAGTGCCAGAAGATATGCCAGATAGAATGTCAGATAGAATGCCAGAAGGTATGCCAGATAGAATGTCAGATAGAATGCCAGAAGGCATGCCAGATAAAGTGCCAGAATGTCTGCCGGATAGAACGCCAGAAGATTTGCCAGATAGAATGCCAGATAGAATTTCAGAAGATAGAGTGCCAGAAGATATGCCAGAACATATGCCAGTAGATATGCCAGGTAGAATGCCAGAATATATGCCAGATAGAATGCCAGAAGATATGCCAGATAAAATGCCAGAAGAGATGCCAGAAGATATGCCAGATAAAATGCCAGAAGATATGCCAGATAAAATGCCAGATAGAATGTCAGATAGAATGCCAGAAGGTATGCCAGATAGAATGCCAGAAGATATGCCAGATAAAATGCCAGAAGATATGCCAGATAGAGTGCCAGAAGATTTGCCAGATAGAATGCCAGAAGGTGTGCCAGAAGATGTGCCAGATAGAGTGCCAGAAGATATGCCAGAACATATGCCAGAAGATATGCCAGGTAGAATGCCAGGAGATATGCCAGATAGAATGCCAGAAGATATGCCAGATAAAATGCCAGAAGGTATGCCACAAGATATGCCAGATAGAATGCCAGAAGGTATGCCAGATAGAATGTCAGATAGGATGCCAGAAGGCATGCCAGATAAAGTGCCAGAATGTTGCCAGATAGAACGCCAGAAGATTTGCCAGATAGAATGCCAGAAGATGTGCCAGAAGATATGCCAGATAGAGTGCCAGAAGATATGCCAGAACATATGCCAGAAGATATGCCAGGTAGAATGCCAAAAGATATGCCAGATAGGATGCCAGAAGATATGCCAGATAAAATGCCAGAAGATATGCCAGATAAAATGCCAGAAGATATGCCAGATAGAATGTCAGATAGAATGCCAGAAGGTATGCCAGATAGAATGCCAGAAGGTATGCCAGATAAAGTGCCAGAATGTTTGCCAGATAGAATGCTAGAAGATTTGCCAGATTGAATGCCAGAAAGTATGCCAGATAGAATGCCAGATAGAATGCCAGAATGTTCGCCAGATAGAGTGCCAGAAGATATGCCAGGTAGAATGGCAGAAGATATGCCAGAAGATATGCCAGATAAAATGCCAGAAGGTATGCCAGATAGTAGAATGTCAGATAGACTGCCAGAAGGTATGCCAGATAAAGTGCCAGAATGTTTGCCAGATAGAACGCCAGAAGATTTGCCAGATAGAATGCCAGATAGAATGCCAGAAGATGTGCCAGAAGATGTGCCAGATAGAGTGCCAGAAGATATGCCAGATAGAATGCCAGAAGATATGCCAGGTAGAATGCCAGAAGTTATGCCAGATAGAATGCCAGATCGAATGCCTGAAGATATGTCAGATAGAATGCCAGAAGATTTGCCAGTAACAAAACGTATAAATGTCATGGTGGAGATCACTCGAAGTAAAGTAATAATATGCCACACTCTGCATGTAGTTGGTAATGCAAAACCGGGAAAAATAGTAGATATGAATTTTAAATACAGTAATACGAACAAATAAATTACAGTAAAAAACGAAAAATTATATATTTAAATTATTGCAATTATTTTAAGATTGTGTTTTGTTCAGCTGTGCATTGTGCTTTTATATTTTTGCAGGCAGGCACTATTGGGAAGCGATACCGACGTATGGACGAGGCGACCGCCGATATCGACGGAAACATTTTGGTTTTCTAGAACGGTTTTGTCGTCCGAAGTCGACATTTTTGTATTTCAATTGGATTGGAATATGGATTGGAATGGATTGGAATACTACTGGAATCCAGTTTTGCAAACAGGATTTCGAATCTTCATTCGCACTTTGGTGTGCTGTATTGGAATGGCCCAATGTGCTGTTTCACCTCCATCCGAACATGAATTCGATGATCGACTTCTCAGAACATCTCAGAACGACCTGTTCGTGGCATCCCTCGTCGTCACTCCGACCTCATTTTCCCGTTCGCAAAGCTACGTAGTACCTACTTCTTCCTCGATAACGCCAACACTTTGCGCAGGGCGTGTGCAATGCGATACTCTTCTGGATTTGAAACGTAAACTCCCTCTGACACGCACACACACACATGCATGTGCCGAAATGTTGGTTGCATATTTTTGAGATGTTCCAGGTTGTCCTGAAGGAAACACAAATCTTGCTGTGGTGTTTCAGTTGTGTGGTGGATGTCGCAGATTTTGGGGCGATGCGGCTGTTGCGCTGGGTATTGTGGCAGCGTGAGAATAATGTTGCCACATGGACGGCATGACGGTTGACACATGTTAACACTGTTTTCCATACTGTTCCATACTGTTTCCTTTTCCGGATGTTGTGATGGAGGTTGATACACGGCAGGGTTCTTGCCTGATGTCAAAATTTGATCCTTGATCCTGAACCAGATTACGGATAGTTGAAGGCCAATGGTTCCCAAAAGTTGCCGACAAGACCCAGATCCTTGCAATGGCAATACCTGGCAACGGAATACGGTAGACACAAAACTGGAGAGTCTGGAGAGTCCCATGAAGTCCCATGAAGTCCCATGAAGTCCCATGAAGTCCCATGAAGTCCCATGAAGTCCCATGAAGTCCCCAGTCAAGCCGCACCTTTTCCTCCTGTTCTGGGCTTTGTACGTAGCTTTGGAGCTGAAGTTAGGGCTGCTTTGGAGCTAAAAGTAGTCCATGCAGACTCGAAACTGGGGACTCACAAGATGCACAAGATGTCACGAGTCACATGTTCGCTCTATCTCGCTCTTTTTCTTCCTGTGTTTGACAGTCCCGTGCCGCTTCATCCCTGAATGAACTCCTTTCTCATCCTTTCTCCAAACCAACCGCAGTTTTGTCGTTTTGCACCGGGCACAATTACCTGGAATATTGCGAAGCAGCCAGCTTGTGGTGGTTCTGGTCACGTTTTCATTTCCCGGTTGTGTCATGAAGGAAGCAGAGCTTGGCGAAGTGTTGAGATGCGGTGCAGCTTTGGTGCAGCTTTGGTCCCCTCTCTGATTGGTGGACTTGCCTGAGACTTGCAGGACTTGCTGTGAGGCTCTTCGCATGTATCTCCACTCTCCACAGGTCTCCACGCGACTTGTCTCGTTGTACCGTGTTGCCGTGTTGTGTCGCAACGGTGTCAGGTCGGAACCCCTTTCTGCTGCACCATTGACTTTGACACACTCGAGGAGCGGGTGGAGCGGGAGAGACACAGCGACAAGTGGACAGATTCCCACAAGAATGACTAAGTCTTGTGATGAATGGAATAAGAATGACTTAGCCGGAGGCAATGGGGAAAGGGACGCTGAAAAGCTGCGATTGATTTGTGACGCAAGGCAGAACATTTGCAGCAATAGTAGCCAGATGCATACATCACATGTCGGTTGTGTTCGCTTCTCATTCGCTTCTCAATCAGTAAGGGATACTTTTGCCATACAGCGTCATACAGCTGGTTTGGTAACATCAAGGACTTTGCATTGAACTTTGCATGTTTGCATGTTTGCATGACGCCGGTCAAGCTTTCGCATCCTAAAAATGCTGGAGATATTTCAGATATACTGAGATGATGAGTGGAGATAGCGGAGATTCTCCCATTTGGCTTTCGCCTTTTTCGCCTTTTTCGCCATCTTTCCCCTTTCGTCTCGCTTTCGGCAGGATGATACCGTGACAGTCCGAAAGAGGGATGATCCGATGACGGTCCCAGCATGGCTTGAGCGACGTTCAGTGAAGCACACGAAGAGACCAAACGAAGACGCCATACGAAGAGACCATACGACTGACGAAATATGACGAAGAAGGAACTCCAGCAAACCTTCTGACATTTTCTGACCTTGTTTGGTGTTTCCCAATCCATTTGATTGGATAGATATGGTGATTGAATATATTTGAGCGATTTGTAGAATGGACTTTTGTCTCATGCCCCAAGAGTTCCTTCGCACTCCCCTTTTCTTCCTTTTCTTCCAAAGCTGAAACGTTCACAATTTGGTGCATCTTCGGATGCAGCTGCCAGCCGCACCACCCTTTATCTATCTATCTATCTATCTATCCATCCATCCATCCATCCATCCATCTATCCATCTATCCATCTATCCATCTATCCATCTATCCATCTATCCATCTATCCATCTATCCATCTATCCATCTATCCATCTATCTACATATCCATCTATCCATCTATCCATCTATCCATCTATCCATCTATCCATCTATCCATCTATCCATCTATCCATCTATCCATCTATCCATCTATCCATCTATCTACATCTATATCTATCCATCTATCTACATCTATATCTATCCATCTATCCTTCTATCTATCCATCTATTTATTCATCTATCTATCATTGTATCTATCCATCTATCTATCCACCTATCTACATCTATCTACATCTATCTACATCTATCTACATCTATCTACATCCAGCTACATCTATCTACATCTATCTATCTATCTATACATCTATCTATACATCTATCTATACATCTATCTACACATCTATCTACACATCTATCTATACATCTATCTATACATCTATCTGTACATCTAACTATACATCTTTCTATACATTTATCTATACATCTATCTATACATCTATCTATACATCTATCTTTACATCTATCTACACATCTATCTATACATCTATCTAAACATCTATCTATACATCTATCTATACATCTATCTACACCTATCTACATCTATCTACATCTATCTACATCCATCTACATCTATCTACACATCTATCTACACATCTATCTACACATCTATCTACACATCTATCTACACATCTATCTACACATCTATCTACACATCTATCTACACATCTATCTACACATCTATCTACATCTATCTACATCTATCTACATCTATTTACACATCGATCTACATCTATCTACATCTATCTACATCTATCTACATATCTATCTACACATCTATCTACACATCTATCTACACATCTATCTACACATCTATCTACACATCTATCTACATCTATCTACATCTATCTATCTACCTATCTATCTATCTATTAATTTGTCTACCTATCTATCTATCTATTAATTTGTCTACCTATCTATCTATCTATCTATCCTATCTATCCTATCTATCCTATCTATCCTATCTATCCTATCTATCCTATCTATCCTATCTATCCTATCTATCCTATCTATCCTCTCTATCCTCTCTATCCTCTCTATCCTCTCTATCCTCTCTATCCTATCTATCCTATCTATCCTATCTATCCTATCTATCCTATCTATCCTATCTATCCTATCTATCCTATCTATCCTATCTATCCTATCTATCCATCTATCCATCTATCCATCTATCCATCTATCTACATATCCATCTATCCATCTATCCATCTATCCATCTATCCATCTATCCATCTATCCTATCTATCCTATCTATCCTATCTATCCTATCTATCCTATCCATCCTACCTATCTTATCTATCTTATCTATCTTATCTATCTTATCTATCTTATCCATCGTATCTATCTTATCTATCTTATCTATCTTGTCTATCTTGTCTATCTTATCTATCTTATCTATCTTATCTATCTTATCTATCTTATCTATCTTATCTATCTATCTATCTGTCTGTCTATCTATCTATCTAGCTAACTATCTATCTATCTTTCTATCTATCTATCTATCTAGCTATCTATCTATCAATCTATCTATCAATCTATTCTATTCTATTCTATTCTACTCTATTCTATTCTATTCTATTCTACTCTACTCTATTCTATTCTATTCTATTCCATTCTATTCTAGCTAATCTACCTAATCTATCTAACCTATCTAACCTATCTAACCTATCTAACTTATCTAACCTATCTAAACCTATCTAACCTATCTAACCTATCTAACCTATCCAACCTATCTAACCTATCTAACCTATCTAACCTATCTAACCTATCTAATCTATCTAATCTATCAAATCTATCTAATCTATCTAACCTATCTAATCTATCTAATCTATCTAATCTATCTAGTCTATCTAGTCTATCTAGTCTATCTAGTCTATCTAGTCTATCTAATCTATCTAATCTATCTAATCTATCTAATCTATCTAATCTATCTAATCTATCTACTCTATCTAATCTATCTAATCTATCTAATCTATCTAATCTATCTAATCTATCTAATCTATCTAATCTATCTAATCTATCTAATCTATCTAATCTATCTCTCTATCTACCTACCTATCTAATCTATCTAATCTATCTAATCTATCTAATCTATCTAATCTATCTAATCTATCTAATCTATGTAATCTATCTAATCTATCTAATCTATCTAATCTATCTAATCTATCTAATCTATCTAATCTATCTAATCTATCTAATCTATCTAATCTAACTAATCTATCTAATCTATCTAACCTATCTAATCTATCTAATCTATCTAATCTATCTAATCTATCTAATCTATCTAATCTATCTAATCTATCTAATCTATCTAATCTATCTAATCTATCTAACCTATCTAATCTATCTAATCTATCTAATCTATCTAATCTATCTCATCTATCTAGTCTATCTAATCTAATCTAACCTAATCTAACCTAATCTTATCTTATCTAATCTAATCTAAACTAATCTAACCTAATCTTATCTTATCTTACCTTACCTTATCTTATCTTATCTTTTCTAATCTAATCTTATCTTATCTTTATCTTATCTTATCTTATCTGATCTAATCTATCTATCTATCTATCTTACTTATCGATCTATCTTACTTATCTATCTAATCTATCTAATCTTTCTAATCTATCTATCTATCTATCTATCTGTCTATCTATCTATCTATCTATCTATCTATCTATCTATCTATCTATCTATCTATCTATCTATCTATCTATCTATCTATCTATCTATCTATCTATCTATCTATTCATCTATCTACATATCCATCTATCCATCTATCCATCTATCCATCTGTCCATCTATCCATCTATCCATCTATCCATCTACCCATCTATCCATCTACCCATCTATCCATCTATGCGAATGGGGATACAACCACAGTACAGTACACTATCCCCACATATGTAGTCATAGACTTCCAGCCAAGGGGCACACACAACGATGCTCCTTTGGCTCAAGTACCCATTACTGCAGAAGTCCGCCAAAAGAAAGCGATGCCGAAGCTGTGAACCGATCGTCATCAGCAAGGACAAATTCAACCCTAAACGACAGACATATCGGAGGTAATCTCCGATTCACAGGTTATCAGCCGTAGGTCTCCCACGGAGCCTACGAGCGGGTAGCCGCGGAACTTACAGATGGCTGAACAGGACAGCAGCGATAACGCATTTTCTTTCTCTGGACATGCCGCCGCACCAGCTGCCGGCACGCAGTCAAATTCTTCACAGAGTATCAATACTGGTGGAAGCGAAACCTCAGAACTGAGACCAAGCCTACCCAGACGACCTCTGGTTGCTCCGAGGGGGAGACAAATATCGACAATGCAAGCAATTGAAGATAGGGACAGCACACCTGGAAAGAGAAGATCATCTGCCCGACAATCGTCGCCTCCGATGACTCCAAGGACTAAGGCAAAGCCTACCTCATCGAATCCGCCTTCACCGATTCAGGACGCTACACCATCAGGGGTGGGATCTTATCAACAAGTGAATGCCCCATCAAGTGGTAGCGACATCTTCACTATCTATCAGAGCGAATTAGCAGAGTACAAGACATCACTAGACAGGGCTACTGAAGAAGAATCCGTGCTTCAAGCGCGATTGACTGAGACGGCTGCCTATGCCTATCAACAGTTTAATTTCCTGGAGAGTACCACTCATCAAGAAATGACATCGATGACTGAACAACTGCAGATCCTGAACTCTGAGTTGCAAGCCGCACAACAAGAAGACGAAGGTGCAACCTACAGGATCGAAGAGTTGGAGAGGTATCGAACTATGTCGAATGAAGCAGCATCTCATTTGGAATTTAGATATTCTCAACTACGTTCGGAATTCAATGAACAAATGGGACAAGCGAATGCAATCATGGTACATGTGGGTGCTGATGCGAATGCTCACATCAATCAACTCAGTCTGGAACTAGAGAACGCAGAGATGAACGCGAAGCAAGAGGCTCTAGCAGTCGGCTATGCCAACGACCAAACCTGTGCTTTACGTATCGAGATGCTCGAGGTTGCCAATCAGAACCAGACGATGAAGCACACTATGTCGATGAACGTCAGACGACTGGAAACTGAGCTCGATGCCGCTGACATGAAGAGGGATGAATTCATGAGAGAATTTCGTAGCAACATAAGATCTGAACATGACCGTTATGCCAAATGTGAACATCATTTAGCTTTGGAGGAATCACAACTGAGATTGCAAGTGGTTCACAATGAGAATCTGCACTCGCGATTGATGACATCAGAGAGCAAGCTTTCCGAAGAATCATCATCTGAGTCAAATGGCATGCGGGACATGAGGATAATGGGACTACGTTCGGAACTACACATGAAACAGAGCCTTTTGGACCGAATGCAACATCAACTAACTGAATCGAAGAATCAGTATCATGAACTTTCCTGCCAACAAGCAAGGAGATTATCACCAAGTAGATCACCGAATGGCGAACTACGACAGGAAATGTACATGCAAGCTGTACGTGAACGTGATAGTCTCAAAGCATCCAAAGCAGAAGTTGATAATTTGTACTCTCGAGCCAGAGCTGAAATTCTTGACAATGAGAATCTAATCAAAACATACCAGAAACATTTCGATTCAATTGGCAAGAAGTATCAAGACGCTCTGGACAAAATCGATCATATGAGCAACTATCCTAATGTGACAAGTACCTTGTTCGACAATTTGCACAATGAGATCGATGACAGAGATGCAATGGTCGCCCATCTACACACTGAAGTTGAAGCCCAAAAGGAATCTCTTGAACGTGCAGACAGGGATGCAGGTCGCTCCATCAAGATGTTGAATGACAGACGACTTGTGATCAAAGGAGCAACTGACTATTCTATTCCTGAAAGCCACCTGACCGAGATGCACCATCTTGCCAATGAGCGCTTCGCTGAAGTAGAGGAGATGTCAAGCACTATTGCTGCATTGAGACTCGAAAATCAAGCCGCTTCATCTTCATTGCAGAACATGCCGGCCGCGTTATTTGGAACCTCCAATAATGCTATGCCTCGAAGTGAATGTGAAGAGAAGTGTGCCAGAGTGAAAGCCGAGTTGGAAGAGATGAAACAAGAGAAGAATGAAGAAGTTCGAGGTCTTCGAGATGAACTGAAGAAGATGGAAGACCAAAAGGACTACTACAAGAATAACTTCTCTCAAGCTGAAGATCGTGCAAACGATGAAGAACAAGAATATCGAGCAGAAGCTGAAGCCTTCGAAAAGCTCAGGAACGAGTACAACACCAATGTCAAGGAGTTGGAGAACCTTGAGAAGGATAAATCAAAATCATCTGTATCCCTGAGGGAGGCGGAGAAGATCAATCTCCAACCTTGGCCTAAGACTACTGAACTTTCATCTTGGAAGGGAAGTGTCCTTCATGAAGTATGTGTTGCTAGTGGAGATCGAAATTATGAAGATTGGAAAGCATGGTTAGCTCCGTGTCTTGCAGACCAGCCGAACTTGGAAGCCTTGGCCAAGGCACCTGAGGTAAGATTTCAATCTATTGACGCCAAGCTCTCCAACGCTTTGAGGAAGGTCATTGACAATGCTGGGGAAAAGTCCATGCAAGTGAAGTATGACATGTCCATGAAGAACCAGATGTATGGGAAGAGTGGAGACTTCATTAAGGGGCGAGAGCTGTTTGCGATGATTCTGATAATATAAGCTTCAAATCCCCTGACCACACTGAAGTTCTCTACAGCTCTCATCATCTATATGTGTTCAATTACTATGGAGATGACCAACTCGAAGCCTTCTACAACAAGTGGCTTGACATTGTGTACAGCATGAAACATGATGATCGTCCATCTACAAATTCACTGCGCGATACATTGTTCCGGAAGATTGAACACTCAAAGCTCATGCATTTTGATATCAGCCGATATCGTACCTTTGATGAAGGGCATCCTGAAAAGACCTATGACTTCCTGATCAACATGATCAAAGGATACATTGCTAGAGGGAAGCAAGAACGACTGTTGAGGGAAAGAGAGCGTGCAGTTAAGATGTCGTTGTCATCTACCAAAACAACACCAGCCTTGGAAGATGCAGAGAAACCTGCCGCTCCCATCAAGACCAAGAAGGAGAACGAAGCAGCTGCATCATCTACTAGCGATCCTTCTAAACGACCTAAAGCAAAGACGAAGAGTGAAGCTGCCTCAGTCCTCCCGACACCTTCTCCGAAATCTCATGCCGATAAGAACAACAAGAAAGGCAAAGGTGGGAAGGGAAGATCATCTTCACCCGTTGATAAGAAGAAGATTTTCTTCAATTACTTCTTCAACAAAGGTGGATGTAACAAAGGTGACAAGTGTCTTTACAGTCATTCTCAGAAGGTCTATGATGCCAAGATGAAAGACAAGAAAGGTAGAAGTAAAAGTCGAGATTCATCAAGAGGGAAAGGTAAAGGAAGTTCATCTTCAGCTGGACCCAAAAAGAGAACATGTTGGAATTGGCAAAAAGGTACCTGCACATATGGAAGCAAATGCAAGTTCCTACATGCAGACCAATCGGCTTCAGCATCATCGGAAAGAACCAGCAAGAAGACTCCCAAGAAGAAGGCAACTCCAATTACCATTGATTCCTTCTTTGATAGCGACAATGAAGATGCAATGGATTATTCCTCACCGAGGATAGCCAGCGCAAAGAAGTCTTCTGATATTCGCCGAATCTCATTTGATCTGGAACCTGAAGTGCACAAGATCGCCATTGACGACTACCAGGAGGGATTACCCAAACGTATCTATCGTGACCCCAACAAACCCTATGTCTTCAGAAAGATCGATGATCTGACCGATGATCAGTCCAAGTCTGACAACATTCTTGGTTCAGTTCGAGCACGAGCAAGGCTATCATTATGGCTAGATGTGGATTCCATCGTGATGTAGATGAAGTGAGAATCATCATCGGCCCGAAGTTCGACATGTTAGTCAAACTGGACAATGATCACGAAGACTTGATCTTTACTGAGGAACTTGTCGCACACGAAGTCGAGAAATCCCTCAAGAAGTCCAAGAACATAATGTGCATTTCACTACCAGTACAAGCTAAAGATCGCAGATTCATCCTCGATTCTGGAAGCGGACATGATCTGATCTCCGCAAGAAAAGCTGAAAGGATGAACTTGAAACAACGAACTTGTGATCCAATCATGTTCCACACAGCCAATGGTTCAACTGCTACTCAAACGGAAGCGGAAATTGACCTGGGAACCTTCGACATGACATCTCAAGCCTACGTATTAGATGACACTCCTTCCGTGATGTCTCTTGGGAAACGATGCATGGGAGAGGGATACTCTTTTGTATGGCCTTCTGGTAAGATGCCTTTCATGATCACGAAGAATGGAGAACGCATCGACTTGACAATCCATGACAACATCCCCTATGTTGACCTTGGAACATATGAATGCACTCCATACGAATGCCATCATGCATCGAAGATCAATGATCTATTGGTACATGCTCAAGATGATTTCAATGAACTCGATGACATAGATGATGTAGGTCGATCTTCCCGAAGAGTCCATCTCGATGGACAAAGTGGTCTTGAGACATTGAATGAAGATCAGAATTGTTCCCGACATGTCAAGAAGCTCAAGAAGAAGAAGAAGAAGAAAGGAAGAGCAGCGAACCGACGAAAACGAATGGCAACTCCTGGAGAAGAAGACCCACCTGAAGATGGCGAATATGAGCCTGGAACTCCTTATGATGGACCTCCTGGTGATGAGACAGACTTCGAAGATGAAGGTCATGGTGCTCCTGAAGATGCCGCTGAAGGTGATGAAGATGACATCGAGGTCGATGTTGTCGAGGGTGAATCCAGGGTAGCCAAAAGAGGAACACTCAAGCTAGCAAACCTGAACATCGTCTTCTCAAACCTCATTTGACCGAGAAAGTAGAGATGGTTACTCCATTGACATTTCCATGCAAACAGGAATATGAGAGGGTAAACACCACCTTGGAAGGAATGAAAGAGAAAGAACTCCTTGATGGTGATCCTTCCAGAGTACCTCGTGATGATGATGATGAGGAACATGACCATGACGAAGACGATGATGAGCTTGATGATGGAGATGATGGTGGACCTGGACCAAGTGGTGGAAAATTCTCAAAGAAGCCTCTTGAAGACTCCGAGGGTATCTTCGGTGAAGACAAAGATCCAGAAGAGATGACTCTCCAAGAACTCATTGATGTTCAACCAGAACATTGGAAGTCAGGCAAAGCTGGAGACGGGAAGGTATACCTCATTGATGATGGTGAGAAGGTCAAGTTGAATGTCAAGGGTTACCCATACAAGATTGGAGATGATGGCAGGAGACTTTTCAAGACGTCATTACGCCCCAAAGGGACCTATTCTCCCGAAGAACGGCGCAAACTTTCTCAATCTGATCAGAACACCATCCTCAAAGCCGAGAAGAAGAAGTTGGAGAAGAAAGAGGCCGATGACAAAGCCAAAAGAATAGCTGAAGAGAAGAAGAAGAAAGCATTGAAGAAGGAGAAGAAAGATTCAAAGAAAGACAAGGACGAGCCGAAGTCCAAAGACCATGAGGAGGAGGATGAAAGTAAGAAGGATGATTCAAATCCAAAGTCGAAGAAACCCGATGCAGGTGTTGGTGAAGTAGTGAAGAACAAGATCTCCTTACCTATCACATGTACAAGTACGTATCTTGACCTGTACGACATAGTCGATGATGACGATGTCCATGGAAAACGTTACATTGATTGTCGGAAAGTGAAGAGGAACGCTGATGCCAGCCCATGTTCCGATGCTTCTACTGACGTCCCGGACGACGACGAATATCTCACTGAATGGGATGAGTGGTCGGAGGTCGAGAAAGGGCGTGGCCCAAAAGCATCGTGGAGTGGTGAAGTTTGGAACACATTGTCAGGTGGGATTTCGAGATTCTCCTTGGCAACGCCGGGCGAATCGACAATGATCAAGAATGGCAAGTGTGTCAACGTCAAAGACATGAAGAACGTAACCACCGATGATGATGATGAATCCATTGCGTTCCCAACTATGTCGTGTACTTCTGCATCCAACCAAAGTCATCGAACCAAGGTACCACCTGGAGGCCTGGGAAGTAAGCTCTTTAATGCCATGGTATCACGACCTGTTGGCAGAGCTGAAATCGAATCCAATCCCAAAGCTAAAGAAGCTATGCTGAAGGAATGGAAAGGTCTTCGAGATCAAGAAGTATTTGATTTTACAATGGTTCGTGAGTATGATGATGTTGTCGCAGAGGCCAAGAAGAACAAGAAGGAAGTTCACATGGCTAGAGTTCATGGTATATGTGTCGAGAAGAACTACCAATTATCTGAAGATAACCCCGGTCGAAAGTTCAAAGGAAGAGGCGTTCTACTGGGCAACCAAGTGAAGAATCAACATTGGGAAGCAGCGTTCTTTCAAGATTTGGGGAACTCACCTGCATCCTTTGAAGCTTCACGATGGGCCGATTTCTATGGACGTCTTCCCGGACATGCAGTCAAGCTTGCAGATGCGATCCAAGCATACATCCAGGCCAAGTTGAAGGGACCTTTGTGTTGGGTGGAATTACCCACCGATGCTTGGCCTCCTGAGATTCAGTACTGGAAGTTTCGTCGCCCTGTGGTGAGGCTCGACAAAGCATTGTACGGACATCCTGACTCAGGCACGATGTGGGAACAACATTGTGACAAGAAGGTTCAAGAAATTGGTTTTAAACCCATTGGAGAGGAATGGCCTTCTATGTATTTTCATGATGAGCTCAAATTGCTGTTGGTAATCTATGTGGATGATCTTAAGCTTGCTGGGCCCTCCGAAAATCTGGCCAAGGGTTGGGAAATGCTGCGCACTGTTCTGCGCATTGAACCCGAAACCGACCTGGGACTTTACTTAGGATGTGTTTTATCCCAAGGTGAAACCCAGTTACATAATGGTAAGAAAGTCAAGACCATAACTTATAACATGGAAGGATTGTTGAAGTTATCGGTAGAAAAGTATCTTGACATTGTTGGCAAGGACACAAAGTTGAAAAAGGTATCAACTCCAAGCCTTCCAGAGGAAACGAAAAGCAGCCCGTATCGAGCTCCTTCTGATGGTAAGAGCAAAGTTGAATGTCCTTGGTGTGCACATTCCTTCGATCCAGAGATGCCTGTTCTCTACGAGACTGGCAGCTCACGTCCTGGCCAAGACAGTGAGTCACTGAGCTGAGGGAATCTAGCTCCGCATGCAGCTAGTGTGCTTATGAAGCTGTTGTATGCAGCCCGCATTGCGCGGTTTGACCTTTTGAGATCCATCAATGCATTGGCACGTAATGTGACCAAATGGACAAAGGATGATGATGCCCGTCTTCATCACCTAATGTGTTATGTTAATTCCACATTGTCCCTCAAAATGATAGGATGGGTCGGAGACAAAATTGAAGATTTAGCGTTAGGACTCTTTGCAGATGCGGATTTCGCTGGATGTGCTCAATCCTTGAGATCAACTTCAGGATCGCACTTACAAGTCCAAGGTAAGTACACAAGATTCCCACTTGCTGGTGGAAGTAAGCGACAAGGGTGTGTTAGTCATTCAACCCCCGAAGCTGAAATTGTGGCTGCAGATACTGCACTTAGGACTCTAGGAATCCCCGCACTAAGTCTGTGGAAGGTCTTAGCCAAAGTTTTTCCTCAGCTCCTGTTTCATGACGATAATCAAGGTATGATTGGTGTTGTCAGATCCGGGCGCAACCCCACCATGCGTCATTTGGAGCGCACACATGGTATTTCCATTGCCTCCATGCATGAACATTTCCAAAAGGATCACTTTGTTTTGATCTATGAAATTACAGCCAAAATGGCAGCAGATATCCATACTAAAGGGTTCAAGAATCCCATGGCATGGAAGAAAGCTTGTATGCTAATCAACTTGTTGGAGCCTCAAGACTTGCAGAGTAAAGAAGTGTTAGACGTGTTGCAACCAAGCACCGATGTCGATATGACTACTCGTCAAGTTTTCCAATCCAAGACTGAGGACATCCCAAATTTCCCATACACGGAAACCCCTATCTTACCAAAAGAAGTGTATAGGAAAGGGTTGACTAGCAAAGAAAAGCTACAGTATTTGCCAGGTATGGATCCCATTTTTGTCGTCAAGCAACCGGTGTTTTATCGCCCCAAGCCGCCCGGCTTGATGGTACCGCCAGATGTGTTAAGATCCACATGGGTTCTTCTCAATGGTACATGGACGAAGGTCGAACACCATGCTTCTCCACCAGAGCAGGCCATCAGATTTGACAAGTGGGTTGAACGAGCGTGTTTTCAATATCATTCGCCCAACAAGCAGCCGTTGATCCCGGACACTGTTTCACAATCCGTTTCAACGACTTCGACCCACCGGGTGATGTCGTCAAAGCACGTGCATGCCCCGCCTGCCCACTCGAGTTCACAACGTGACTCGTGTGCGTCAACACGAAATAAGTCGTGTACAGCATCCGGCCGATTCACCAATGCTGATGTTCTCGGTTGATGCATTGTTTTTAGATGCACAGACATCACCGTCTCAACACCCGAAATCCATTCACCAGTGCCTTCAGCCAGCTACACGTGTGATCAATACGCTTATGCGCCTTGTTCATGGGGGGAGTGAGGGTGAAGGATGGCATTCGCACAGTGAAAAGGGGCATCCACAGTCCACTTCAACACCTGGCCTATTTCATAAGCATCCGGAATCAGAAATCAACGATACTATTCCGCATGTAAAATCCACTCGAAAATCCCAAGTGTTAAACAAGAAAAATGAAGACTATTGGCAGTGGGATGGGAAAGAGACATTGATCCGAATTCACAAAACGCCAAGACGGCAAAACTTTGTACCACAGGATTGCGAAGACTGTCCTTGTGACCCTAGGATCATATGTGATGAAAGGGAAACTGAACAAAAGTTCAAGACGAATACTCGAGTGATCAAAGATACATGGAGATTCAAAGGCGACAATCATGAATCAACAAACAAGTTGAATGAATTTTGGACTGGAAAATCGACATTTAAGGTGCTCGCCAATGCCGAAGTGATCGATGGAGATAAGAGCTATAAAGTGAATCAGGGAGTAATCACACCCTGCACCCATTGCAATGAGTTGAATACTATCCCCATCACTGATGTTTTTGTCCCTTATCAATATCACATTGAAGTAGGCAAACATGAGGTTGACCATCCCAAAGTGTCGGTGATCCTTTGGAGAGAAAAGAAAAATAGAACTCTGGAATTTCAATTTTCCAAATCACCTTGTGACTTGATGACATCCAAGTTTGCAAAGTTTTCCCTCGCAATCAATTTGATCGAAGTTCCTCGAGAAGTCCCATGCTTCGTCTTGTTGTGTTCGGAAGAGAGAAACTGGTTCACGTTCTTGCAAAACAAAATGAAAGATGAGATGAAGTTTCATGTCGTGCCAATCACTGAAGATGACGACATGCTCTCTCCGTACGGAATCAGTAAAGCAAGGCGATGTCTTCGGACCAAACTCGATTCAGTGTTCTTTGCAGGTCCATGTACAGGAGGTTCACCATGGAACCGAATCAACCGATGGGTGAGCGAAGCAACGACACAACTCATCGAAGCAAAGAAGCAGATCTTCTGGGCGTTGTGGGAAGTGTTCGCATCAGTGCTTAGTGAACTTATCAACATGGGATCACCAGCCTTGCTTGAATTGCCTAGAGGTTGTGATTACTGGAAGGACCGTAGAATGACTGATCTTGTGGAAGGAACCGTATCTCATGTGCACAAATTCGATGGTTGCATGTATGGCCTGAAATCACAGTTTCAAGAAACTCCCAAACCAATCAAGAAGCCATGGAAGATTGTCACATGGGGGGTGTCTTTTCCGAAACTACGCAGAAGATGTGATCGGCGTCATGACCATGCTGAATGTGCTGGTAGGGAAACTCGCATCACGCAAGTGTATACGAAGTGGATAGCTAAGATCATCATGAATGGGATTAATGAACATGTAATCAAGAATAGTCCATTTGTGAATGTCAAAGTGATGAAACGTTGGAAAACAATTGTAATTGATGACCAATTGAAGAGTGAAATGTCTCGTGATTCCGAGAATGTCCGCAGTCACCCAATCAAGTCGGTGACAACATCCGTTTGTGCTACCCGAGAGCTCGACGCCATTGACCGTTCGTTCGAGCGCTCTCTACTGCACTGGTGCCTTTTGAGACTGACATCAACTTTGGTTCATTTTTCGTGGCATTCATGATTTTCGTGTCAATCGCTTTCTGAATTCGACTCCGATTGGTTGCTACGTGTCCAACGGTCCGTACAACTATTGCCGTTGATTGAGTTGTTGCCACGTGTCCAACAGTCCGTGCAACTTCCTTCTGTACAAAGCGAGATGGCCGAACCCAGTGACATGAATTCACTAGGACAGTTCTCAAGCAGTCGAATCACAATTGCCCAGAGAGTGCTGACAGGGTCATCCGAAGGAACAATCGTAGCCAAGCCTCCACCACCATTTCGAGATACTCGAGGTTCAAACTTCCGACTACTCTCAAATGACGACATTGCCAACCAGTGGATCAGATTTGGCATGCCACCTGTAGTTGTCTACTCAGCTTATTTTGCGAACACCAGGTACACTAGTGAAGCGACTTCGGAAGCACTGGAACTCGCCTACAAGCTGTTGCAGAGAGCACAGGACACTGAGAAAAGATGTTCCGGATGGGAATTCATATCAAAGGGATCGAGATTTGTGAAGGTCTTCGCCAGCAGATGCCCGCATGAAGATGCCATGATGGGACTCTTTATGGACAAGGAGATCTACGACAGACTGGACGAACTCTGGATTGTTCTGTCCAAGGGACATTTTCCTGAACCCTTTGATGACCGAAATTCAGCTGCAGAATCTGAGACGATTTCGAGGAACCCCATCTTTCAATACAGATCCAAGTGCGACTTCATGGCTCGCTGTTACTCGAACTGCCGAATATTTCAAAGTCATGGATGAGCTGACCAAGGTCAATCCGAAGTCTCCATCTGACAATGACAGCTATTTGGCAACGATGAAACACATGGTCGACGTCCAGATGAAGCACTTAGGACATGCATTGAGGTATCACAATGAGCAACACCCACAGGATCAGATCATCTTGCAAGATGTGATGAAGGATGTGATTGCTTTCGAAACCAACCAACCAAGAGGAAGGAGTGCAGCCCAAAATCACTTCTTATGTTTGTTGGCCCTCGGGACGACAATCGAAAGACACAAGACCAGCGCACGAGGAGACGGAAATTTGGTGAAGATCACCATCCTATCCGACATCCATTTTTCAATCCTCAAAGCCTTTGACATCCCTCAGCCTCAAAGATTTCACAACAACAATGATTGAGACACAAGGAGGAACAGGTGGAGACATGCATAACTTCGATGACTGGGACATTCCTTTAGCCTTCAAAGATGGACGACTCCCTGATGAAGTTGATTTCTGGAACAATGAAGAACCTTCATGGGTGTATGATGGTACATCGAGTGGACCAAACGCTCAGAGTGGATCTTCTCCCCCGGAGGGACCACAATCACAGGCATCACAACCACAAGGTTCGAACATTCAACCGAAGAAGATGCCGAGATCATCAACTGGCGGAGGAGCATCTTCGTCAACTCATGCAGCCTTCCGATCTGGACCAGGAACAACATCTCAAGATCAAGCCGAACCAGAGAGAGATGAGAATTGGACTCCGAGTGAGGACTGGATGAAGAGGAAGAAGCCTTCGACCGTGGAAGTACGCCTTCATGCCGCCGAAGACTATGCACATCAGGAACAGAGAATTGCGTTCTTGAGATCAGGCAGAGACTTCGTCATCTCCACCGTAGAGGGCCTTCACACCACTCACAAATATGGAGCCAATTTGATCTGGAAACAATACTTGAGAAGATTGACATTTCACGCTGCTCTTTCTTTCAATATGTTGACTGAGGGACAGTTGGATTCCCACATGATCAATGAGAGTGATTACGAATGGTTGAAGCTCTATCACTACATCATCACGACCACTGAACTTGTCAGATGCAAAGGATATCCAGTGACGGAGGTCTTAGCAATGTTGACATTGGGCGTTGAAGAGACAGTGGAGGGCGACACTCGCAACAAGCTCAAGAAGCTGGGAAGCAAGATTGGCCAATTCATCATTGGAAAGCCTTGGATGGATCGGTGGGATGAACTGGGAGGACAAGTGAGAAACAACAAATCTCTCATCTTGACGGACTTGACCTATCAAACGAGATCTAGCTCGAGGGTCATTCATGACATAGAAGCTGGACTCAACAACTTGGGTCTATCATTCATCAAGGTATACCAGCTCCCCTATGAGTCCCTGGAGAAGCCCGAGGAATTCTTGAGAATAGCGACGGAAGCATTGACTTTTCTACGAACCAATGCTTCAACACTCACCAGCGTGACAATACACATTTGGATCTCATTCACGTCACTGTTCAGAGGACAAACTCGCACATTGGTACCAAATGCTGGTTTCGTCACCAAGTTGGCGGAAATCATCGGAGAGATCAGCCAGGAAGCACCACTTCCAATATTTGTCAACATTCTGAAAGACGCCCGGTTTCTTGGGTCCCAATCATCGATTGTATCCATTGCCGAGGAGTTTGCAGGAATCTTGAAGACAAGGGCATCATGCACTCCACCAATGAGAGATTCTGGAAACAGATTTATGCATGTGGGGGCGAGCCTTTTTATTGGAGACAAGGTGAAGGCAAGGAAGTCATTTGGGCCATGCTTGAGAAATCATTGATGCGACAAAAGGTCTTCTTACATTGTGCCATGGATCACGACACGGTACATGACCTGAATGAAGAGTGTGTCCATGTGAAGAACACCGGATTTGACATCGAAACCATCAAACGATGCACAGAACATCCACGAATCATTCCAAGCATTCGTGCTGGAGAAACGAAAGATGCTCAAACTGGATCAGCAGACATCATTGGAGGAATGAGCCACATGAAAGACTCAGTCCAGAGAAGAGCATGGTCAGATATCCGACGAGGAGTATTTACCCCGGAGCCCCTGACAGATGTGGATGAGCATTGGGTTGAAGTGACTGAGGATTCCGAGATGATGTGCGACTTGTGCAAAAGTTTTCAACAGAATGACTCCCGGATGGGCACCTGCACTGAGAATCGCACAAGATGTCTGAATTGCGCAAGCAACTGGACAAGATCGGCAATCTACGGAACTGAAGTCATAGGGACGGATGGATTTTCACAGGACGCCCGAGTAGCTGCAAGATTGCTCAACATCTACAATGAATGTGTTGATTGGAGAAACATCGAGGCTGAAAAGGACCTTCGAGGATTCTTGATAACAGCCACTCTTGCAATGCTCTCAGGATACAAAACAGCCAACGACGTCCTCAAGCAGGTATCACATCGAGGTGCCATTCGCATGCCAGCTTACATGGTGAAGGGAAAATGTAGGAGAGACCTATTGTCCCAATTTACTGTGCAGCGTGAAACACGATCACAAGCATGTGGTGGTGGCTCCTACAAGATTCGATGGCTTTACAGATTGCTTTGGGATGGTGGAAACGTTGCATACCATGATTACATGAGAACAGTGTTGACCAAAGAAGAGATCGAATCAATGTTCCATCCAACGGCATCAGCCGAATACATCGGCGACATTTTCGAATTTTGGCTTGGAATGCTTGATCTTGGCATACAGTTTCCTACGATGTTTGGTGGATGGGGGGCAAACCTTGACAGTTGCCTCGCTGGATTGGAAGAGTCATTCTGGCTTTTCTGCAATTCATGTCGACCTACTGACACCATCAACACGAAGCGGAATCGGTCAAGGAAGGCATACATACCACTGATCGAGACGGACATGGTGGCGACAATCCTGAGAGAAGCGGGAGTCTTTGACCTGCTCCTACAAAAGGGGATCACCAGGATGCCGGTACCTCCCACAGCAAACTACGATGATCATCCTGAGATGGTCGAGATTTCATCAAGTGATGAAGAGGTGGAAGAAGTTGATGAACCTGAAGAGGAGACTACGTCGCCTATGGCGCGGGGCCCTCGAGTGGAACAGACTTCGGGAGAGACAGATGCTGGGGGTGATGACATTGAGATCGACGAGGACGAAGAGGACATGGGGGGTCAACCTTCAGAGGCGAAGAAGCGCCGAACTGAGGTGCGGAACATCCGTGAGCAATTTGACAAGCTGATTGCTGACGCGTCGACTGTTCAATTCTGTTTTATTTGTGGTGGGATGCATAACATTGATGAGTGCCCCATGCAAGATGATGAGAACATGAAAGACACGTTGTTGTGCATGAGACTGATCATGGAGGAACAGTCAAAATCCCCATCTTCATCAGAAAAGTCCAAAACTGCAACAAGAGGCAGAAAAGACAAGCTCCCAAAGAAGGGTATCATGCCACAGGGGAAGCGATGGAGAAGGACGAGATTCACTGAGAAAGAAGAAGTGACCAAAAGCTTCTACAGCCAGCCAGCCTTCATGTACGAGATCGGTGATCGAGAAGAAGGAGGACAATTCTTGGTGAACGGCATCGAAGTCAATCCCCCTGATCAAGGTGTGAGAAATCGTCACGAGCTCGATGCACTTGTTGAACGAGCAGCTGAAGAATCTCCACCTGTGTTGCCTTCCATCGAAGAGCTGAATGCATGGAACCCCAAAGATCATGATGAATACATGAATTGGATCAAACAAGAAAGAGAACAACGTGGAGAGAACTGGAATTTCAAATACATCCAACCATTCACATATGGCCATGACATCGGAACACTTCAATTGGCTCGTGTCAATGGAGAAGAATACCTTGGCTATGGATGGAGCAATGTTCACCGCTTTGGCGAGAACGAGTGGATGGGAAAGAAATGGGAGAATCCGCAATGGATAGTCGACCTATCAAAGAGATTCAATGCAGCACTCCGCCACTCCGTGGGTTGTGTGAAAGACAATCGAGGTCATCGAGGACTACCATGCGATGAAGCAGGTTGGGTCAATGTCGAATCAATCTTGAAGTACGACAACATTTGGAGAGATGGACACACATTGGCTGGAACGACCCGCGTGAACTACCCAATTCTTGTAGAGAGACGGAACAATTTCCAAAAGGTTATTTTCACGGAGTACAAACAAACGAGAAGACTCCGAGCTCAAGTGCTAGGACTCAAGGTCACAAAAGGTGAATTAGAGCGGATCATTCAGCAATATGATGATGGATTCACCAGAAGACTTGACAGGCAGACGCTGAGATTGGAAATTGGCTCTGCGGATCGTGAGATTTGGCTTTGGCCAGTTGCAATCCGAGCTCCTATGGCACATTCAAGAGTTCAAGGCGGTGTGTACATCGAAGATAGCAAGACTTCCTACCAGACGAACCCGGGTGTGGGCTATACTCTTGGAGGAGGATTTCACTGCACTACATTTGAGAACATCGCCCAAATTTTCCGAGAAGGACTACGTCCTGGAGGAGGAGGAGACCGCATCAACACGTTCTTCGTGCCTTTCGCGCCTTGGGACGTGCGGAGCCAAACGGTGTTGCGATTCAAAAGAATTGATCAGACAGACCTTGTCTACATCTACATGACATATGAATCCATCGCCAAGTTCTCCCCTCGTGTATCAGCTGACGGACACATCTTGATTCAACAAACAATTCCTTTCGACTCATTTGACGCAGTATGGTTTTATGATTGGAAGGGTGAACAATATTACCGTCTCATGATCACAAAAGGAAATGAACAGATTGTACTTTCTGTGCAGGGAGCAAAGAAGATCGCAACCATCGATCGATTTGACAAGCTCATTGGGAATGTTGTTCCGGACGAATCTTCCCCGGACC
This sequence comes from Cladocopium goreaui, assembly GCA_947184155.2. Taxonomy (NCBI): domain Eukaryota; class Dinophyceae; order Suessiales; family Symbiodiniaceae; genus Cladocopium; species Cladocopium goreaui. The sequence goes on from CAMXCT020000335.1 coordinate 107,029, forward strand.
TGAGTGAACTCCGCAAGCTCGTTGACATCAAGACGAGCCACATCAGTTATTCCAACAGGCTCTTCCCTGGACATCGAGATTGGAATGATGCGATATCACTCCTAGCAGTTACTTATCGTCCAAACAAGGAAGGTCATAGACTATGCCCCGCATGTCTATGCGAAACTCCTGCCTCACTGTCGATATGTGTCATTTGCAGAGGATTTTTGATCAGTCATGGATGGAGAAGACGAATCAAAGTCACGGTGGCAAATGTGCCGACTGCTGAGCCACGTCCTCAAGAAGAAGATGTCAAAGACCACGTCAAGCAAGCTTGGGAGGAAGTCAAGGTTGATTTGACGGGAGAGGACGATGACGATGAACAAATGCAGGATGATGACGATGTCACCATGAAAAGTCCGCAAGAAGAAGCTCAACCAGAAGAAGACGACGATGATCGGACGTCCAAAGAGAATGACATCAATGATGAGAGAAGAGATTTCAGAGAACAAGATGAAGTCGATGAATTTCTCAATGAAGAACGTGAACAAGCCGAAAAGAACGATGATGAAGAGACCGAGGGCGGTGAAATCAACATCGAGGAGTACGAGGCCGACGAAGCACATGATGCCGAGATTGAGTATCCTGCTTGGTTGAAGAGGATCGAGTTTGGGTCAAAAGTTCTCCCAGTCGAGCCATGCATGATTGGAGATGCCCAGCCCGAACTCATCAAGGTCTTGCTGTTACAAATTGGATTGAACATCCTCAGGATCTACAAGAATTTCCACCGGAATTTTTGCGGAACCTATGAAACAGCATGGCAACATTTTCAGCTGAACCAGCGATTCAGACTGGATTTGGATTCAAAAGTGCCTTACCTCGGTGAAGACGCTGATGGTAATCTCATCGAACCGACTGGACAACAAATGAGAGAGCTCTACCATGAAGTCGGCAAGCCCGAACAGAGAGATGACATCGGTGAAGAGGGATTTGTCAATGCATATTACGGATCAATAGTCTTCAAAAGGCTGGTCACCTACACCCTGGACTTTGGATATACCTTTGACGACCTGCAAAATTTGTTCGTCGATGAGAACATCGCACAGCTGGCGAAAGGTGACACCACCGAAGAGGAGATGAGGAAAGCCGCAAATGCACGCGAAGCCCTCGACAGACAAACAGCTCTGGTCAGGAGAATCATTGCAGGTGCCTACAAGGTGAACGCTGTGTATTTCTTCAGGAATGTTGATTTCCAGAACACAATCACATTGAATCCAGTAGACATCTTGTGTGCACTTCGACCGCAACTCAGAAGAATTTCGGTCCTGCACCTGATCCTTCAAAATGGCCGACAGCTCCCTCGACCTCTACTCACAAAACTGTATGATGCAATCGAAGACTACAACAACATCAAACAACGTGATGATCAACGGCCGAGGTGGGGTATCCACATGTCTGAAGCCCACTTGACTGCAATTGCCGATACACCGGTACCTCCTGAAGCTCGATGCGAGCGCAATGCACCAGCAACAGGCAAATCGAAAGCAGCACCGAAGCCGAGCAATGTAGCAAAAGCGAAAGCATCATCATCAACATCATGGCATAGTGCAGAAGCTGCCCCTCCGCCAAAACAAGCTCCAGTGCCTCCGCCACAGAAGGGTGGAAAAGACTACGGGAAAGGAGGTAAATCCTATTCACACCGTGGTGGCGATTGGAACTATCAGGGATACTACGGAAGAGGATACAGACGATAAGTCGAATTGACCTCTGCATAGGTCCTGGTAACTTTGGCAGTGTGGAACAGCAATCATTGCTCATGATTAACCTCATCATCATTGTGGATGACTTCTGAGAGGAATCTGAGCCGACTAATTTGATAACCACATTTTTTTAAGACTTCATTGCATGAGAGCTGAGTTTCTACAGCGGTCTACTTCTCTGATGACGCAAGAGCGGGAAGGTAAACTTCTAGCTCTGTAGTCCATTTTTTTTTATCATGCTTGAGTGGAATTCTAAACGTTGGCAACGCCACGTTGGATGAACCTCAATGCTGTACATAGACCATGTCTTGTCAGCGTGCATGTGAACAGATCATTTCTTTTGTAGAGACTGTAGCAAGCCGCAGTGTAGACAAATAGTTCTGGTCGAACTTTCAACTCTCTCTAATTCAGTAAACGCAAACCTGCAGATTGAGAAGTTTAAATTGACTCTCCTGCGCGTGACTGATAAAATCAGTCATGCGTGGGGGGTGCGAATGGGGATACAACCACAGTACAGTACACTATCCCCACATATGTAGTCATAAACTTCCAGCCAAGGGGCACACACAACGATGCTCCTTTGGCTCAAGTACCCATTACTGCAGAAGTCCGCCAAAAGAAAGCGATGCCGAAGCTGTGAACCGATTGTCATCAGCAAGGACAAATTCAACCCTAAACGACAGACATATCGGAGGTAATCTCCGATTCACAATCTATCCATCTATCCATCTATCCATCTATCCATCTATCCATCTATCTATCCATCTATTTATTCATCTATCTACACATCTATCTACACATCTATCTACACATCTATCTACACATCTATCTACACATCTATCTACACATCTATCTACACATCTATCTACACATCTATCTACACATCTATCTACACATCTATCTACACATCTATCTACACATCTATCTACACATCTATCTACACATCTATCTACATCTATCTACATCTATCTACATCTATCTACATCTATCTACACATCTATCTACATCTATCTACATCTATCTACATCTATCTACATCTATCTACACATCTATCTACATCTATCTACATCTATCTTCCGATCTATCTATTTATTTATCTACCTATCTACCTATCTATCTATCAATTTATCTACCTGTTGATTGTGTGCCACTCACTCAGGTTTCGTTTGCATGGAACTCAGACGTTTCATATATGCCACTGCCGTGGCCATTTTCCTTTCAATATATTTCCCACAGAAGAGGTGGGTGCTTCGAAGCCAACCAGAACGCTACGCTGCAAAAGACTTCGCGTGCTTTGCCTGCACTACTTTTTGGACAAGGACTTTGTGCAACTTGATCCTGCAACTGCTGCCCAGTTGATACTGGTAGCGGAGCGGTTGCGCCCCTGGGCTCCACTGCGCTACTCCATTTTCACCATCTACTTCCACTCCAACTCCAACTTTCCTGCTGAGCTCTTTGATAGCATCAACTTGTGCTTCTAGCTCCTGACAACGACCCTGGTAATTGTAGTTACTTGTGTAATCTGTCCGCAGACTGGACAGGTTCACTGGTTTCTTTGGTACACATAAGTTACTTGTGTAATCTGTCCGCAGACTGGACAGGTTCACTGGTTTCTTTGGTACACATAAGTTACTTGTGTAATCTGTCCGCAGACTGGACAGGTTCACTTGTTTCTTTGGTACACATAATTCTTTCTTGTTGCTCTTCATGTCGAGCACGAGCTCTTCGACCTTGGACACCAACTTCACCAAGGACTCGTACATACCAGTGTTTGATGGAAACCCTAGCTCATACCAAGAATGGCGTAAACGGATCAGCATATACCATTTGAAGATGAAACTGCAGAAACGTTCAGTAGAAGCGGTTTTGAATCTGATCGGTTCACTGCAAGGGACGGCTTGGAAGTTAGTTGAAAGTTTTGATGTGACCAAGATTGACGAAGAGAAGTCGTTCGATGATGTGATCTCCATTCTTGATGCAGCTTTCAGGTATGATGCCAGAGTTCGCATGCCCCAAGACTTTGATGCCTACTTCAACTTGTCACGACGGCCAGGTACCACCCTGTTGAACTTTGTCACAGAGCATGATGAGAAGTTGAGGAAGCTGGCAGAACATGGAGTCAAGCTTCCGGATCAAATGCAGGGCTGGATTCTTTTGCGTCGTGCCAATTTGACCAAGGAGCAGCACCAGCTTGTCCTTTCCCAGGCTCCGAAGCTTGAGAAACTCAGGGTCCAAGAAGCGCTGTTTGTGATTCTTGGACAGAACTACAAACAAGCTGTGAGCCAAGATCGACCACAACATCGATTCCCTGGCAAGTCTTTCCACCGTGGAAAGGCCTATGCTGCTCAGGATGATCAAGACTTTGATGAGCCTGAGGTCCTCGAAGAGGCCTACTATGAGTATGATGAGAACTACGAAGGTGATGACCCTAGCTGGATCGGTGATGAGTCATTTGATGGCGATGCAGCCTACTTCCATGAGGATGACGACGCCTTTGAGGGTTCTGAGCTTGGCGACAACTTTGACGTTGAATCGTATGACATGGCGTATGCTGCATATCTTGATGCTCGTCGCCGTTTTCAAGATCTCAAACTTTCCCGAGGTTTTCTTCCAGTCGTTGCTCTGACTGACCAAGGAGCGGCTTCGCCTACGAGCACTGGATCCAACTCTCCCTCCAAGGGAAAGGGCTATGGCAAGAAAGGCGGAAAGGGCAAGGGCAAGGCTCGAAGCTCTACCACTGTTCGATATCCACCTCGTGGCGATCGACGTGCACCTGACCCCAAGGGCCGAGCTTCAGCTGTGCTTCAATGCCTCCGATGTGGCGCCTATGGTCACCAAGCTGCGCAATGCCCACGACCTGCTAAGCACTCAGGTTCTACCTCTGCACCTGCAAGCCCTTCCAAAAAGCAGCACATCGAGGGAATGGCAGTCACTTGTCTTCCAAGTGAGCATGGACATGTGATTTTTGAAGATCTAGCAGGGCGACCTCGAGTGGACTGCACAATGCTTGACCCAGGTGCTAGTGCTTTCTTGATGGGTTCAGGTCCTTTCCACCGTTATGTGGACCATCTTCGACAACTTGGATTTGATGTGAATGGAATTGCAATGACCAAGACGTCGCGCACTTTCCACTTTGGCGGTGACCATTCCACCACGAACCACTGGATTGCTCGTGTGCCCGTCTTCATCAACAACTCCTTTGGCTACGTTCAGGCCTTCATCATTGCTGGCGAGACTCCAATGCTTCTTGGGCGTCCGATCATCGAAAGCCTTGGCATTGTGATCAACTTCAAGCGGCAACAAATGATGTTTGAGGGCCATGACTGGCGACAGATCATTGTCGGACGGCATGGTGAGTATCTTCCCTCACTCACCGAGGATTTTGATGCAGAGCTGGCCTCACAACCTCCAAGTTTTGACCTCAAGCTGGACGATCAGTCGCAGGCTTCAGATGGTTCTACTTCACAGCCTTCACAGGTCTTGGACTTTCAGACCTATCAACAGCAAGAGAAGGTTTTTCTGGGTTCTGATGCTCCTCAAGGCGTACCTGGTGAACGCAACGTCCTCAACAAGCACTGGAAGATGTTTGAAAATGCCCTGGTGACCGAGGAAAAACGAGTGCATGCCACTGTCACTCGTGAACTCAACGACCCTGAAGTCAAACCTCGTGTCATCTGGGAGGTTTATGCTGGTGAGTCTCGAATGAGCCAGATTGCTGAGACTCTTGGATGCCATGTGGAATCGTTCGGCTATGAGACCGGTTGGGATTTTGACTTGCCATCCCACCGGAAGGCATTCATGATGCGTTTGAACATGGAAATGCCAGGCGAGGTCTTTTTGGCTCCTCGCTGTGGACTTTGGAGTCGCATGCAAGCAATCAATGCGACCACTCCTGAGAAGAAGGAATCCCTCCAGCAGCAGCGAGATGACCACCACAGGAATCATCTCAAGTTTGTCAAAGAGATCTACCTCTCCCAAGTTCATGGCGGTCGACAAGCCCACATTGAACAGCCTCATGGAGCACTTTCTTGGTTGACTTCTGCGCTGAAGAATTTGCCGGGTCTCTATGCCATCTTCGATCAATGTTGCTATGGTGCATGTTGTTTGGACTCCGATGGCATTTGGAAACCTGTTCAGAAGACGACCGGCATACTCTCCACCAAGAAGGCTCTTGTTGCAGCTTTGTGTCTTCGATGTGACAAAAGCCATGAGCATTGCAGACTTGAAGGTCAATTTCCAGGCATTGGCAGAACCCGGACCAGCTATATGGAAGATTACCAGCCTGGACTTGCTGCTTCCATTGCTGCAGCCTTGGCAGCTCCAGAAGATCCATGCCTCTGGGATGATGCGTATGCGATTGAAGAGGTCAAGGAAGTTCAAGGAAAACTTGTCCAATTGATGACCAGCAGCCGTGCCGAAGCTGTCAAAACAGTTCAGCGGCTTCATAGAAACCTTGGACACCCCTCACCAGAATCCTTGACTGAGATGCTGGAATCCCGAGGTGCCTCTGAAGCTGTTCTTCAAGCTGCCCGTCAATTTCTATGTCATGCTTGCCTTAGGTATCGAAAGCCCAACCAAGTTGCGCCTACATCCACCAAAAGAATCTTGAGATTCAACGAGTCCATTCAAGCTGATGTCTTTTGGTTGAAGAACGGGGACAACAAGTTTCCAATCTTGTCAGTGATTGACGAGGGCACCAAGTTTCAGAAAGCACACCTGGTCTCCAGCGAAAAGTCCCAGGACTACATCGATGCCCTTGAAAAGGGATGGATCAACCACTTTGGGCCACCTTCAAGACTTCTCACTGACGAGGGCAGAGGTTGGCTCAGTTCTGAGTTTGCTGAATGGACGGATGCACACTCCATACAACATGTTGTTGCGGCTGGTGAGGCACATGAACAATTGGCGCTAGTTGAGCGTCGACATGCTGTACTTCGCAAGGCCCTGGAAGTCTTCCTCACTGACTATGGCATAAATGGCGCCAAGGCCATCATTCAGGCTTTGTGCTACGTCATCCCTCAGATGAACAACAGCCCTTCTACATCTGGATTTTCTCCTGCACAGTGGGTGCTTGGCCAATCTCCTGAATTTCCTGGAGAACTTCTTGGCACTTCTCTCACTCCGGTGCACCTGACCGACAGCTTCGAGCATGAAATGGCTCGTCGGGCAACTGCCAAAATGGCCATCATTCAGGCCGACACCGACATGAAGCTGCGGAGAGCATTGCTCAGAAAGTATGCGGGCACCAACATTCCTTTGATGCCAGGACAGAAGTGCTTCTTTTGGAGAGATGCCAGAGCACCTGATTTGGTCAAAATCAGATGGAAGGGGCCAGCCACAGTTTTGATGCGTGAAGAAGACGAAAGCGGCAAGCCGAAGATCTACTGGCTCGCCTACAAGTCCCAACTCTTGCGAGCAGCTCCTCACCATGTGCGCCCAGAGATCGGCAAATCCACCACCAACATGATGGGCAACTTTGAAGATGCTAAGGCGGTGATCAGGAGTTTGAAATCCCGCGGTGTAACACGATTTGCAGATCTCACCATCCAGAACAAGCGCAACATCTACGACATCGACACCGATGAAGAGGTCCTTGATGATGTGGACTCCGACTTGGAACCTCTGGCACAACGCAGAAGGCTTTTGGATCCCAACTTCTCTCAGACATCCCTTGCGCCATCTCTGGCCTACTCGCCTTCTGTTGCTCCTGATGCTGCAGAATTGGATTTAGATGAGGCTCCACCACCTGATGGGTCGCTTGGACTTGAACCCAATCAGAAAGCTGAACTCCCAGCCTCGCCTCCACCTGCCGGGTCGCTTGGACTTATGCCCGGTCAGGATGCTGGAGTTCCCGCTGCTCCCCCTGGACTTGAGGAGACAGCAGCTCAACCTGGACTTGTTGAGCCTGGGGCCATTGGACTTCCTTCCACTATGGATTCTGCAGCGGGCCAAGCCGGAGAACCCAGTCCTGATTCAGTGCAACCTCCACCTCAACTCGATCCAACTACTTCATCAAATCAACCTCAACGACCTCAACCTCCAGTTCCAGAACTTGATCCTTACACAGCGGCACTCTATCAACCAGCCACTGATGAGGACTTTGCAGCCCACAGAAGGCGTTTCCAACAACAGGAGACCATCTCCTTTGGACCATATCGACGGCTACCAAAGATCCCAACACCATATGATCGACCTCCTGAAGAGCCACCTGAAGAAGCCAACATGGCGTCCTTTGACATTGATGACCTAGATGTCTCAGCATTGCCTCCATGCTGGAAATTTGAAGATGGCTACATCACTTTGGATGACCGCAACAAGGACTACTGGGAACTTAAAGCTGGCTGCTTGATTCGGCACCACGTTGTCCCTCGTCGATCCCTATTTGATCCTCGAGCTCTATCAGCCAAAGAACTTGCACATCTCCCAGTTCCTCTATCCAAACTTGACCAGGTGCGTGTCACTGTCTGTAAGGACCCAGAGGGCATTTGGCACAGATCTGACTTCTTCAACAACGGCACCGGCACCATTTCTAATACACCTTGGACTGGCTGCACTGTTTTCCAACTCAACGGCGAGACCAGACACGAACTTGGCCTCTATGCTTACTCCGCCATGACTGCCAAGCAGATGGGCAAAAAGCAGAAGACTCAAGCCCAGCGAAAGTTTCGCAAGGCAGCTCCCAAATCAGAGGTCAACGAAAGGAAGCTATCGCTTGAGGACAGACTTCTTTTCCACCAGGCCAAGGTGAAGGAACTCAAAAGCTTCGTTGACAACGGTGTATGGACTTTTCAGACCACCAAAGAAGCTGATGCCGGCAGAACGTTGTCAAGCCGTATGCTTCTCAAATGGTCAAAGAACAGCGATGGCACACCTCGTGCCAAAGCCAGACTTGTCCTGCGTGGATATGCTGACCAAGATGCACTCAATGGCGAACTTGACACCACATCGCCTGCATCTACCAGACTTGGCAGAGCACTGTTTTTGTCAATATCAGCTAGCCTTGGATGGTGTGGCTGGTCGGCCGATGTTAGCACGGCATTTCTTCAGGGTTTGCCCCAAGAACGACGTCTTTGGGTACGACTTCCAGCTGATGCACTCCGAATTCTTGGAGGCGATGAAAATACAAGGATGTTTTTGTACAAACCAGTTTATGGTCAGTTGGACGCACCCAAACGATGGTTTCTAGAAGCCACGCGCAGGCTGCGCAATTTGGGCTGGCTGGCACACCCTATGGATCCTTGTCTCTGGAGGCTCTATGAACCTCCTGTCGATGGTGCTGAACCGCGACTTGTTGGACTTTTATGCCTCCACGTCGATGACATGCTAGGTGGAGGTGATCCACAATCTGCAGTGTATGTTGAAGCTGAAGCACAGCTCAAAACAGCTTTTCAATTTCGCACTTGGCAGAAGGATGAGAGTTTTGAGTATTGCGGTGCCAGCATGACACGAGACACAGATGGTACTTGGCATGTGAGCCATGATGAATACATCAAAAAGATCCAACCAATTCCAGTTGAAAAAGGCCGACAGTCCCATCAGCCTTTGACCGAGAAAGAACAGACTCTTTTGAGAGGTTTGCTTGGAAGTCTTCAATGGCCTGCTGTGCAATCTTCACCGCACATCCAGGCGAGCAGTTCCTTGTTGAGCGGCGAGATGAACACTGGACTTTCTTCAGCTCTTTTAGAAGCCAACAAACTCTTGCGTTTTTGCAAAACCAACAGCGATGTTCATTTGCGTTTTCCTCCGTTGGGCAAGTTGGAAGATCTTCGTTTGAGCTGCATGTTTGATGCTGCCTTGGGAGTTCGTCATGATGGGTCTAGCCAAGGGGGTTACATAGTTCTTTTGACTCACAAGGACACCTTCAACGGCACAGAGAGCCCATACCATGTTTTGGACTGGAGATCCTTTCGACTTCCGAGGGTCGCGCGATCTTCACTTGCAGCAGAAGTTCAGTCTGCCGCCCAAGCTGTAGACTCCACTGAGTTTGTTGTTCGTTTCTGGTACATGACCATGCACCCAAATGCTAGCCTCAAGGAGACTTTGAATGTGAGGGATCCCAGTTTGGCTCCCATCTTTGTCACTGATGCCAAAGCCTTGTACGACAGTTACCACCGAGATGCCATCAACCATGGTGCCACTGACAAGCGCACCAACCTTGAACTTAGAGTCCTACGAGAACAAGTCGAGAGCATTGGTGGGATCTTGAAATGGATCTCTTCTGAGAGACAATTTGGCGATGGTTTTACAAAGATGGCTGCAAGGCAACTTCTTGCAGATCGAGTTCGACATGGTTCCATCAAGTACACCTGGGACCCAACATACCAGGCGTCAAAGAAGAAGACTGCACAAGAGCGAGCTGAAAGCAGGAATGAATTTACCACACAACTTCCATTTCACAACCACGATCATTCTCTACTCAACAACTCTACCAACCACAACGCAGTGAAAGTTGGAGCGAACGAGACGGAAGCCTTAGAGACCTTTGAATCCAACGAGATGTTTGACACCAACGAGGCTTCTGAGTTTGAGCAGCACTCACCGAATGAGTACCAGCCTGAAGAGACCTTTGAGACTGCAGAGAACCAGTTCCCTGTTGAGGCCTACTCCAGCCATGGCGGCGGCTCCGGCGTTTTGCGATATGTGTTTTTACTGACACTTTTCCGAACTGCCCGTGCTGCGAGCTTTGGTAGAACTGATGTCTGCAGCATCGACGATGCACCACTGGAATCATCGGATGCAGATGACCTTTTGCATTTCTTTGTTTTCGTGGCGACCGTCACTTGCATGTTTGGTCTTTGGTTTTTCTGGACTGCACGGAAGCTGAAGGCAGAAGTTTTATCCCTGAGGGATGAGTACGCCCAGTGCCGTGAAGCAGAAGGACATCTGAGGAACGAAACGTTCCAGCTCCGCGACCAAGTCAGAACACTGAATGCTCGAGCCACCGATTTGGGCTCACGCAATGTGGATCTGCAACTGCAACTCGACAGCGATGAAGAGATTCGTTTTCAACAGCGATTGAATGACCGACGGTCAATTTGGACGGCGATGGGTCTTTTAGACCGTGCCCTGGATGAGACCATAGGACTGCGAAACACTCATGCCTTTTTCGCACCATCTGGAAGATGTTGGCACAGTCGATCTGACTGTCAAGGTCTCAACACTGCCGGCCAATTGACTGAGCGTGATCCCTGCAGTTTTTGTCTAGTTTCGATGCTACCGTACATCGTGCATGAACATACTGGAAACACGCTCTTGCAAGCATGTCGAACATTCTTTGATCTTCATGGTGGCCGAGTTGATTACATGGATACGGTAATTCATGATGTCCCTAATTCATTTACCTGAGATCCGCGGTGAGTGCTTTAAACTCCTTTTTCTCCCGTGTTGATTGTGTGCCACACACTCAGGTTTCGTTTGCATGGAACTCAGACGTTTCATATATGCCACTGCCGTGGCCATTTTCCTTTCAATATATTTCCCACACAAGAGGTGGGTGCTTCGAAGCCAACCAGAACGCTACGCTGCAAAAGACTTCGCGTGCTTTGCCTGCACTACTTTTTGGACAAGGACTTCGTGCAACTTGATCCTGCAACTGCTGCCCAGTTGATACTACCTATCTATCTATCTATCTTATCTATCTATCTATCTATCTATCCTATCTATCCTATCTATCCTATCTATCCTATCTATCCTATCTATCCTATCTATCCTATCTATCCTATCTATCCTATCTATCCTATCTATCCTATCTATCTATCTATCTATCTATCTATCTATCTATCTTATCTATCTATCTATCTTATCTATCTTATCTATCTTATCTATCTTATCTATCTTATCTATCTTATCTATCTTATCTATCTTATCTATCTTATCTATCTTATCTATCTATCTTATCTATCTTATCTATCTTATCTATCTTATCTATCTCTATCTTATCTATCGTATCTATCTTATCTATCTCTATCTATCTTATCTATCTTATCTATCTCTATCTATCTATCTCTATCTATCTATCTATCTAATCTATCTATCTATCTATCTAATCTCTATCTATCTATCTATCTATCTATCTATCCTATCTAATCTATCTATCTATCTATCCTATCTATCCTATCTATCCTATCTATCCTATCTATCCTATCTATCCTATCTATCCTATCTATCCTATCTATCCTATCTATCTATCTATCCTATCTATCCTATCTATCCTATCTATCCTATCTATCCTATCTATATCTATATCTATCCTATCTATCCTATCTATCCTATCTATCCTATCTATCCTATCTATCCTATCTATCTATCTATCTATCTATCTATCTATCTATCTATCTATCTACTTATCTATCTTATCTATCCTATCTACCCTACCTAGCCTATCTATCCTATCTATCCTACCTATCTTGTCTATCTTATCTACCTTATCTATCTTATCTATCTTATCCATCTTATCTATCTTATCTATCTTACCTTTCTTATCTATCTTGTCTATCTTGTCTATCTTATCTATCTTATCTATCTTATCTATCTTATCTATCTATCTATCTATCTGTCTGTCTATCTATCTAGCTAGCTAGCTAGCTATCTATCTTTCTTTCCTATCTATCTAGCTATCTATCTAGCTATCTATCTATCAATCTATCTACCAATCTATTCTATTCTATTCTATTGTATTCTATTCTATTCTATTCTTTTCTATTCTATTCTATTCTATTTCTATTCTATTTCTATTCTATTTCTATTCTATTTCTATTCTATTTCTATTCTATTTCTATTCTATTTCTTTTCTATTTCTTTTCTATTTGTATTCTATTTCTATTCTATTTCTATTCTATTTCTATTCTATTCTATTCTACTCTACTCTACTGTACTGTACTGTACTCTACTCTACTCTACTCTACTCTACTCTATTCTATTCTATTCTATTCTATTCTATTCTATTCTATTCTACCTAAACTATCTAATCTATCTAACCAATCTAACCTATCTAACCTATCTAACCTATCTAACCTATCTAACTTATCTAATCTATCTAATCTATCTAATCTATCTAGTCTATCTAGTCTATCTAGTCTATCTAGTCTATCTAGTCTATCTAGTCTATCTAATCTATCTAATCTATCTAGTCTATCTAATCTATCTAATCTATCTAATCTATCTAATCTATCTAATCTATCTAACCTATCTAATCTATCTAATCTATCTAATCTACCTAACCTATCTAATCTATCTAATCTATCTAATCTATCTAACCTATCTAATCTATCTAATCTATCTAATCTATCTAATCTATCTAATCTATCTAATCTATCTAATCTATCCAATCTATCCAATCTATCTAATCTATCTAATCTACCTAATCTACCTAATCTACCTAATCTACCTAATCTACCTAATCTATCTAATCTATCTAATCTATCTAACCTATCTAATCTATCTAATCTATCTAATCAATCTAATCTATCTAATCTATCCAATCTATCTAATCTATCTAATCTATCTATCCTATCTAATCCTATCTATTCTATCTATCCTATCTATCCTATCTATCCTATCTATCCTATCTATCCTATCTATCCTATCTATCCTATCTATCCTATCTATCCTATCTATCCTATCTATCCTATCTATCCTATCTATCCTATCTATCCTATCTATCCTATCTATCCTATCTATCCTATCTATCCCATCTATCCCATCTATCCCATCTATCCTATCTATCCTATCTATCCTATCTATCCTATCTATCCTATCTATCCTATCTATCCTATCTATCCTATCTATCCTATCTATCCTATCTATCCTATCTATCCTATCTATCCTATCTATCCTATCTATCCTATCTATCCTAACTATCCTATCTATCCTATCTATCCTATCTATCCTATCTATCCTATCTATCCTATCTATCCTATCTATCCTACCCTATCTGTCCTATCTATCTATCTATCTATCTATCCTATCTATCTATCTATCTATCTATCTATCTATCTATCTATCCTATCTATCCTATCTATCCTATCTATCCTATCTATCCTATCTATCCTATCTATCCTATCTATCCTATCTATCCTATCTATCCTATCTATCCTATCTATCCTATCTATCCTATCTATCCTATCTATCCTATCTATCCTATCTATCCTATCTATCCTATCTATCCTATCTATCCTATCTATCCTATCTATCCTATCTATCCTATCTATCCTATCTATCCCTATCTATCCTATCTATCCTATCTTTCCTATCTATCCTATCTATCCTATCTATCCTATCTATCCTATCTATCCTATCTATCATCCTCCCTTCTATCTCTATCATGTTCTCTTATCTTTCCTTCTCTCTCTCTTCCATCTTCTTCCTCTTTCTCTCTTATCTCTTTTCTTCTATCTCTCCTGTCGCTCCTGCTCTCTCTCTATCTATCTATCTATCTATCTACATCTATCTGCATATATGTACACAACTATGCGCAGATACCTATATACAGGCATTACATTACATCACATTACATTGCGTTGCATTACCATACATCCGCACATACGCACATACGCGCGCGCACGCACATACACACATACACACATACACACATACACACATTCACACATTCACACACATTCAAAAACATTCGCACGTACACGCATACAGACATACCGACACGGACATACAGACATACAGACATACATACCTACATAAAATACGTGTATATACTACATACTTTATCATGCACAGAATTCTTTGCACAACATTTGGTTAAAAAAAATGGGCCCGAATTTCGCTGGGGTAAGTTTTCAAAATTCAGAATTCAAACAGTGGCAGCTTTACATTACTTTACCATCTACTTTGAGCTAAACAAAACGTATCATGATATTATGGAATTATTATGCGTTTCTAGCAAAATGTAGCAAGTGCCGTTTTTGAACCTGTGCAGCCTGTGCAGTGTGCATTCAGCACTATTCCGTCTCTTGGTGCCAGGTGGAGCGAATGCGCCGAGATGAAATTGGAGATTTCTTGGAGAAAGAGTGTCTCGCTGGCGAGTCTCCGATTTCTTGTCCAACTGAAATGCAATCTGCCAAACATTGCCAAATGTTGCCACACTTTGCCAACTGCCGCCCGATGTTTTTCTTTTCAAGAGCATTCTCCCCCGAGTTCTCATGGAATTTTCGTTTTGGGTTCGACAAATCGCTGGTGCGGCTGTCACTCGGCTTGTGTCAAGTGCCAGGTCGGCTACCCATGTCCTGCTGATGCGTGGCTGGGATAGGCTGCCCTCGGCAAAAAGCGGCATGAGGGGGGCACGGCAGAGCATTCCTAGACCATCTAGACCATCTAGACCATCTAGACCATCTAGACTCTAGACTCTAGATGGAAAACTCAAAGCTTTGTATGATTTGTATCATTTGATATCATTTGTATCATTTGCATTGCCCTTTTCACCTTTTCACTCCGATCTGGTTTGATCTGTGTTGATCTGTGCCTTCGGGGTATATCTTTCTTTGACTCGCCGAATCACCGGCTTCGATTAGCCGACTCTCCATTCAAGACACTGGGCCGGGCTAGCTGCAAAGCGATGGCTCGACGCGTGGTTCTCAGAACGTTGGAACCAACAAAGAAAGCGTGAGAAAACTTCGAAAAAACTCATGTATTGGTCCTCAGAAAGCTGTGCCTCCACGCAACTCTCCAAGTCTCTGACTCTGCGTGTTTCTGCGAGTCTCTGCGAGTCTCAGTCAGTGCTGTTTCGTTTGGAGAGACGTGAGCTATTGTGAGCTCGTGTCTCGCGAAGTACTCACTGCGCACGTCTCGCAACGCGTCGTAGTTGACACTGACAGACAAGTATCATATCAATTAACTTATTAATAGATCAACCTATCAATACTAATCAACATGTCAGCATGTCAAGATATGCTTTGTCCTTGAACCTGATGGCACTTGAACCACGTGACGTTTGAACCGCTCCAATTTTTCGGAATCATCAAAATAATGTACGAAAAACGTCAAAGAGCAACTATAAAATAAGTTGTGTTCAATATGTACAATAACTATACAATAAACCTCACCGATCTTCCCTCTGTTTGCAAGTATGGCAAGCGGGGCAAGCAGGGCAAGCCGCCGAAATCACTGAGCGGCGCGGGGCAACCGCACCAAGACTGAGACAAGGCGTGGAGACGAGGAGGACGAAGACCCGTCCGAGGGCTACTGACACTCTCGGTCGTGCGAACAAAAAGCGACACATCTCGTGCCTGAGACATCCTGAGGCATCTAGTTATTCCATCTTATTCCTTGGATGAGATGTGTCTGAGATGTGTTTGTCGTGTCTGGCGTGTCTGTCGTGTCTCTAGCGCTGCGGTGCTGGCGCCAGGCGTTGACATGTCACCGAGACACGTTGTGACAGACTCGTGGTCCTTTGACAACCCAAGTCATGCAAGTTCTCTTACCACAAGTTTAGCCAAGTCATTATCGTAAGGGTAACTGAAACTGTGTTGAAGAATCTACATGTCTACAAAAAAGTCGCCTGGATTAATTAATCTCTACATTATAGACATTAATGTCTACGATTGTCCACGTTATTGTTTACATTAATGTCTACGCATGTTTTTTGTAGAACATCTAATTGAAAACTGATTCAATGATGTTGAATGTAATCGCATCATATTTGGTGTCCCTATTTGTACGTAGTTATTGATAGCTGTTGATACACATCACATTCTCATGGAATAGTTCTTTATTCAAAGGAGCTCCAACGATCTGTTTTCACGAGGTTTTGCTTGCATCTTCATGAATATATAACGACGTGATTCGTGCAATTGGCATGCTTTGTGTGATTCCAGTAATCATTGCGGTATGCCACAGCGGAAGCAGAATGAAACGCAGAAAAGAATGACGTAGAACCAGATCACATCAGATCACATCACACCACACCCTAAAAACTGGGAATTCTTCCAACCCCTGGTTGCAACAATGAATTCTATGATGCATGGAGCACTGAAATCGCACGACCAAGGTTCTTGGCCACTGAGGCTTGTCGGGAGCAGCGCGATGTCGGGAAAATACCTTTGGTTGTCGACTGGAGATGGGGGAAGATTCTGCCAGATCTGTTTGGTTTGGATTTGTGAAGCCTTAGGTAGGCCAAATACATATTAATAGAGAGAGAGAGAGATACAGTTCAGTTCTTAGATACGTATCTATCTATCTATCTATCTACCTATCTATCTGTCTTTCTATCTATCTGTCTGTCTATCTATCTGTCTGTCTGTCTGTCTATCTATCTGTCTGTCTATATGTCGATCTATCTATCTGTCTGTCTATCTATCTACCTACCTATCCATCTATCTATCTATCTGTCTGTCTGTCTCTCTGTCTATCATCTGTCTATCTATCTACTATCTACTATCTATCTATCTATCTATCGATCGATCTATCGATCGATCGATCGATCGATCTATCGATCTATCGATCTATCGATCTATTCGATCTATCGATCTATCGATCTATCGATCTATCTACCTATCTATCCATCTATCGATCTATCGATCTATCGATCTATCGATCTATCGATCTATCGATCTATTCGATCTATCGATCTATCGATCTATCGATCTATCTACCTATCTATCCATCTATCGATCTATCGATCTATCGATCTATCGATCTATCGATCTATCTATTTATCTATCTATCTATCTATCCATCTACCTTTCTATCTATCTACCTATCTATCTATCTATCTATCTATCTCTCTCTCTCTATCTATCTGTCTGTCTGTCTGTCTATCTATCTATCTATCTATCTATCCATCTACCTTTCTATCTATCTACCTCTCTATCTATCTATCTGTCTGTCTGTCTGTCTGTCTATCTATCCATCCATCTACCTTTCTATCTATCTACCTATCTATCTATCTATCTATCTATCTATCTATCTATCTATCTATCTATCCATCGATCTTCTATCTATCTATCTATCTGTCTGGCTGTCTGTCTGTCTATCTATCTATCTATCTATCTATCTCTCTCTCTCTCTATCTATCTATCTGTCTGTCTGTCTATCTATCCATCCATCTACCTTTCTATCTATCTACCTATCTATCTATCTACCTATCTATCTATCTCTCCATCTATCTATCTATCTATCTGTCTGGCTGTCTGTCTATCTATCTGTCTCTCTGTCTATCTATCTATCTATCTATCTCTCCATCTATCTATCTATCTATCTGTCTGGCTGTCTGTCTATCTATCTGTCTCTCTGTCTATCTATCTATCTATCGATCGATCGAACTATCGATCTATCCACCTATCGAACTATCGATCTATCTATCTACCTATCTATCTATCTATCTATCTATCTACCTTTTATGTGCTTATATCCGACAACATACACATATTTTGCATCCCACCTACCACCCTGATTTTGTGATTTTGCAAGCATTTACAGTGATCGATGCAGAGACGGCTGATGCTAGGTCTGGAGAACTTGGTGAGTTTCAGGACACTTCTCGTCAGTAAACAGCATTATCCAATCTCAAATGAGATGCCTGACCGATTTTGTGTGTGTGTGTGAGGGTGAGCACATTGCTGGCTTGCGCTTTGCTGAAGTTGCTGCTGCCTCAGGGTGTTCATTTTGTTTCTGCAGATTTCAAACCGAAGAACTGGGATGCAGCTCTCAGATCTCTGTTTCCGAACAACTTTTGGAGCCACTTCGATCTTCAAAACTACGCAACTTCCCTGCAAGGTTATATGCAACTTTATTTGAAGATATTTGGAAATTACTTTGGAGTCGCCGCTAGGTCTTTCGTCGGGGTTACTCAAAGCCGCAGTCCCCTGGTTCCTCGAAGAGGAGAAGGCGGGGCCGCGGGGCAACCGGCAACGCATGGCATACGCACGGCATACGCATGGCTTCTGAGAAGGCACTGCATGTGGCGCATGGCAATGCGCCGGGCCAGCGACGGTCGGTGCCATGGAATGCCCCATGGTCGGTGCGCTCGCCATGACAGGCTTCGAAGGTTCTGCACCATCGCCCAAAGCCAGCAGCTCGGAGAGACCGAGACCAGTGCCACCAATGAGACCAATATGAGACCAATATGAGACCAATATGAGACCAATATGAGACCAATATGAGACCAATATGAGACCAATGAGTATAATGAGTACTGAGACAGACAGAATCGCGAAAACTGTGCTGCAAATGATGACAAATAGAGGTGATCGGCGGGATATAGGAGGACGTAGGAGGACCAGGAAGATCAGGAGCATTCAAAAATAACGTCAGGAGATAGCACAAGTCGTGACATGTTGCGACTTCGCAAATGATTACAATGATTTATCTACGTATCACTGCAGTGTTGTGACTGTGCAGTGTTGAGATCCGTTGAGGTGAAATCCACCATTTCACGGGAACAACTGGAACGTGACCATGGAGATAGCTGGCAGGATCGAAGTTGTGGAATGAGTCATTGAAGTCATTGAATGAACATTGAATGAACATTGAATGAACATTGTTTCAATTTGTTTCATGAACTTTACGCAAGACGCGGTTTTTGAACTCTCATTGAACATCACTGGATGAGACTGGAGACTGCAGACTGGACACCTCATTGCTGCGCGTGGTCATTTCATGTTGTTTAGATACGCAATTCCAGCACCAAGTTGGGCCATGTTGGGCCTATGCATATGTTAGCTGCTATTAGCATCTATCAGTTTTGGCCAATGCCTAGCCAGCTCGGAAGAAGCATAAAAACATACACCGAAGACAAAACACAATAAACAGATCGAAAAAACAACAAACACCGATTCGCGGGCAAAAAAGAGCCCCCGGCTGACTATACAGTGCTTGCAATGCAGACCTCGGTGGCAAAGCGTGGCACATGTAAGACCTCGGCACCTTTTGTGTGGAAGGACAACAAAGGATACACACAGAGACCCAAAGAAGGTAAACTGCGGACATAATGGACAGATCATGACAGATCAAAGAGACGTATTTATTTGGGTCCGCAGTTTAATCTGTCGATCTCTGACGTCCGGCTTCCCAAAGTCACAGCCCTTTGCTGACATTGACTTCATTGGCCGCTGGAATACGGGACTGGAAGCTTCAAAAACACGAAAGCTAGCTTCTGCTAGGAATCTCCAGTCGCCTGAAACTTCATAGTTAACTACCCCCCTCCCCCTAGCTGGTTCACAAGCAGTTTGGCCGTGGCTCAATCCCCCCGGGGACGTGCAGCTTCGCTCACTATTGGCATTTTCATGGCTAGCCCTAAACAGAGACAAATGCGTGTGTATCAAGTTCAATAGAAACAATCAAATCACTTTCACTGATAGGCAACCGTTATCTACCTAGGAACTGGAATGAACCGGCATATTTCAACTAGACGACGGTTGGCCCGAGAGCGAAAAAGATGTTTTTCAAGCAGCTCTGAGGATGATAGTCGTAAAAGATAATCGGTGAATGGTTGGTGAATTTTATATGAGCTATGGAGGGATAAGGTGTGAAAACTAAGATTGGTTAAGAAGAGGATACTTGGTAAAGGGCATCAGATGACACGTGTCTTGCAACCACAGAGAGACATAGATAGAGAGAAAGAGGGGGAGAGAGGGGGAGAGAGAGAGAGAGAGAGAGAAAGAGAAGGAAAGGGAGATAGAAAGAAAACATGAAGAAATATAATGTGAGCAACAAAAGTGCACAGGAGGCTCGGTACCATGATGCTGCGACTGACATGTGTTATCTCATTTCACTATGGTAATTCCTACACACATTGCCGAAAAAGCTCGGTACCATCATTCCGTGGATGTGAAAGAAACGCGACGCTTTTATACAGAGACGCTTTTACACACAGAAGCTTCTACACACAAACGCTTTTACACACAGCAGCTTTTACACACAGACACTTTTACACACAGACGCTTTTACACGCACAGAAACTTTTACACACAGACGCTTCTACACACGGACACTTTTACACACAGACCCTTTTACACACATATTGTTTTGCACACAGACGCTTTTACACATAAAGGCTTTTACACACAGAAGCTTTTACACACAGATACTTTTACACACAGACGTTTTTACACGCAGCCCCTTTTACACACAGACACATTTACACGCAGAAGCTTTTACACCAAGACGCTTTTCCACACAGAAGCTTTTCCTCACAGACTCTTGTACACACAGACGCTCTTACACACAAAACCCGTTACACACAGGCGCTTTTACAGGCCGACGCTTTTACAACACATACCAACACGAAATGATGCTTTGAAATCGCAGTGAAACGTCGTGGCTCAGAAGTGCCAACCTTAGTGCATAGCGCAGCGCTGGACACATTCCAGTAATTTGATTTACTCCAAGACGAAAAACATCCATCAAAAACCCAGGCCGGTACCAAACTGGCGCCAGAGCCACCTCGGAAATTTCAGATTGCACGATCATGCATAGTTCACTCGTACCAAGCTGAGATCGTCTGTCATCGAGTTGGATCACGCACACATGTAGATCAACACTTTCCACCTTTTGAACTGCTGGTCGCACTAATGAGTTCACATGTTTGTCACGAACAGTCTTTACAGACAAACAACAGTTGGCTACTGATTTTGCACGTTCGCCACGAACAGTTTCCCCAGACGAACAGTGGTGCAAATTAATTTGCGCCCGCCGCGCCCAGTTCCATGTGCCACTCGGTACGCAAACCTTCCAGCTTCCACAAGCTGCTTCCAAGCAAAGCTCGGTAACATGATGCTGCAGATGTGGCATGTTTGCTCCTTTTACTACCGAAATTCTCACATAATTTAACAGAAAAGCTTGGTGCCATGATGCCGTAGATCACACGTGTTACGTCACTTCACGCAAACACTATCAACAAACCTCGGTACCATGATGTCTCAAATCACACATTTTACACTACTTTGCTCCCAACATGTCAAGAGAAAAGACACAAAGAAAGCTTGGTACCCTGATGCCGTGGATGAAAGATATTCTCTCATTTTATGATGAAAAATCCCACGCAATTAGCCACAAAAAGCTCGGTACCATGATGCCGCGAATGACACATCTGCAGCATCATGATGAGGTCAATGACACATGATGATGCATTGTTGCTCACACAGTTCTGGCTGCAGCAATCCGGCTACTGCGGTCGATCTTTATCTGGGCACCTCCACAGACACTTTTACACACAGACCATTTTACACACAGACACTTTTACACACAGACGCTTTTACACGCAGATGCTTTTACACACAGAAGCTTTTACGCACAGAAGCTTTCACACACAGAGGCTTTTACACGCAGACAACTTTACACACAGACGCTTTTACACACAGACGCTTTTACACACAGACCATTTTACACACAGACACTTTTACACACAGAAGCTTTTAAACACAGAAGTTTTTACACACAGAAGCTTTTACACACAGATACTTTTACACACAGACCATTTTACACACAGACGCTTTTACACACAGACACTTTTACGCAGACCATTTTGCACACAGACACTTTTACACACAGAAGCTTTTAAACACAGAAGCTTTTACACACAGAAGCTTTTACACACAGATGCTTTTACACACAGAGGCTTTTACACACAGAGGCTTTTACACACAGACCCTTCTGCACACAGACGCTTTTACACACAGACGCTTTTACATAGAGACCCTTTTGCGCACAGACGCTTTTACACACAGACACTTTTACGCACAGACCATTTTACACACAGCCACTTTTACACACAGGCGCTTTTACACGCAGATGCTTTTGCACACAAAAGCTTTTACACACAGAAGCTTTTACGCACAGAAGCTTTTACACACAGAGGCTTTTACACGCAGACAACTTTACACACACAGACGCTTTTACACACAGACGCTTTTACATACAGAAGCTTTTACACACAGAAGCTTTAAAACACAGAAGCTTTTACAGACAGAAGCTTTTACACACAGAAGCTTTTACACACAGACTCCTTTACACACAGAGGCTTTTACACACAGACGCTTTACACACAGACGCTTTTACACACAGACGCTTTTACATATAGACCCTTTTACACACAGACCCTTTTACGGACCCGTGAAATCGCAATGTTACCTCAGTTTTTGACGTTCAACGTCCATTTCGTGCGAAAGGGTCGCTATGGGCAAAGTAAACAATTTTTCTTCAGTTTTTAACGTCCAACGTCCATTTCGTGCGAAAGGGTTGCGATGGACTAACTAAAGTCGCAATTTTACCGCAGTTTTTGACGTCCAACGTCCATTTCGTGCGAAAGGGTTGCGACGGACTAACTAAAATCACAATTTTACCGCAGTTTTTGACGTCCAACGACCATTTCGTGCGAAAGGGTTGCGATGGACTAACTAAAATCGTAATTTTACCTCAGTTTGTCCATTTCGTGCGAAAGGGTTGCGATGGACTAACTAAAATCACAATTTTACCGCAGTTTTTGACGTCCAACGTCCATTTCGTGCGAAAGGGTTGCCCGCGACTAACTAAAATCGCAATTTTACCCCAGTTTTTGACGTCCAACGTCCATTTCGTGGGAAAGGGTTGCGTTTCGTGGCGCTCCGGCGGCACCGCCCCCGCCTTAAGAGAGAGATAGAAAGAAGAGCGAGTCTGCAGATGTGAAGGTGTGAAGATGTAGATCTGCAGATGTGAGGGTGTGAAGATGTAGACCTGCAGGTGTGAGGGTGTGAAGATGTAGATCAGCAGATGTGAGGGTGTGAAGATGTAGATCTGCAGGCGTGAAGGTGTGAAGATGTAGATCAGCAGGTGTGAAAGTGTGAAGATCTAGATCTGCAGGTGTGAGGGTGTGAAGATGTAGATCTGCAGATGTGAGGGTGTGAAGATGTAGATCTGCAGATGTGAGGGTGTGAAGATGTAGATCAGAAGATGTGAAGGTGTGAAGATGTAGATCAGCAGATGTGAAGGATGTGAGGGTGTGAAGATGTAGATCGGCAGATGTGAAGGTGTGAAGATGTAGATCAGCAGATGTGAAGGTGTGAAGATGTATTACAACGGCTGCTTTTTTACGAAGAACCCTTCGCAGGCGCTCTCGGGAAAAAAACACCCATCCTACAACATCTCGCACCATGTGACGAACATTCAACTTCCATCAAAAATACAAGTTATGCTTATTAAAACCCATTTTTGACGCACCCAACCTCCGTTGATGGCACCAAGACTTTCACCAACGCGCTGCGCAGTTCTGCAACAGTGAGCCACTTGCGGTTGGGTTGCGTCTCCACACCACCCGCAGCAGCCAGGGCCCGAAGCTCATCTCTTGATATTTCCGACAGAGCACTACGGAGCCATTCCGCACCATGTGAAACAGCTCCTACGCGAAGTTCTTCCAATTTGGCAGCCGATCCAACTTCCTGACTATCCGGCTACAGCATCCAAGACAATGCCACCACAAAAAAAAACACCCATCCTACAAGATTGCACCATGTGACGAACATTCAACTTCGATCAAAAATACAAGTTTGATTAAAACCCATTTTTGACGCACCCAACCTCCCTTGATGGCTCCAAGACTTTCATCAACGCGTCGCGCAGCTGTGCTACAGTGAGCCCCATTTGTTGTTGGGTCGTGTCTCCACACCACCCGCAGCAGCCAGGGCGCGAAGCTCACCGCTTAATATTTCCGACAGAGCACTACGGAGCCATTCCACACCATGTGAAACAGCTCCTACGCGAAGTTCTTCCAATTTGGCAGCCAATGCAACTTCCTACAGGCCAACAGCATGCAACACACCGCAACCACAAAACAGCACTCATCCGACAACATTGAACCATGTAACAAACATTCAACTTTCGTCATATCCTTTTTCTGCCACACCCGACCTGCGTTGGGGGTGCCAAGACTTCCAACAATCGAGCGCGCAGCTCTCCAACCGCGAGCCACTTCTTGTCCGGTCCACGGCCAACATTCCGAGCACTTGCCATTTTGCGAAGCTCCAGTGCGGAAATTTCTTCCAGAGCCCCCTGGAGCCATTCACGGCCCCTGGTCACACTACTGCTACGCAGCTCCTACAACCGAATTTCCACGGCATTGGACGACGCGGTCGCCTGCTCCATTCGCACGGACAATCCCTTCAGCAAATGAAACAGTGACCACAATGCTTTCACAAGTGTCACGGGTGCGCCACTTGAACCAAACATTTTGCATGCAGATAATGCTCACTAGAAAGCATATTCACCGTCAATCTCTGTCATTTCCATGTTGTCCACCAAGAACAAAAGCCGCAACACAAACAAAGTTCCAAAAATGTACATCGTGACTGCCATCATCACCCTCACTGCAACTAAAGCAACCGAGCTCCACACATTGCTAGCGCGGGTGCTATCAATCATCCATCCTCAGCCGATGTCCAACAGTTCTGTATTATCATGCTAAACACAAATCAATCCTTGCAGTCACATGCCACCCCAACAGAAACCAGAACTCAATTTTCAATGCAACCGTTCCATGTCCACGGACAGCCCCTACAGAGCATGGAACAATCACAAAACACAATCTCCAAAGAATCAATGCAAGACCATGTCGCGGGTATTACTTTCAAGGCATCTCTGCATTCACTTGAGGCTCCGACCAAACGATTCTTTTGTAGAAGATGCAGTTGAATGCCGCTCGCACAGACTTGTGCGGTAAAACTCCATGCTTGAATTGGAACAATCAGAAAACACAATCTCCAAAGAATGAATGCAACACCATGTCCACAGAGACAGAACATGGAACAATCACAAAACACAATCTCCAAAAAATGCATGCAGGACCATATCCACAGAAGAAAGATGTCGACAGCATTGCTTTAAATGCATATCTGTATCCACTTGAGGCTCCGACCAGAGAACGTGGTTGCACAGACTCCATACTTGAATCCCACGGGACTGTATGATCCAACTAAAGACAAATAAATCCTCCCAGTCACATACCACCTCAACAGAAAACAGAAATCAATTTTCAATCCAACCATTGCATCTCTCAATCGCAGACTTTTACGCACAGACGCTTTTACACACAGACACTTTTACACACAGACCATTTTACACACAGACACTTTTACACACAGAGGCTTTTACACACAGACGCTTTTACACACAGACGCATTTGCACACAGACGCTTTAACAAACAGACTCCTTTGCAAACAGACGCTTTTACACACAGAAGCTTTTAAACACAGAAGCTTTTACACACAGAAGCTTTTACACACAGACGCTTTTACACACAGACCATTTTACACACAGACCCTTTTACACACAGACACTTTTACACACAGACCATTTTACACACAGACACTTTTACACACAGAAGCTTTTAAACACAGAAGCTTTTACACACAGAAGCTTTTACACACAGACGCTTTTACACACAGAGGCTTTTACACACAGAGGCTTTTACACACAGACCCTTCTGCACACAGACGCTTTTACACACAGACGCTTTTACATAGAGACCCTTTTACACACAGACGCTTTTACACACAGACACTTTTACACACAGACCATTTTACACACAGCCACTTTTACACACAGGCGCTTTTACACGCAGATGCTTTTGCACACAAAAGCTTTTACACACAGAAGCTTTTACGCACAGGAGCTTTTACACACAGAAGCTTTTACACACAGAAGCTTTTACACACAGAGACCGGACCCGTGAAATCGCAATTTTACCTCAGTTTTTGACGTTCAACGTCCATTTCGTGCGAAAGGGTCGTGATGGACACAGTAAAATCGCAATTTTTCTTTAGTTTTTGACGTCCAACGTCCATTTCGTGCAAAAGGGTTGCCCGTGACACCTCAAAATCGCAATTTTACCTCTGTTTTTGACGTCCAACGTCCATTTCGTGCGAAAGGGTTGCGATGGACACAGTAAAATCGCAATTTTTCTTTAGTTTTTGACGTCCAACGTCCATTTCGTGCGAAAGGGTTGCGCGGGACGCTTCAAAGTCCCAATTTTTCCTCAGTTTTTGACGTCCAACGTCCATTTCGTGCGAAAGGGTTGCGATGGACTAACTAAAATCACAATTTTACCGCAGTTTTTGACATCCAACGTCCATTTCGTGGGAAAGGGTTGCGTTTCGTGGCGCTCCGGCGGCACCGCCCCCGCCTTAAGAGAGAGATAGAAAGAAGAGCGAGTCTGCAGATGTGAAGGTGTGAAGATGTAGATCTGCAGATGTGAGGGTGTGAAGATGTAGATCTGCAGGTGTGAGGGCGTGAAGATGTAGATCTGCAGATGTGAGGGTGTGAAGATGTAGACCTGCAGGTGTGAGGGTGTGAAGATGTAGATCAGCAGATGTGAGGGTGTGAAGATGTAGATCAGCAGATGTGAGGGTGTGAAGATGTAGATCAGCAGATGTGAGGGTGTGAAGATGTAGATCAGCAGATATGAAGGTGTGAAGATGTAGATCAGCAGATGTGAGGGTGTGAAGATGTAGATCAGCAGATATGAAGGTGTGAAGATGTAGATCAGCAGATGTGAGTGTGTGAAGATGTAGATCAGCAGATGTGAGTGTGTGAAGATGTAGATCAGCAGATGTGAAGGTGTGAAGATGTAGATCAGCAGATGTGAAGGTGTGAAGATGTAGATCAGCAGATGTGAAGGTGTGAAGATGTAGATCAGCAGATTTGAAGGTGTGAAGATGTAGATCAGCAGATGTGAAGGTGTGAAGATGTAGATCAGCAGATGTGAAGGTGTGAAGATGTAGATCAGCAGATTTGAAGGTGTGAAGATGTAGATCAGCAGATGTGAAGGTGTGAAGATGTAGATCAGCAGATTTGAAGGTGTGAAGATGTATTACAACGGCTGCTTTTTTACGAATAGCCCTTCACAGGCGCTCTCGGGAAAACAATGCCTATACTGAAAAAGCTGGACCTGTTCTGGAAACAAGCCCAAGTGCCAAACAAATGGAAAATTCAAGTGTTCAATGCGGTATGTGTTTCAAAACTCCTGTGCAGCTTGGAAGCACTTCAGGACACGTTTCAATTGAAAGGTCTCAGGCAAGTTTTGAAAATGTCGACAACCTATATTGATCGAACAAACACCAACCAAGCCGAAGTTTATAAACGTACAAATTTAGAAATGGGTGAAGGCGAAGATGGAATCATCCTTCCATTAAGTGACATCTTACGAGACAAACGAAGGAAACTCTTAGGCCATATCATCAGAAAACCTAGAGATCACCCGCAACACCAAGCAACGTTTGCAGCAAGAACGCTCCTGCCACAACAGGTTGAACACAGAAGGGTGGGACGCCCAAGAGCAGCGTGGACATATGAAACCATGAAAGATTGCTGGCTCAGACACAATGAACACATACCGTTTGAAATACAGAACCGGGAACACCGCGAACAGATAAAAATATGGGCCTTCAACTGTGAAGCACCTTTCTGAGGGTTTTTTCACCGGAGAGCATAGATGCTGTAGTGGCGCCAACGGGTCTCATCAAGACTTATGGCTATGAAAAACATGGCTAGCCCTAAAAAACGTAGCTTCATTTTCATTTTGAATCTTCACATGTAGTTTCCAGCCAGTTCTCACAATGGCAAGTTTGTCTTGGACATAAGTTTCCTTCATACAGATGAGTTTGCAAAGATCCTTCCGGAGCAATTGCATTGGCATGCTTCTGCTTTTTGTCCTCATCACATCCAGTGCAAGCTTCCTAGCCACGCTTTCAACATCTTCTCCTGCAACGTCTAAGCCTTGAAAGGCCCACTCCGATGCTGAAGGTGGACCCTTGAATTTTCTTCCTGTTTAGTGACCACCACGCTACTGAGTGGGAGTTTTGTCGTTATGTTCACGCGCGTGGTGTATAATCGTGTTCTCTTCATATGTGACATTGATCCCCTTTCCATGCCCCCCATTCATTCTATACAAAGACATGGAACACTTTGTCTTGGACATAATACCACTTAAAACCGATGAACTTGCGAGTATACTGGGTAATTTCATGCCAAGCTCCCTGCCAAATGGGTTCTTCCACGTCTTGAACCAATGTGTCAAATGTGCCACACCAAGTGGAATGTGCTGCAGGCTTTTTGACAGTAGGCTGCAAAGACGTGCAAAGCACAAAATCTAATGAAACAGCAAGCTATCGCAAACTTCATGGTGCTCCAAGCATCACTTAAATTGTCCAAAAAAGTCGTGCAAAGAGGCGCAAAGATGTGCAAACACAATTGGGTTCAACGCTGGTAAGCGAGCAGAGTTGAACACCTCCAACTTGCGGATGATGCCGGGTTATTTTGGCAGTTCTCAAGGTCATTAAAAACATTAGCAACAAATTCGGCAACAGCGGCAGCAGGTTCAAATAGATTTCGCTGGATCTCACAATCCACCTGGCTTGAAGTCCCCTAGAGCGTGTTTTTCTTTGGATGGAAAGGGAGCATTTCAAGTTGTAGCATCCTCCTTGTCCACCAATTTTCCCAAAATGGTGTCGCTAGGTGCCTGATCAATGCGACTGATGAACAGAATTGCTTGAGATCACCGTGACGAACCATGGTTCGTCATGTTTATTACTTGATGTAAATATGACTTGCCGTAAGCATTAATTGAAACGATGTTGAAACATGTTGAAAGTTTCGATGAGAAATTTGGGTCCTGGATGGTGCCGGGATAGGTTCATAGCCGTCATAGCGGCTTTCCGTTGCCAGATGGTGGACAAGATCCTGACAGGTGAACGTGCTGAGAGCCCAGAGGCGCACATCGAGCTGTGCAGCTGTGCAGCTGTGCTGTCCATCAGCTGCTGTTGTCCTCTCCAAGCAATGAACACGATTTGTAAAGCACGTTGCCGCGCAAACCACTGGGTATACATGTTTGGCATGCTTGCTCTGCTTTCAGAAGCTCCTAGAAGCTCCCACAAGCTTTCATATGTCGGACAATTTCGTTTCTGTTCGTTTCCGTTCGTTTCTTGGCTTCGCCGTTCTTGCGGTTTTCAAGTCCAGGCCATAATGAGGCCCAGATCCGGCAGAGGGGCCTGGTTCTTCTCTGGAGGAAAGTCGAGGAAAGTCAAACTCTGCATGCCTAAATGTTCCTCATTCATTTAAATCTAAGCTATTTTACATAACTATATTTATACACAATATGATATATTCTCAACTAATTGTTTCTTTCGATGTTCATTTTGAGCTTGCAACTGCAATTGTTGAGATCGAGATACTTCGTCGATCCTGACGCTTCGATTTGAACTCTAAGTTTCAATCATTGTGCAAGATGAGAGTTGAGAAGAGTGTTGAGAAGAAACTTAGAGTTCAACTCTCATCAACACTCTTCTCAACACTCTTCTCAACTCTGGAAGGGTATGGGGTATGATTGAAACACTCATACCGTTCATGGGGTATGGAAGGGTTTGGGTAAGCCCTCGCCGTTGCTTCAGCACTTTTGCTTCAGGGCGCGATTTACAGCACTCCGGTTCAAGGACCTCTGGATACATAGGGTTTGGACAGGGTCTAGATGGCTAGATGGAGTTTACTAGATGGAGTTTACACATGGTTTGCTTGGAATTGTCTTGGAAGTGATGTTGGAATTGTTTTGCAATTGTTCGAATGCAGTGAGTTCGTCCGTAAATTCCTTTGTGAAAGGGGTGTTGGTAGAAACCAGTAAACCAGTTCGAAGAGTTCGAAACCAGTGTGCCGTGCAGAAACGTGTTGCCACCAATTGCCACCAGTTGTTTTCTCGATCGTTTTGTCAAAACATATTGAAACAAGGTACTGGCATCAATAGCGACCCTGGGAAATTTGCACATGGCATCATAAGTCATCTTTAAAGAATCTTGCATTTTACAGCATTTCCACAAGTACCCGCTCATCTTCAACAGCAGCATTCATTGGTATTTACAGGAGGGAGATGCCTCTTTTCAAAACAATTGAAATTCTGCATTTCAAAGATTTTTCCAAATAATGTGATTCGAGGTCGCTTTCACGCAAAAGTTTCTTTTTTCTCGTCTTCAGCCGCATTTTTTGGCCATCTTGGCCAGGTATTTCATCAGGGCTTCCCGGTCGTTGAACCCAAAAGCAAAAGCCGAAACATATTTTGTTCGAGCCGCGGGTTGTCTTTGCTTCTCCGGACACGTGCGCGCAGGCTTTTTGAGAACAAAACGCTTCAGTTGCCTCCAAACCTGTTTCAAGAATGTGTCAGCAGCGTAGCATCAAGAGCGTCCCGGAAGTTTCAAGAACGTGTCAGCAGCATAGCATCAAGAGCATCCCAGAAGTTTCAAGAATGTGTCAGCAGCGTAGCATCAAGAGCGTCCCGGAAGTTTCAAGAACGTCTCAGCAGCATAGCATCAAGAGCATCCCGGAAGTTTCAAGAACGTGTCAGCAGCGTAGCATCAAGAGCGTCCCGGAAGTTTCAAGAACGTTTCAGCAGCATAGCATCAAGAGCATCCCAGAAGTTTCAAGAATGTGTCAGCAGCGTAGCATCAAGAGCGTCCCGGAAGTTTCAAGAACGTTTCAGCAGCATAGCATCAAGAGCATCCCAGAAGTTTCAAGAATGTGTCAGCAGCGTAGCATCAAGAGCGTCCCGGAAGTTTCAAGAACGTTTCAGCAGCATAGCATCAAGAGCATCCCAGAAGTTTCAAGAACGTGTCAGCAGCGTAGCATCAAGAGCGTCCCAGAAGTTTCAAGAACGTTTCAGCAGCATAGCATCAAGAGCATCCCAGAAGTTTCAAGAATGTGTCAGCAGCATAACATCAAGAGCATCCCGGAAGTTTCAAGAACGTGTCAGCAGCGTAGCATCAAGAGCATCCCGGAAGTTTCAAGAACGTGTCAGCAGCGTAGCATCAAGAGCGTCCCAGAAGTTTCAAGAACGCGTCAGCAGCATAGCATCAAGAGCATCCCGGAAGTTTCAATAACGTGTCAGCAGCCTAGCATCAAGAGCGTCCCAGAAGTTCCAAGAACGTGCCAGCAGCGTAGCATCAAGAGCGTCCCAGAAGTTTCAAGAACGCGTCAGCAGCGTAGCATCAAGAGCATCCCGGAAGTTTCAAGAACGTGTCAGCAGCGTGGCATCAAGAGCGTCCCAGAAGTTTCAAGAACGTGTCAGCAGCATAGCATCAAGAGCATCCCAGAAGTTTCAAGAACGTGTCAGCAGCGTAGCATCAAGAAGTCCCATCAAGAACGTGTCAGCAGCATAGCCCAGAAATTTCAAGAACGTGTCAGCAGCGTAGCATCAAGAGCGTCCCAGAAGTTTCAAGAACGTGTCAGCAGCATAGCATCAAGAGCATCCCGGAAGTTTCAAGAACGTGTCAGCAGCGTAGCATCAAGAACGTCCCAGAAGTTTCAAGAACGTGTCAGCAGCATAGACCAGAAATTTCAAGAACGTGTCAGCAGCGTAGCATCAAGAGCGCCCCAGAAGTTTCAAGAACGTGTCAGCAGCGTAGCATCAAGAGCGTCCCAGAAGTTTCAAGAACGTGTCAGCAGCGTAGCATCAAGAGCGTCCCAGAAGTTTCAAGAACGTGTCAGCAGCATAGCATCAAGAGCATCCCGGAAATTTCAAGAACGTGTCAGCAGCGTAGCATCAAGAGCGTCCCAGAAGTTCCAAGAACGTGCCAGCAGCGTAGCATCAGCGTCCCAGAAGTTTCAAGAACGTGTCAGCAGCGTAGCATCAAGAGCGTCTCAGAAGTTCCAAGAACGTGTCGGCAGCGTAGCATCAAGAGCGTCCCAGAAGTTTCAAGAACGTGTCAGCAGCGTAGCATCAAGAGCGTCCCAGAAGTTTCAAGAACGTGTTCAAGCAACAGCATAGATCAAGAGAATCCAGAAGAGAAGTTCAAGAAACGCTGTTCAGCAGGGTAGCTCAAGAGCGCCGTCCCAGAAGTTTCAAGGACGTGTCAGCAGCGTAGCATCAAGAGCCTCCCGGAAGTTTCCAGAACGTGTCAGCAGCGTAGCATCAAGAGCGTCCCGGAAGATTCAAGAACGTGTCAGCAGCGTAGCATCAAGAGCGCCCCAGAAGTTTCAAGAACATGTCAGCAGCGTAGTATCAACAGCATCCCAGAAGTTTCAAGAACGTGTCAGCAGCGTAGCATCAAGAGCATCCCGGAAGTTTCAAGAACGAGTCAGCAGCGTAGCATCAAGAGCGTCCCAGAAGTTTCAAGAACGTGTCAGCAGCATAGCATCAAGAGCATCCCGGAAATTTCAGCAACGTGTCAGCAGCGTAGCATCAAGAGCGTCCCAGAAGTTCCAAGAACGTGCCAGCAGCGTAGCCCAGAAATGTTCAAGAACGAGTCAGCAGCGTAGCATCAAGAGCGTCCCAGAAGTTTCAAGAACGTGTCAGCAGCATAGCATCAAGAGCATCCCGGAAATTTCAGCAACGTGTCAGCAGCGTAGCATCAAGAGCGTCCCAGAAGTTCCAAGAACGTGCCAGCAGCGTAGCATCAAGAGCGTCCCAGAAGTTTCAAGAACGCGTCAGCAGCGTAGCATCAAGAGCATCCCGGAAGTTTCAAGAACGTGTCAGCAGCATAGCATCAAGAGCGTCTCAGAAGTTCCAAGAACGTGTCAACAGCATACCATCAAGAGCGTCTCAGTATTTCCAAGAACATGTCAACCGCGTAGCATCATGAACGTCCCAGAAGTTGCAAGAACGTGTCAGCAGCGTAGCATCAAGAGCGTCCCAGAAGTTTCAAGAACGTGTCAGCAGCGTAGCATCAAGAGTGTCCCAGAAGTTTCAAGAACATGTCAGCAGCGTAGCATCAAGAGCGTCTCAGAAGTTCCAAGAACATGT
Organism: Cladocopium goreaui; assembly: GCA_947184155.2. NCBI lineage: Eukaryota > Dinophyceae > Suessiales > Symbiodiniaceae > Cladocopium > Cladocopium goreaui. Next base: position 140,465 of record CAMXCT020000335.1, read on the forward strand.
CAGCAGCGTAGCACCAAGAGCGTCTCAGAAGTTTCAAGAACATGTCATCAGCGTAGCATCAAGAGCGTCCCAGAAGTTTCAAGAAAGTGTCAGCAGCATAGCATCAAGAGCTTCGCGGAAGTTTCAAGAACGTGTCAGCAGCGTAGCATCAAGAGTGTCCCGGAAGTTTCAAGAACGTGTCAGCAGCATAGCATCAAGAGCATCCCGGAAGTTTCAAGAACGTGTCAGCAGCGTAGCATCAAGAGCGTCCCAGAAGTTTCAAGAACGTGTCAGCAGCATAGCATCAAGAGCATCCCAGAAGTTTCAAGAACGTGTCAGCAGCGTAGCATCAAGAGCGTCCCAGAAGTTTCAAGAACGTGTCAGCAGCATAGCATCAAGAGCATCCCAGAAGTTTCAAGAACGTGTCAGCAGCGTAGCATCAAGAACGTCCCAGAAGTTTCAAGAACGTGTCAGCAGCATAGACCAGAAATTTCAAGAACGTGTCAGCAGCGTAGCATCAAGAGCGTCCCAGAAGTTTCAAGAACGTGTCAGCAGCATAGCATCAAGAGCATCCCGGAAGTTTCAAGAACGTGTCAGCAGGGTAGCATCAAGAGCGTCCCGGAAGTTTCAAGAACGTCTCAGCAGCATAGCATCAAGAGCATCCCAGAAGTTTCAAGAACGTGTCAGCAGCGTAGCATCAAGAGCGTCCCAGAAGTTTCAAGAACGTGTCAGCAGCATAGCATCAAGAGCATCCCAGAAGTTTCAAGAACATGTCAGCAGCATAGCATCAAGAGCATCCCGGAATTTTCAAGAACGTGTCAGCAGCGTAGCATCAAGAGCGTCCCAGAAGTTTCAAGAAAGTGTCAGCAGCATAGCATCAAGAGCATCGCGGAAGTTTTAAGAACGTGTCAGCAGCGTAGCATCAAGAGCGTCCCGGAAGTTTCAAGAACGTGTCAGCAGCATAGCATCAAGAGCATCCCGGAAGTTTCAAGAACGTGTCAGCAGCGTAGCATCAAGAGCGTCCCAGAAGTTTCAAGAACGTGTCAGCAGCATAGCATCAAGAGCATCCCAGAAGTTTCAAGAACGTGTCAGCAGCGTAGCATCAAGAGCGTCCCAGAAGTTTCAAGAACGTGTCAGCAGCATAGCATCAAGAGCATCCCAGAAGTTTCAAGAACGTGTCAGCAGCGTAGCATCAAGAGCATTGGGGGAGTTTCAAGAACGTGTCAGCAGCATAGCATCAAGAGCATTGGGGGAGTTTCAAGAACGTGTCAGCAGCGTAGCATCAAGAGCGTCCCAGAAGTTTCAAGAACGTGCGAGCAGCATAGCATCAAGAGCATCCCAGAAGTTTCAAGAACGTGTCAGCAGCGTAGCATCAAGAGCGTCCCAGAAGTTTCAAGAACGTGTCAGCAGCGTAGCATCAAGAGCGTCCCAGAAGTTTCAAGAACGTGTCAGCAGCATAGCATCAAGAGCATCCCGAAAATTTCAAGAACGTGTCAGCAGCGTAGCATCAAGAGCGTCCCAGGAGTTCCAAGAACGTTTCAGCAGCATAGCATCAAGAGCATCCCGGAAGTTTCAAGAACGTGTCAGCAGCGTAGCATCAAGAGCGTCCCAGAAGTTTCAAGAACGTGTCAGCAGCATAGCATCAAGAGCATCCCAGAAGTTTCAAGAACGTGTCAGCAGCGTAGCATCAAGAGCGTCCCGGAAGTTTCAAGAACGTGTCAGCAGCATAGCATCAAGAGCGTCCCAGAAGTTTCAAGAACGTGTCAGCAGCGTAGCATCAAGAGCGTCCCAGAAGTTTCAAGAACGTGTCAGCAGAGTTAGCATTTAAAGAGCGTCCAGAAGTTTCAAGAACATGTCCGCAGCGTAGCATCAAGAGCGTCCCAGAAGTTTTCAAGAAACGTGTCAGCAGCGTAGCATCAAGAGCGTCTCAGGAAGTTTTCAAGCACGTGTCAGCAGCATAGCATTAAGAAGAATCCGGAAGTTTCAAGAAACGTGTCAGCAGCGTAGCAATTCAAGAGCGTCCGAAGTTTCAAGAACGTGCGCAGCGTAGCATCAAGAGCGTCCCAGAAGTTTCAAGAACGTGTCAGCAGCGTAGCATCAAGAGCGTCCCAGAAGTTTCAAGAACGTGTCAGCAGCGTAGCATCAAGAGCGTCCCAGAAGTTTCAAGAACGTGTCAGCAGCATAGCATCAAGAGCATCCCGAAAATTTCAAGAACGTGTCAGCAGCGTAGCATCAAGAGCGTCCCAGGAGTTCCAAGAACGTTTCAGCAGCATAGCATCAAGAGCATCCCGGAAGTTTCAAGAACGTGTCAGCAGCGTAGCATCAAGAGCGTCCCAGAAGTTTCAAGAACGTGTCAGCAGCATAGCATCAAGAGCATCCCAGAAGTTTCAAGAACGTGTCAGCAGCGTAGCATCAAGAGCGTCCCAGAAGTTTCAAGAACGTGTCAGCAGCGTAGCATCAAGAGCGTCCCAGAAGTTTCAAGAACGTGTCAGCAGCGTAGCATCAAGAGCGTCCCAGAAGTTTCAAGAACATGTCAGCAGCATAGCATCAAGAGCGTCCCGGAAGTTTCAAGAACGTGTCAGCAGCATAGCATCAAGAGCATCCCAGAAGTTTCAAGAACGTGTCAGCAGCGTAGCATCAAGAGCGTCCCGGAAGTTTCAAGAACGTGTCAGCAGCGTAGCATCAAGAGCGTCCCAGAAGTTTCAAGAACGTGTCAGCAGCATAGCATCAAGAGCATCCCAGAAGTTTCAAGAACGTGTCAGCAGCGTAGCATCAAGAACGTCCCAGAGTTTCAAGAACGTGTCAGCAGCATAGCCCAGAAATTTCAAGAACGTGTCAGCAGCGTAGCATCAAGAGCGTCCCAGAAGTTTCAAGAACGTGTCAGCAGCATAGCATCAAGAGCATCCCGGAAGTTTCAAGAACGTGTCAGCAGCGAAGCATCAAGAGCGTCCCAGAAGTTTCAAGAACGTGTCAGCAGCATAGCATCAAGAGCATCCCAGAAGTTTCAAGAACGTGTCAGCAGGGTAGCATCAAGAGCGTCCCGGAAGTTTCAAGAACGTGTCAGCAGCATAGCATCAAGAGCATCCCGGAAGTTTCAAGAACGTGTCAGCAGCGTAGCATCAAGAGCGTCCCAGAAGTTTCAAGAACATGTCAGCAGCATAGCATCAAGAGCATCCCAGAAGTTTCAAGAACGTGTCAGCAGCGTAGCATCAAGAACGTCCCAGAAGTTTCAAGAACGTGTCAGCAGCATAGCATCAAGAGCATCCCAGAAATTTCAAGAACGTGTCAGCAGCGTAGCATCAAGAGCGTCCCAGAAGTTTCAAGAACGTGTCAGCAGCATAGCACCAAAAGCATCCCGGAAGTTTCAAGAACGTGTCAGCAGCGTAGCATCAAGAGCGTCCCAGAAGTTTCAAGAACGTGTCAGCAGCATAGCATCAAGAGCATCCCGGAAGTTTCAAGAACGTGTCAGCAGGGTAGCATCAAGAGCGTCCCGGAAGTTTCAAGAACGTCTCAGCAGCATAGCATCAAGAGCATCCCAGAAGTTTCAAGAACGTGTCAGCAGCGTAGCATCAAGAGCGTCCCAGAAGTTTCAAGAACGTGTCAGCAGCATAGCATCAAGAGCATCCCAGAAGTTTCAAGAACATGTCAGCAGCATAGCATCAAGAGCATCCCGGAATTTTCAAGAACGTGTCAGCAGCGTAGCATCAAGAGCGTCCCAGAAGTTTCAAGAAAGTGTCAGCAGCATAGCATCAAGAGCATCGCGGAAGTTTTAAGAACGTGTCAGCAGCGTAGCATCAAGAGCGTCCCGGAAGTTTCAAGAACGTGTCAGCAGATACACAAGAGCATCCCTTTTTGGGAAAGTGTTCAAGAACGGTCAGAAGGTAGCATCAAGAGCGATCCCAGAAGTTCAGACGTCGTCAAGCAGCTTAGCATCAAGAGCATCCCAGAAGTTTCAAGAACGTGTCAGCAGCGTAGCATCAAGAGCGTCCCAGAAGTTTCAAGAACGTGTCAGCAGCATAGCATCAAGAGCATCCCAGAAGTTTCAAGAACGTGTCAGCAGCGTAGCATCAAGAGCATTGGGGGAGTTTCAAGAACGTGTCAGCAGCATAGCATCAAGAGCATTGGGGGAGTTTCAAGAACGTGTCAGCAGCGTAGCATCAAGAGCGTCCCAGAAGTTTCAAGAACGTGCGAGCAGCATAGCATCAAGAGCATCCCAGAAGTTTCAAGAACGTGTCAGCAGCGTAGCATCAAGAGCGTCCCAGAAGTTTCAAGAACGTGTCAGCAGCATAGCATCAAGAGCATCCCAGAAATTTCAAGAACGTGTCAGCAGCGTAGCATCAAGAGCGTCCCAGAAGTTTCAAGAACGTGTCAGCAGCATAGCACCAAAAGCATCCCGGAAGTTTCAAGAACGTGTCAGCAGCGTAGCATCAAGAGCGTCCCAGAAGTTTCAAGAACGTGTCAGCAGCATAGCATCAAGAGCATCCCGGAAGTTTCAAGAACGTGTCAGCAGGGTAGCATCAAGAGCGTCCCGGAAGTTTCAAGAACGTCTCAGCAGCATAGCATCAAGAGCATCCCAGAAGTTTCAAGAACGTGTCAGCAGCGTAGCATCAAGAGCGTCCCAGAAGTTTCAAGAACGTGTCAGCAGCATAGCATCAAGAGCATCCCAGAAGTTTCAAGAACATGTCAGCAGCATAGCATCAAGAGCATCCCGGAATTTTCAAGAACGTGTCAGCAGCGTAGCATCAAGAGCGTCCCAGAAGTTTCAAGAAAGTGTCAGCAGCATAGCATCAAGAGCATCGCGGAAGTTTTAAGAACGTGTCAGCAGCGTAGCATCAAGAGCGTCCCGGAAGTTTCAAGAACGTGTCAGCAGCATAGCATCAAGAGCATCCCGGAAGTTTCAAGAACGTGTCAGCAGCGTAGCATCAAGAGCGTCCCAGAAGTTTTTCAAGAGAAAAGTGTCAGAGGTAGCATCAAGAGAGCTCCCAGAAGTTTGCAAGAACGTGTCCAGCAGCATTAGCATTCAAGAGCATCCCGAAAATTTCAAGAAGTGTCAGCAGCGTAGCATCAACGAGCGTCCCAGGAGTTCCAAGAAGTTCAGCAGCATAGCATCAAGAGCGTCCCAGAAGTTTCAAGAACGTGTCAGCAGCGTAGCATCAAGAGCGTCCCAGAAGTTTCAAGAACGTGTCAGCAGCATAGCATCAAGAGCATCGCGGAAGTTTCAAGAACGTGTCAGCAGCGTAGCATCAAGAGCGTCCCAGAAGTTTCAAGAACATGTCAGCAGCATAGCATCAAGAGCGTCCCGGAAGTTTCAAGAACGTGTCAGCAGCATAGCATCAAGAGCATCCCAGAAGTTTCAAGAACGTGTCAGCAGCGTAGCATCAAGAGCGTCCCAGAAATTTCAAAAACGTGTCAGCAGCGTAGCATCAAGAGCGTCCCAGAAGTTTCAAGAACATGTCCGCAGCGTAGCATCAAGAGCGTCCCAGAAGTTTCAAGAACGTGTCAGCAGCGTAGCATCAAGAGCGTCTCAGAAGTTTCAAGAACGTGTCAGCAGCATAGCATCAAGAGCATCCCGGAAGTTTCAAGAACGTGTCAGCAGCGTAGCATCAAGAGCGTCCCAGAAGTTTCAAGAACGTGTCAGCAGCATAGCATCAAGAGCGCCCCAGAAGTTTCAAGAACGTGTCAGCAGCGTAGCATCAAGAGCGTCCCAGAAGTTTCAAGAACGTGTCAGCAGCGTAGCATCAAGAGCGTCCCAGAAGTTTCAAGAACGTGTCAGCAGCATAGCATCAAGAGCATCCCGGAAATTTCAAGAACGTGTCAGCAGCGTAGCATCAAGAGCGTCCCAGAAGTTCCAAGAACGTGCCAGCAGCGTAGCATCAGCGTCCCAGAAGTTTCAAGAACGTGTCAGCAGCGTAGCATCAAGAGCGTCTCAGAAGTTCCAAGAACGTGTCGGCAGCGTAGCATCAAGAGCGTCCCAGAAGTTTCAAGAACGTGTCAGCAGCGTAGCATCAAGAGCGTCCCAGAAGTTTCAAGAACGTGTCAGCAGCGTAGCATCAAGAGCGTCCTTGAAGATTCAAAAACGTGTCAGCAGCGTAGCATCAAGAGCGTCCCGGAAGTTTCAAGAACGTGTCAGCAGCGTAGCATCAAGAGCGTTTCAGAAGTTTCTAGAACGTGTCAGCAGCTCAAGAGCGCCCCAGAACTTCCAAGAACGTGTCAGCAGCATAGCATCAAGAGCGTCCCAGAAGTTTCAAGAACATGTCAGCAGCCTGGCATCAAGAGCGCCTCAGAATTTCCAAGAACATGTCAGCAGCGAAAAAATAACAGGGGCCCAGAAGTTTCAAGGACGTGTCAGCAGCGTAGCATCAAGAGCCTCCCGGAAGTTTCCAGAACGTGTCAGCAGCGTAGCATCAAGAGCGTCCCGGAAGATTCAAGAACGTGTCAGCAGCGTAGCATCAAGAGCGCCCCAGAAGTTTCAAGAACATGTCAGCAGCGTAGTATCAACAGCATCCCAGAAGTTTCAAGAACGTGTCAGCAGCGTAGCATCAAGAGCATCCCGGAAGTTTCAAGAACGAGTCAGCAGCGTAGCATCAAGAGCGTCCCAGAAGTTTCAAGAACGTGTCAGCAGCATAGCATCAAGAGCATCCCGGAAATTTCAGCAACGTGTCAGCAGCGTAGCATCAAGAGCGTCCCAGAAGTTCCAAGAACGTGCCAGCAGCGTAGCATCAAGAGCGTCCCAGAAGTTTCAAGAACGCGTCAGCAGCGTAGCATCAAGAGCATCCCGGAAGTTTCAAGAACGTGTCAGCAGCATAGCATCAAGAGCGTCTCAGAAGTTCCAAGAACGTGTCAACAGCATACCATCAAGAGCGTCTCAGTATTTCCAAGAACATGTCAACCGCGTAGCATCATGAACGTCCCAGAAGTTGCAAGAACGTGTCAGCAGCGTAGCATCAAGAGCGTCCCAGAAGTTTCAAGAACGTGTCAGCAGCGTAGCATCAAGAGTGTCCCAGAAGTTTCAAGAACATGTCAGCAGCGTAGCATCAAGAGCGTCTCAGAAGTTCCAAGAACATGTCAGCAGCGTAGCACCAAGAGCGTCTCAGAAGTTTCAAGAACATGTCATCAGCGTAGCATCAAGAGCGTCCCAGAAGTTTCAAGAAAGTGTCAGCAGCATAGCATCAAGAGCTTCGCGGAAGTTTCAAGAACGTGTCAGCAGCGTAGCATCAAGAGTGTCCCGGAAGTTTCAAGAACGTGTCAGCAGCATAGCATCAAGAGCATCCCGGAAGTTTCAAGAACGTGTCAGCAGCGTAGCATCAAGAGCGTCCCAGAAGTTTCAAGAACGTGTCAGCAGCATAGCATCAAGAGCATCCCAGAAGTTTCAAGAACGTGTCAGCAGCGTAGCATCAAGAGCGTCCCAGAAGTTTCAAGAACGTGTCAGCAGCATAGCATCAAGAGCATCGCGGAAGTTTCAAGAACGTGTCAGCAGCGTAGCATCAAGAGCGTCCCAGAAGTTTCAAGAACGTGTCAGCAGCATAGCATCAAGAGCATCTCGGAAGTTTCAAGAACGTGTCAGCAGCGTAGCATCAAGAGCGTCCCAGAAGTTTCAAGAACGTGCGAGCAGCATAGCATCAAGAGCATCCCAGAAGTTTCAAGAACGTGTCAGCAGCGTAGCATCAAGAGCGTCTCAGAAGTTCCAAAAATGTGTCAGCAGCGTATAGCATCAAGAGCGTCTCAGAAGTTCCAAGAACATGTCAGCAGCGTGGCACCAAGAGCGTCTCAGAAGTTCCAAGAACGTGTCAGCAGCGTAGCATCAAGAGCGCCCCAGATGTTCCAAGAACATGTCAGCAGCGTATAGCATCAATAGCGTCTCAGAAGTTCCAAGAACATGTCAGCAGCGTGGCATCAATAGCGTCTCAGAAGTTCCAAGAGCATGTCAGCAGCGTAGCATCAAGAGCGTCCCAGAAGTTCCAAGAACATGTCAGCACCGTGGCATCAAGAGCGTCTCAGAAGTGTCAAAAATGTGTCAGCAGCGTAGCATCAAGAGCGTCTCAGAAGTGCCAAGAACATGTCAGCAGCGTGGCATCTAAGAGCGTCTCAGAAGTGTCAAAAATGTGTCAGCAGCGTAGCATCAAGAGCGTCTCAGAAGTTCCAAGAACATGTCAGCAGCGTAGCACCAAGAGCGTCTCAGAAGTTCCAAGAGCATGTCAGCAGCGTAGCATCAAGAGCGTCCCAGAAGTCCCAAGAACATGTCAGCAGCGTGGCATCAAGAGCGCTTCAGAAGTTCCAGGAAAATGTCAGCAGCGTCGCACCAAAAGCGCCTCAGAAGTTCCAAGAACATGTTAGCAGCGTAGCATCAAGAGCGAATCAGAAGTTCCAAGAACATGTCAGCAGCGTATAGCACCAAGAGCGCCCCAGAAGTTCCAAGAACATGTCAGCAGCGTAGCATCAAGAGCGTCTCAGAAGTTCCAAGAACATGTCAGCAGCGTAGCACCAAGAGCGTCTCAGAAGTTCCAAGAACATGTCAGCAGCGTAGCATCAAGAGCGTCCCAGAAGTTGCAAGAACATGTCAGCAGCGTAGCATCAAGAGCGTCTCAGAAGTTCCAAGAACATGGCAGCAGCGTGGCATCAAGAGCGTCCCAGAAGTTCCAAGAACATGTCAGCAGCGTAGCACCAAGAGCGTCTCAGAAGTTTCAAGAACATGTCATCAGCGTAGCATCAAGAGCGTCCCAGAAGTTTCAAGAAAGTGTCAGCAGCATAGCATCAAGAGCCTCGCGGAAGTTTCAAGAACGTGTCAGCAGCGTAGCACCAAGAGCGTCCCAGAAGCTTCAAAAACGTGTCAACAGCATCAAGAGCGTCTCAGAAGTTCCAAGAACATGCCCGCAGCGTAGCATCAAGAGCGTCCCAGAAGTTCCAAGAACATGTCAGCAGCGTCGCACCAAGAGCGTCCCAGAAGTTCCAAGAGCATGTCAGCAGCGTGGCATCAAGAGCGTCTCAGAAGTTCCAAGAACATGTCAGCAGCGTAGCATCAAGAGCGTCTCAGAAGTTCCAAGAACATGGCAGCAGCGTGGCATCAAGAGCGTCTCAGAAGTTCCAAGAGCATGTCAGCAGCGTCGCACCAAGAGCGTCCCAGAATTTTCACAAGAACATGTCAGCAGCGTAGCATCAAGAGCGTCTCAGAAGTTCCAAGAACATGTCAGCAACGTAGCACCAAGAGCGTCTCAGAAGTGCTAAGAACATGTCAGCAGCGTAGCATCAGGAGCGTCTCAGAAGTTCCAAAAACATGTCAGCAGCGTAGCATCAAGAGCGTCCCAGAAGTTCCAAGAACGTGTCAGCAGCGTAGCATCAAGAGCGTCTCAGAAGTTCCAAGAACATGTCAGCAGCGTGGCATCTAAGAGCGTCTCAGAAGTTCCAAGAACATGTCAGCAGCGTAGCACCAAGAGCGTCTCAGAAGTCCCAAGAACATGTCAGCAGCGTAGCATCAAGAGCGTCTCAGAAGTTCCAAGAGCATGTCAGCAGCGTAGCATCAAGAGCGTCCCAGAAGTCCCAAGAACATGTCAGCAGCGTGGCATCAAGAGCGCCTCAGAAGTTCCCGGAACATGTCAGCAGCGTCGCACCAAGAGCGCCTCAGAAGTTCCAAGAACATGTTAGCAGCGTAGCATCAAGAGCGAATCAGAAGTTCCAAGGACATGTCAGCAGCGTATAGCACCAAGAGCGCCCCAGAAGTTCCAAGAACATGTCAGCAGCGTAGCATCAAGAGCGTCTCAGAAGTTCCAAGAAAATGTCAGCAGCGTAGCATCAAGAGCGTCCCAGAAGTTCCAAGAACATGTCGGCAGGGTAGCGCCAAGAGCGACTCAGAAGTTCCAAAAACATGTCAGCAGCGTAGCATCAAGAGCGTCTCAGAAGTTCCAAGAACATGGCAGCAGCGTGGCATCAAGAGCGTCCCAGAAGTTCCAAGAACATGTCAGCAGCGTAGCACCAAGAGCGTCCCAGAAGTTTCAAGAACATGTCAGCAGCGTGGCATCAAGAGCGTCTCAGAAGTTCCAAAAACATGTGCGCAGCGTAGCATCAAGAGCGTCTCAGAAGTTCCAAGAACGTGTCAGCAGCGTGTCACCAAGAGCGTCCCAGAAGCTTCAAAAACGTGTCAGCAGCGTAGCATCAAGAGCGTTTCAGAAGTTCCAAGAACATGTCAGCAGCGTAGCATCAAGAGCGTCCCAGAAGTTCCAAGAACATGTCAGCAGCGTCGCACCAAGAGCGTCCCAGAAGTTCCAAGAGCATGTCAGCAGCCTGGCATCAAGAGCGTCTCAGAAGTTCCAAGAACATGTCAGCAGCGTGGCATCAAGAGCGTCTCAGAAGTTCCAAGAACATGTCAGCAACGTAGCACCAAGAGCGTCTCAGAAGTTCCAAGAGCATGTCAGCAGCGTCGCACCAAGAGCGTCCCAGAATTTTCACAAGAACATGTCAGCAGCGTAGCATCAAGAGCGTCTCAGAAGTTCCAAGAACATGTCAGCAGCGTAGCACCAAGAGCGTCTCAGAAGTTGTAAGAACATGTCAGCAGCGTAGCATCAAGAGCGTCTCAGAAGTTCCAAGAACGTGTCAGCAGCGTAGCATCAAGAGCGCCTCAGAAGTTCCAAGAACATGTCAGCAGCGTCGCACCAAGGGCGTCACAGAAGTTCCAAGAACATGTCAGCAGTGTAGCATCAAGAGCGCCCCAGAAGTTCCAAGAACATGTTAGCAGCGTCGCACCAAGAGCGTCTCAGAAGTTCCAAGAACATGTCAGCAGTGTGGAATCAAGAGCGCCCCAGAAGTTCCAAGAAGGTGTCAGCAGCGTATAGCACAAAGAGCGTCCCAAAAGTTCCAAGAACATGTCAGCAGTGTATCAAGAGCGCCTCAGAAGTTCCAAGAACATGTCAGCAGTGTATCAAGAGCGCCTCAGAAGTTCCAAGAACATGTCAGCAGCGTATAGCATCAATAGCGTCTCAGAAGTTTCAAGAACGTGTCAGCAGCGTGGCATCAAGAGCGTCTCAGAAGTTCCAAGAGCATGTCAGCAGCGTAGCATCAAGAGCGTCCCAGAAGTTCCAAGAACATGTCAGCAGCGTGGCATCAAGAGCGTCTCAGAAGTGTCAAAAATGTGTCAGCAGCGTGGCATCAAGAGCGTCTCAGAAGTTCCAAGAACATGTCAGCAGCGTAGCATCAAGAGCGTCTCAGAAGTTCCAAGAGCATGTCAGCAGCGTAGCATCAAGAGCGTCCCAGAAGTCCCAAGAACATGTCAGCAGCGTGGCATCAAGAGCGTCCCAGAAGTCCCAAGAACATGTCAGCAGCGTGGCATCAAGAGCGCCTCAGAAGTTCCAAGAAGGTGTCAGCAGCGTCTCAGAAGTTCCAAGAACATGTCAGCAGAGTGGCATCAAGAGCGCCCCAGAAGTTCCAAGAAGGTGTCAGCAGCGTATAGCACAAAGTGCGTCCCAGAAGTTCCAAGAACATGTCAGCAGCGTAGCATCAGGATCGCCTCAGAAGTTCCAAGAACATGTCAGCAGTGTATCAAGAGCGCCTCAGAAATTCCAAGAACATGTCAGCAGCGTATAGCATCAAGAGCGTCCCAGAAGTTTCAAGAACGTGTCAGCAGCGTGGCATCAAGAGCGTCTCAGAAGTTCCAAGAGCATGTCAGCAGCGTAGCATCAAGAGCGTCCCAGAAGTTCCAAGAACATGTCAGCAGCGTGGCATCAAGAGCGTCTCAGAAGGGTCAAAAATGTGTCAGCAGCGTAGCATCAAGAGCGTCTCAGAAGTTCCAAGAGCATGTCAGCAGCGTAGCATCAAGAGCGCCCCAGAAGTCCCAAGAACATGTCAGCAGCGTGGCATCAAGAGCGCCTCAGAAGTTCCAGGAGCATGTCAGCAGCGTCGCACCAAGAGCGTCTCAGAAGTTCCAAGAACATGTCAGCAGTGTGGAATCAAGAGCGCCCCAGAAGTTCCAAGAAGGTGTCAGCAGCGTATAGCACAAAGAGCGTCCCAGAAGTTCCAAGAACATGTCAGCAGCGTAGCATCAGGATCGCCTCAGAAGTTCCAAGAACATGTCAGCAGTGTATCAAGAGCGCCTCAGAAGTTCCAAGAACATGTCAGCAGCGTATAGCATCAATAGCGTCTCAGAAGTTTCAAGAACGTGTCAGCAGCGTGGCATCAAGAGCGTCTCAGAAGGGTGCTCTTGGTGCTACGCTGCTGACATGTTCTTGGAACTTCTGAGGCGCTCTTGGTGCTACGCTGCTGACATGTTCTTGGAACTTCCGAGACGCTCTTGATGCTACGCTGCTGACATGTTTTTGGAACTTCTGAGTCGCTCTTGGCGCTACCCTGCCGACATGTTCTTGGAACTTCTGAGACGCTCTTGGTGCTACGCTGCTGACATGTTCTTGGAACTTCTGGGACGCTCTTGATGCCACGCTGCTGACATGTTCTTGGAACTTCTGAGACGCTCTTGATGCTACGCTGCTGGCATGTTTTTGGAACTTCTGAGACGCTCTTGATGCTACGCTGCTGACATGTCCTTGGAACTTCTGAGACGCTCTTGATGCTACGCTGCTGACATAATCTTGGAACTTCTGAGACGCTCTTGATGCTACGCTGCTGACATGTTCTTGGAACTTCTGAGATGCTCTTGATGCTACGCTGCTGACATGTTCTTGTGACTTCTGAGTCGCTCTTGATGCCTGCTACGCTGCTGACATGTTCTTAGAACTTGATGCTACGCTGCTGACATGTTCTTGGGACTTCTGAGACGCTCTTGGTGCTACGCTGCTGACATGTTCTTGGAACTTCTGAGACGCTCTGGCTGCTACGCTGCTGACATGTTCTTGTGACTTCTGAGTCGCTCTTGATGCCTGCTACGCTGCTGACATGTTCTTGGAACTTGATGCTACGCTGCTGACATGTTCTTGGAACTTCTGAGACGCTCTTGGTGCGACGCTGCTAACATGTTCTTGGAACTTCTGAGACGCTCTTGGCGCTACGCTGCTGACATGTTCTTGGAACTTCTGAGACGCTCTTGGCGCTACGCTGCTGACATGTTCTTGGAACTTCTGAGGCGCTCTTGGCGCTACGCTGCTGACACGTTCTTGGAACTTCTGGGACGCTCTTGATGCTATGCTGCTGACACGTTCTTGAAACTTCTGAGACGCTCTTGATGCTACGCTGCTGACATGGTCTTGAAACTTCTGGGGCGCTCTTGATGCTACGCTGCTGACATGTTCTTGAAACTTCCGGGACGCTCTTGGTGCTATACGCTGCTGACATGTTCTTGGAACTTCTGAGACGCTCTTGATGCTACGCTGCTGACACGTTCTTGGAACTTCTGAGACGCTCTTGGTGCTACGCTGCTGACATGTTCTTGGAACTTCGAGACGCTCTTGATGCTACGCTGCTGACATGTTCTTGTGAAAATTCTGGGACGCTCTTGGTGCGACGCTGCTGACATGTTCTTGGAACTTCTGAGACGCTCTTGATGCTACGCTGCTGACATGTTCTTGGGACTTCTGGGACGCTCTTGATGCTACGCTGCTGACATGCTCCTGGAACTCCTGAGGCGCTCTTGGCGCTACGCTGCTGACACGTTCTTGGAACTTCTGGGACGCTCTTGATGCTACGCTGCTGACATGCTCTTGGAACTTCTGAGACGCTCTTGATGCTACGCTGCTGACATGTTCCTGGAACTTCTGAGACGCTCTTGATGCTACGCTGCTGACATGTCCTTGCAACTTCTGAGACGCTCTTGATGCCACGCTGTTGACATGTCAGCATTGTAGCATCAAGAGCGTCCCAGAAGTTCCAAGAACATGTCAGCATTGTAGCATCAAGAGCGTCTCAGAAGTTCCAAGAACATGTCAGCAGCGTAGCACCAAGAGCGTCTCAGAAGTTCCAAGAACATGTCAGCAGCGTAGCATCAAGAGCGTCCCAGAAGTTCCAAGAACATGTCAGCAGCGTAGCATCAAGAGCGTCTCAGAAGTTCCAAGAACGTGTCAGCAGCGTAGCGCCAAGAGCGTCTCAGAAGTTCCAAGAACATGTCATCAGCGTAGCATCAAGAGCGACTCAGAAGTTCCAAGAACATGTCAGCAGCGTAGCATCAAGAGCGTCTCAGAAGTTCCAAGAACATGTCAGCAGCGTAGCATCAAGAGCGTCTCAGAAGGGCGTCTCAGAAGTTCCAAAAACATGCCGGCAGCGTAGCATCAAGAGCGCCTCAGAAGTTCCACAAACATGTCAGCAGCGTAGCATCAAGAGCGTCTCAGAATTTCCAAGAACATGTCAGCAGCGTAGCACCAAGAGCGCCTCAGAAGTTCCAAGAACATGTCAGCAGCGTGGCACCAAGAGCGCCTCAAAAGTACCAAGAACATGTCAGCATTGTAGCATCAAGAGCGTCTCAGAAGTTCCAAGAACATGTCAGCAGCATAGCACCAAGAGCGTCTCAGAAGTTCCAAGAACATGTCAGCAGCGTAGCATCAAGAGCGTCTCAGAAGTTCCAAGAACATGTCAGCAGCGTAGCATCAAGAGCGTCTCAGAAATTCCAAGAACATGTCAGCAGCGTAGCATCAAGTGCATCTCAGAAGTTCCAAGAACATCTCAACAGCGTCGCATCAAGAGCGTCTCAGAAGTTCCGAGAACATGTCAGCAGCGTACAATCGAGAGCGTCCGCAGAAGAAGATTATTTCAGCAGCGTAGCATCAAGAGCGTCTCAGAGTTCCAAGGACATGTCAGCAGCGTAGCAATCAAGAGCGTCAAGAGCGTCATCAAGACGCCTCAAGTTCCAAGAACATGTCAGCAGCGTAGCATCAAGGAGCGTCTCAGAAGTTCCAAGTGGCAGCGTCTCAAGAGCGTCTCAGAAGTTCCAAGAACATGTCAGCAGCGTAGCATCAAGAGCGTCTCAGAAGTTCCAAGAACATGTCAGCAGCGTAGCATCAATAGCGTCCCATAAGTTCCAAGAACAGTCAGCAGCGTGGCATCAAGAGCGTCTCAGAAGTTCCAAGAACATGTCACGTCGTTGTCAGCAGCGCGTAGCATCAAGAGCGTCTCAGAAGTTCCAAGAACATGTCAGCAGCGTGGCATCAAGAGCGCTCTCCAGAACAAGTTCTCGAAGTTCCAAGAACATGTCAGCAGCGTAGCATCAAGAGCGGTCATGTCACAGCGTAAGAGAGCGTCCCAGAAGTTCCAAGAACATGTCAGCAGCGTAGCATCAAGAGCGTCTCAGAAGTGACAATAAACAATGTCAGCAGCGAAACATCGAGCGTCTCAGAAGTTCCAAGAACATGTCAGCAGCGTGTCACCAAGAGCGTCTCAGAAGTTCCAAGAACATGTCAGCAGCGTAGCATCAAGAGCGTCTCAGAAGTTCCAAGAACATGTCAGCAGCGTGGCACCAAGAGCGTCTCAGAAGTTCCAAGAACATGTCAGCAGCGTAGCATCAAGAGCGTCTCAGAAGTTCCAAGAACATGTCAGCAGCGTAGCACCAAGAGCGCCTCAGAAGTTCCAAAAACATACCAGCAGCGTAGCATCAAGAGCGTCTCAGAAGTTCCAAGAACATGTCAGCAGCGTAGCATCAAGAGCGTCTCAGAAGTTCCAAGACCATGTCAGCAGCGTAGCACCAAGAGCGTCTCAGAAGTTCCAAGAACATGTCAGCAGCGTGTCACCAAGAGCGCCTCAGAAGTTCCAAGACCATGTCAGCAGCAGCGTAGCACCAAGAGCGTCTCGGAAGTCTCAAGAACATGTCAGCAGCGTAGCATCAAGAGCGCCCCAGAAGTGCCAAGACCATGTCAGCAGCAGCGTAGCACCAAGAGCGTCCCGGAAGTTTCAAGAACATGTCAGCAGCGTAGCATCAAGAGCGCCCCAGAAGTGCCAAGAACATGCCAGCAGCGTAGCACCAAGAGCGTCTCAGAAGTTTCAAGAACATGTCAGCAGCGTAGCATCAAGAGCGCCTCAGAAGTTCCAAGAACATGTCAGCAGCGTAGCATCAAGAGCGTCTCAGAAGTTCCAAGAACATGTCAGCAGCGTGGCGTCAAGAGCGTCTCAGAAGTTTCAAGAACATGTCAGCAGCGTGGCATCAAGAGCGTCTCAGAAGTTCCAAGAACATGTCAGCAGCGTGGCATCAAGAGCGTCTCAGAAGTTCCAAGAACATGTCAGCAGCGTAGCATCAAGAGCGTCTCAGAAGTTCCAAGAACATGTCAGCAGCGTAGCACCAAGAGCGTCTCAGAAGTGCCAAGAACATGGTCAGAGCGCCCGCAGGAGCGCTGTACTGTTTGCGATATTCAATGTCTGCGTCATCATGTTTTTGACATATTGTGAGAAAACGCAAGGTTTTTTAGTATGTAACATGTTGATCGTGGATATGCAGATGAGCAAAAACGTAGAACTGCGCGCCCCAAATGGGTGATTTTGTTCAAGTTCATTGTTTTTTGCAATGTATTTGCATTTGTGTTCCAAGCTGTCTTCATTGGCAATCTTTTTTTCTACCTTTCATCTCGGTGGTGCTTGCACAACTTTCCGAGGCTGGTGAACACGTGTCCTTCATTGAGGCGACGCCGCTGTCCACGCCAGAGGTATTCCCAGAGAGCTCGCTCTCTGATCTTCCCTTTGGAAGTCGTTGTCCATTGGTTCGGCACACTTTTCTTTACATAGTGCCACTGCCTATCCAACTGCTGCGTGCCCGCTGTGCGAGCTCGACCTCTTTTGCGCGTGAACTCTGCACGGGAGTGTTTGACCACAACCCAATCCCAACCCCACCCCATACCCAGCGTAGCATCACGTGGGTGTGCAACTTCAGATGAACGTTAACATGACCCCCACCCCAACCCCAACCCCACCCCATACCCAGCGTAGCATCACGTGGGTGTGCAACATCAGATGAACATTAACATGACCCCCACCCCAAGCCCAACCCCACCCCATACCCAGCGTAGCATTACGTGGGTGTGCAACTTCAGATGAATGTTAACATGACCCCCACCCCAACCCCAACCCCACCCCAGGGTCAGGGGGTGTTGAAAAACGACGAAAGCGTTGAACTCCTCAAGGCGCTCACACCAAGAACATGTCAGCAGCGTAGCGCCAAGAGCGTCTCAGAAGTTCCAAGAACATGTCAGCAGCGTAGCACCACGAGCGTCTCAGAAGTTCCAAGAACATGTCAGCAGCGTAGCATCAAGAGCGTCTCAGAAGTTCCAAGAACATGTCAGCAGCGTAGCACCAAGAGCGTCTCAGAAGTTCCAAGAACATGTCAGCAGCGTAGCATCAAGAGCGTCTCAGAAGTTCCAAGAACATGTCAGCAGCGTAGCATCAAGAGCGTCTCAGAAGTCCCAAAAACATGTCAGCAGCGTAGCACCAAGAGCGTCTCAGAAGTTCCAAGAACATGCCAGCAGCGTAGCACCAAGAGCGTCTCAGAAGTTCCAAGAACATGTCAGCAGCGTAGCACCAAGAGCATCTCAGAAGTTCCAAGAACATGCCAGCAGCGTAGCACCAAGAGCGTCTCAGAAGTTCCAAGAACATGTCAGCAGCGTAGCATCAAGAGCGTCTCAGAAGTTCCAAGAACATGTCAGTAGCGTAGCGTCAAGAGCGTCTCAGAAGTTCCAAGAACATGCCAGCAGCGTAGCACCAAGAGCGTCTCAGAAGTTCCAAGAACATGTCAGCAGCGTAGCATCAAGAGGGTCTCAGAAGTTCCAAGAACATGTCAGCAGCGTAGCGTCAAGAGCTTCCCAGAAGTTTCAAGAATATGTCAGCAGCGTAGCATCAAGAGCGTCTCAGAAGTCCCAAAAACATGTCT
Source organism: Cladocopium goreaui (assembly GCA_947184155.2). Taxonomy (NCBI): domain Eukaryota; class Dinophyceae; order Suessiales; family Symbiodiniaceae; genus Cladocopium; species Cladocopium goreaui. The sequence continues at coordinate 158,217 of CAMXCT020000335.1, forward strand.
GCAGCCTGGCACCAAGAGCGTCTCAGAAGTTCCAAGAACATGTCAGCAGCTGGCACCAAGAGCGTCTCAGAATTTCCAAAACATGTCAGCAGGGTAGCACAAGAGCGTCTCAGAAGTTTTCCAAGAACATTTTCAGCATCGTAGACACCAGAGCGTCTCAGAAGTTTCCAAGAACATTGCCATCAGCGTAGCACCAAGAAGCCGTCTCAGAAGTTTCCAAGAACATGTCAGCAGTTAGCAATCAAGAGCGTCTCAGAAGTTCCAAGAACATGTCAGCAGCGTAGCATCAAGAGCGTCTCAGAAGCTCCAAAAACATGTCAGCAGCGTAGCATCAAGAGCATCTCAGAAGTTCCAAGAACATGTCAGCAGCGAGCATCAAGTGCAGCTCAGAAGTTCCAAGAACATGTCAGCAGCGTAGCATCAAGAGCATCTCAGAAGTTCCAAGAACATGCAAGCAGCGTAGCATCAAGAGCGCCTCAGAAGTTCCAAGAACATGTCAGCAGCGTAGCATCAAGAGCGTCTCAGAAGTTCCAAGAACATGTCAGCAGCGTAGCATCAAGAGCGTCTCAGAAATTCCAAGAACATGTCAGCAGCGTAGCATCAAGAGCGTCTCTGAAGTTCCAAGAGCATGTCAGCAGCGTAGCATCAAAAGCGTCTCAGAAGTTCCAAGAACATGTCAGCAGCGTAGCATCAAGAGCGTCTCAGAAGTTCCAAGAACATGTCAGCAGCGTAGCATCAAGAGCGTCTCAGAAGTTCCAAGAACATGTCAGCAGCGTAGCACCAAGAGCGTCTCAGAAGTTCCAAGAACATGTCAGCAGCGTAGCATCAAGAGCGTCTCAGAAGTTCCAAGAACATGTCAGCAGCGTAGCATCAAGAGCGTCTCAGAAGGGCGTCTCAGAAGTTCCAAAAACATGCCGGCAGCGTAGCATCAAGAGCGCCTCAGAAGTTCCACAAACATGTCAGCAGCGTAGCATCAAGAGCGTCTCAGAATTTCCAAGAACATGTCAGCAGCGTAGCACCAAGAGCGCCTCAGAAGTTCCAAGAACATGTCAGCAGCGTGGCACCAAGAGCGCCTCAAAAGTACCAAGAACATGTCAGCATTGTAGCATCAAGAGCGTCTCAGAAGTTCCAAGAACATGTCAGCAGCATAGCACCAAGAGCGTCTCAGAAGTTCCAAGAACATGTCAGCAGCGTAGCATCAAGAGCGTCTCAGAAGTTCCAAGAACATGTCAGCAGCGTAGCATCAAGAGCGTCTCAGAAGTGCCAAGAACATGTCAGCAGCAGCATAGCATCAAGAGCGTCTCAGAAGTTCCAAGAACATGTCAGCAGCGTAGCATCAAGAGCGTCTCAGAAGTTCCAAGAACATGTCAGCAGCGTAGCATCGAGAGCGTCTCAGAAGTTCCAAGATTATGTCAGCAGCGTAGCATCAAGAGCGTCTCAGAAGTTCCAAGGACATGTCAGCAGCGTAGCATCAAGAGCGTCTGAGAAGTTCCAAGAACATGTCAGCAGCGTAGCATCAAGAGCGCCTCAGAAGTTCCAAGAACATGTCAGCAGCGTAGCATCAAGAGCGTCTCAGAAGTTCCAAGAACATGTCAGCAGCGTAGCATCAAGAGCGTCTCAGAAGTTCCAAGAACATGTCAGCAGCGTGGCACCAAGAGCGTCTCAGAAGTTCCAAGAACATGTCAGCAGCGTAGCGCCAAGAGCGTCTCAGAAGTTCCAAGAACATGCCAGCAGCGTAGCGTCAAGAGCGTCTCAGAAGTTCCAAGAACATGTCAGCAGCGTAGCATCAAGAGCGTCTCAGAAGTTCCAAGAACATGTCAGCAGCGTAGCACCAAGAGCATCTCAGAAGTTCCAAGAACATGTCAGCAGCGTAGCGCCAAGAGCGTCTCAGAAGTTCCAAGAACATGTCAGCAGCGTGGCACCAAGAGCGTCTCAGAAGTTCCAAGAACATGTCAGCAGCGTAGCGTGATAGAGGTGAAGGGGGGGGCCCCCCACCCGAGCCACACAGGCTCAAACAAGCAATGCCTCAACCATCTCTGGACTCCGCCCACACACGGAGGATCACAACGAAGTAGCGCTCAAGCGCAGCAATCTGTTGAGTATTAATGCCTGGCAAATGAGAAGGAACTACACCGCATTGTCGCAAGCAGCGAGGCAAACAAGAGGGCAAAGCACAGGAACGTGGCCCAGGAACAGTGGCAGCCAGGTCCCATTCACGCCGAAGTACCTGCAAATGGCGGGCATTGTGTGCACAACTCCATAAAAAATGATCTGTTGGTTCAATGGTCAAGCCGCAGCGTTGGCATTTTGGGTCCTGAATCTTACCCGCATAGTGGCGTCGACGTCGAGACCACAGGGCATCTGCAAGGAACCGTGCATATCTGACACCCAGTGCAGTGCCATCTGAACCGAACCGCAGGGAGGAACTGCGCATAGCATGCCAAGGTGCAAGGGAACATTTTCTATCAATTCCGTGGTCAATGCCTTCATGACTGGGGCGGAGGGGTGCCCAGTGACGCCACCAAAAGTTACGTAAGCCATCGCGTAAAACATGTTGACTGCATCTACCCAGTGGGTTATCGAAAGACAGGTGCAACACATTAAGCTGAAACGCATTAGGCCCTGTGATGGTGTGATCAGCATGCCATACCCAACCTAGCAAACGAAGGGATCATCGAATCAGTCTGGCAATTCCAAGAGCAGCTGTGCGGGCCTGTGTGCAAACTTCATGCAAATCGGTCAGAATCCACAAGGGCAGGCGGCTCATTGCAAGGAAAATATTATAGCATTGGACTATGGTGGGTGCTAATCTATGTAAAGGTCCTAGGAGGCCCAGAGTGATGGCAACACTACGCATATGGTTTCGGGGGTGCAATGTGGGACCCCACCAGGCTTGGCAAACAGCTGTGGTCAACTTTCTGGCAGTCGAAACAGTGATACCTACGCCTTCAGCATACAGTCCAGACATGTAGCTGGCAAGAAGTGCTCTGCGGACATTTGGCTCCGGCAAAAGGCGTGCACGTTCAATCTTCGCTGTGAGGACAGCGGTCCTTGCAGCTCCTATCATGTAGGGACTATTGGCGGTGGTTTCAAGTTGCACACCCAAATATTTCAAGGTTACCTTAAGGGGAAGAGTGCACCAAGATCCCTGAAATGCTTCATTGGTATGCCAAGTGTAGAATCTACAGGATTTCTGTGGGTGTACCTGCATGCCGAATGTTGCATCAAAAATGCTGGTGTAATCCAGGGCGCAAGACAGGCGAGCAACCCGTGTGTCAAGCAGGCAACGGTCATCAAGGTAGACACGACATAACGTGAGGGACGGCAGTCCCCGGATCCAAGCAGCCATGACCAAGTTTAGTGCCCATGGGGCAACTGGATCCCCCTGAGGGATGCCTTTCTGCCTGGGCAGGTGAATGACAACGCCCGTGGGTCCATCTGGCGTCCAGACGTGGCGCTGCAGGCTATGCCAAAGGCGCAAGATGTTCAAAAGAAATTGTGGGGCGTGGCATGCCCGGCACAACAATTCGAGGCTATATAGGCTGATGGAATCAAAACATTTTACAGTATCCAGGCAAGCGCCAGCAAGAAATTCTTTCTTATAGGCAGAAGCTAAATAAGCTGAAACTAAGTTGGCCGTGGCTGAAGCAGGAGGGCTGCCTCGCAGGCCACCAATCAACTGTGGAGAGAACCAAGGTATGCACCACTCAGCTAAAATTCGGGCTGCCCGGGATGCCCACATTCTGTATACGACGAGGAGCACCGTCAGGGGTCGGGTACCTCCATCTTCTTTGGGAATGCACACCAGCCGGGCTTGTGACCAGGAACTGGGGAACGGCATGCCTCGGTCCAGGGCAGTGTAAAAATCTGCTAGGGCTTGAAGATATATTTGGTCTAGGTTCCGAAAATGTTGAAATGTCAAACCATCCAAACCAGCCGCAGTGGTGCGCAAGGCTGCAGTGATATCTGTGAGAGTCCAAACTGGCGGAGCCACGAATGGGGTGGCCTCTGATGCTAAGGATGCAGCAAATACCTGAGCCTCAGTCAGCTGGGCAGGCAAGTCAGCCTCTGAGGACTCGGTCCAGCGGGTCGTCCACTCCCTAGAAATGGCATGACCTTGCTCTTTAGGGCTCATGGCAGGGGAACCATCACTGTTAAGGAAGCAAGGGGAAGGCAGTTCGCTGTGCCGGACCCAGCGGGCTGCACACTGCATGTCTCGCATACGGCTTCGCCAATGGTCAAGCGCGGCAGTCCGCTTGGCGGCCACCATGTTGGCCAGGGTGGCCTCGCAAGATTCGTACTGGGAATGGGCATCAGGGGTCCACCCAGTGGCATCAGCAGCCGCGACCAGTTGGCGCATGCGGCGCATCTGCGCAAAAATTTGATCACGGTCATGCTGTGGCCCAGGGAGGACCGCGCAGGATGCAGGCGTATATGGCTGGATGCTAGATGAGAGATTAAAGGCACGGCCAAGCCAGAGGTGCCATGCTTCATTGGTTTCGTGTCGTGCCAAATTTTGCGCAAATGCCTGGGCACATTGAGCATTCCACTCGGATGAAAAAGGGTTTGAGTGTTTCCAGGCAAGGCGCTCAAGTTCTTCAAGGGCTGCAGGGACGGCACAAATTATTGGGGCATGCGGGGTAAAAACTTCACGTTTAAGGACTTGAAGGGATTGGTTGGGTCGCAACTGAGAACAACTTACAAAACCGTCAATGGGATTATGCCATGGTTGGCCGACCCGGGGCCGCCAAGTGCCAGAAGTGGGAAAGCAGAAATGCCCAGTCGTGGGGGCAGAGGCATTAAGATAGGGGCAGGATTATGATTAGATGCATCACTTCGGTATACTGTAGAGGCATTGCCCCGCACAACTTCGGACCAGGAGCGAGAAGCAGATGTAGGCTGTGCTGGACTGCAAGGTTTGGTGTGTTTACGAACCAAGCTCTTCAACTCCTGTAAGACATTGCGAGGTCGTCGATGGAGCAACTGTTGCAAATCATGCAGCAAATCTTCAGTGGCCGGGTCCTCCTCTTCGGAAGGGTTGTCAGCCAGAAGTGCCGAAAGGCCTTGCAGAAGGGCCTCATGCTTGCCGCCTGCGCCGCCCCCCCTCAGGAGTGGCAAGACCAGTTGCGCGGTCAGGCGAAGGCAGGGAACGTGTCGAGCACGGATCACCCCTGCCAAAAAGGCCACTGAACATGGTGGCTCTCGTTGCATATGAAGGCGAGAGCACCGGTAGCGTCGACAGCAGATCCATTGAGCGCGCCAAACCAATTTGCTGCCACCGCGGTGGCGCCGCAGAAAAAATGTGCAAAGAGATGCGCCACTCCAGGAGGCTAGGTCAGCCAGGAGGCCGCCCAGCACCGCACCAAGGCCAAAGCACCACGCCGTAGAGCGATGTGGCAGAAGCCAATGGCAAATTCCAAAAAAGAACCAACTCACGAGGAGCCTGGCAAACAGCTCCGCAGCGATGGCCTGCAGTGATTGCAGGCATCCCAAAAACCAGGAGCAAAAATGCAAAATTGTCCATGTGAGGGGGAGCCCACAAAGCCAGCCAGTGTCGAAGTACATGAACGGGATCCAGTGTTTGCACCCCAGCCGTGAGGCCGAGGCCCACCCTGCCCACGTGGAGGGCTGGTCATCAGGGCTGTCAGCAGCGTAGCGTCAAGAGCGTTTCAGAAGTTCCAAGAACATGTCAGCAGCGTGGCACCAAGAGCGTCTCAGAAGTTCCAAGAACATGTCAGCAGCGTGGCACCAAGAGCGTCTTAGAAGTTCCAAGAACATGTCAGCAGCGTAGCGCCACGAGCGTCTCAGAAGTTCCAAGAACATGTCAGCAGCGTAGCACCAAGAGCGTCTCAGAAGTTCCAAGAACATGTCAGCAGCGTGGCACCAAGAGCGTCTCAGAAGTTCCAAGAACATGTCAGCAGCGTAGCGCCAAGAGCGTCTCAGAAGTTCCATGTCAGCAGCGTAGCACCAAGAGCGTCTCAGAAGTTCCATGTCAGCAGCGTGGCACCAAGAGCGTCTCAGAAGTTCCAAGAACATGTCAGCAGCGTGGCACCAAGAGCGTCTCAGAAGTTCCAAGAACATGTCAGCAGCGTAGCGCCAAGAGCGTCTCAGAAGTTCCATGTCAGCAGCGTAGCACCAAGAGCGTCTCAGAAGTTCCAAGAACATGTCAGCAGCGTGGCACCAAGAGCGTCTCAGAAGTTTCAAGAGCATGTCAGCAGCGTGGCACCAAGAGCGTCTTAGAAGTTCCAAGAACATGTCAGCAGCGTAGCGCCAAGAGCGTCTCAGAAGTTCCAAGAACATGTCAGCAGCGTAGCACCAAGAGCGTCTCAGAAGTTCCAAGAACATGTCAGCAGCGTAGCACCAAGAGCGTCTCAGAAGTTCCAAGAACATGTCAGCAGCGTGGCATCAAGAGCGTCTCAGAAGTTCCAAGAACATGTCAGCAGCGTAGCGCCAAGAGCGTCTCAGAAGTTCCAAGAACATGTCAGCAGCGTAGCGCCAAGAGCGTCTCAGAAGTTCCAAGAACATGTCAGCAGCGTAGCGCCAAGAGCGTCTCAGAAGTTCCAAGAACATGTCAGCAGCGTAGCACCAAGAGCGTCTCAGAAGTTCCAAGAACATGTCAGCAGCGTAGCGCCAAGAGCGTCTCAGAAGTTCCAAGAACATGTCAGCAGCGTAGCACCAAGAGCGTCTCAGAAGTTCCAAGAACATGTCAGCAGCGTAGCGCCAAGAGCGTCTCAGAAGTTCCAAGAACATGTCAGCATCATGCGCCTTCTTGTACATGTGTGGGATGCTAATGCTAACTTTATTAATATGGAAATATAACATATGTGTTTTCCTTTGTGGTTGCGAACGGCGCCGCTGAAGCAACATTTAACGTATTTGAAAATTTGGAAAACCGTATTGTCGAAACGTGTTCCAACGACGATGTGCCCTCAGGATCCCCAGTTCCTGGCTGCCACTGAGAAGGTGCACGGCACGTTCGAAACTCCGACATTTGGAAACCGAAAATGGATATAGAAAATTTAGATCTAAAATGATCAATATAGTTTTTTTTTAAAAAATTTTAATTTTAAATCAATCTTTGTTGGACTCTAACTAATTTTTGTTTTTAAATTAAGTGTATATGTATACTTTTTAATTTTGAACAATTTGAATACTTAATAGTACATACATTTGAGTCATAAGAAATATCATGGCTATAAATATGTATATCAGCTCTGCATTATTTGGTTTATTCTTATTTAACAATCCATGCCCTCCATGCGCTCCAGTTTTAGTTCATGGTTTTGCCCACACTTTGGTTTCCATAAAAAACAAATCTCTAAGGTTTTTTGTTTATTTGGCGGTGTTGGCAGCTCCAAAATGATGAGCACCAAGGCACTAAGATAATGGATCAGCTGGATCAGTTGGGTCATACTTAGGCACAAGGACAGACAAGTCACAACAAGTCACAAGGGCCAATTGGAGTTTGCTGGAGTTATTTTTTGCTGTAGCAAGGGACGTGAGGGGCAGCAATTGCCACATCTATAATTGCTCACGGCCGGTTTATGCTGTGACTGCGACATCTTTGAGATTTTTTGATATTTCTTGCGTCATGTGTCAGACTTTTGAAGTTGGATTTTAAGAAGCGTAGCATATACTCATCGGGCCCAAGGCAAAAAAAAATCCAGGAGATCTTGACGTTGTCGAAAAGAAACCGCAAAGGATTGAAAGGACAAAAGGACAAGTGCTCAAAAGGCAATCGTTGTGATTCGTTGTGTGTTTTGAGACTTTTTGAGACTTTTTGAGACTTTTTGAGGGACCATTGATTTCGCCATCCGGACCTTGCGGAGCTTGCGGAGCTCCTTGCGGATCTTGTCGGATCGGATCGACCTCCTGGACCTCCTGGACCTCGCAGAGTCGAAGAGTATCCGAGTCAGCTCACCACACATCATGTGTACTACACGTGTACTACACATACCACACACCACAAACCCCCATCCCCAGAGCCCAGACTCTGTCATGAACCTTGTCAGATCAAATCTTGTCAGAATTTCAGTATAGACCCAATGTCAAGAGCCTATTTGGCGGTGGGGATCACACAAAGTATAGTACTATAGAGGCATTTGCTTGAACCATGCACTTCGATATCCCAGAGTGAGCATTAAGACAGACTACATTGACACTCAGAGTTGTCAGATGTTGTCAGGACCATTGTAATCAGTTCAGATTGGTCACATTTGGTCAGATTTGGTCAGATTTGGTCAGATTGTCATGTCAGTTCCAGTTGAGTCCACTTCCACTTACACTTCCACTTCGTCCACTTCCACCTCCCAAGTCGTGAGGGCCGCGTTCTGCGACTCGCATCGTGCGACACAGGAAGAGGGCACGTCCATCAAGAAGAGGGCTGCAGGGTGGGCGTGCGCCTCAAAGCGAAAAGGCCAGAGACAATCTGAGACACCTGTCTCGTGATTCATGGATAAAACTTAATTTATAACTACAAAATATATTAAAAATAACTAGATTCTTAGATATCAATATATGTGAATATATTTGATATGAACATATGTGAACATTCATTACATGCAGACAAAAAATATCAGACAAAAGCAAAATGCGTTTGTTGCACATCGTCCTGCTTGCCTTTAGCACATCAAGATACACTCAGAGCTTTCCCAAGGCATCCACTTGAGGAAGTGCATTGTCCCACAACTCGGCACACGGTGCCACCTTCTTTCCATGAGTCCATGCGGTGTCCACACGGTGTCTATGCTGCCAACATATGCCAACGATGAAAAACTCGCAAGAGGTATCCATTGTCACGTTGACCATGGGAAACGAGGAGGGAACGTGCGGGGACCATCCGAAGTCCAACAGAGGCCGCAAATGGCTGTCATTCTTGATTTAAACATTGGTGAAGGAGTAAAATATGTATAAAGATATACAAGGTTTCGGCAGCGAAAGAGTTCCCCCTTTTTTTGACCCACCTCATGTCAAGCAGACACCAGTTAGCACCAGCACCAGCTGCTTTACCAGCTTCCATCCAGCTTCCTTGCATATTCTGTCCAGCACCTCCACACTTGGGCTACACACAGCGGGTGAGTTTATCAAACTTAGCTGATGGACCGAGCCAGCCACAAGAAACGGCGAACGCTTTGTTTGCGAGTTTTGCCAGTAGATTCAAATAGATTCGATGGCAAACCAAAGCGGTTACCAAAATGGTTACCAAAATTACAAGTGATTACAAGCGTTGCCAGGAGAGTCCGCGCTCATGGGCCCGTTTCCGGATTGGACGGCTTTAAAATATCCGTTAGCTCTCATGGGTGATATTGACTGCACTTGTGGAGATTAGAGTAAGTGTCTCTGAGTGTCTTTGAGTGTCTCAGATAGATGGTTTCATACGGCATACGGCTTACGACTCATATTCATTCATAGAGTTCATATAGTTTATGCAATATTGACTCAGTTCATGCAGTTTACGACATAGTTCGCGGCAGCCTTTAGAACTCTTTAGATTTCAGTTTGGTTCGGATTGAGATGATGTTGCACCGATTTGCAGGCCAGAAGTCTGCCCACAAAAGATTTTTTCTGAACTTGGGCTTGGAATGGTGTTGAAAGTGAGAACGACAAGAAAAACAAGCACTGTACAGGAAGGCTTCGGTTCGTTTAGGTTCGTTTCGGTTCGTGGAAACCTCAAATAGGGGCGGTTCGGTTCATCAGCAGGCCGGTTCGTCTCGGTTCGCGTGACATGGCGGTTCGGTTCGGTTCGGTTCGTGTGACATGGCGGTTCGGTTCGGTTCGTGTTGTGTAGTGTTGCAGGACGAGAGGTCTTTGACAGAATGGGTGTGGATGAATAGCAAATAGTAATGTTATGTTGCAGCAGAGGGATTTGGTTTTTGAATGTTTGAAACTGGTGGTGGGGCCGAGTGTTTGCAGCATCTAAGTAAGCAGTGTCCAAAACCACGGTTTTTTGATGACTAAATTGCGTATGCTGTTTCTTGGATTGGGGTCATGATTATCATCATCAACTATTAGAATTCGTACATCTAACCAGTGTACAGTGAAATTGACAGATCCATTGCCAACGGCATTTTCATTTTGCGAAAATCACTTTCAGCTGTCGAAATCCAGTCGTGGCCGGCAGAGGTTCAATCAGCAGCCAAATGCCATTTTCATATGGCGAAAGTCGTTTTCAGGCATCGAAATTGAGGCAGTGCCTGCAAAACCCAAACATTAGCCAAACATCATTTTCATTGTGCGAAAATCAGTTTCGGAGTTGTTTTGGCAAAAAGTGGAAAAAAGTTGTAGTAGCAGTAGCAGTAGCAGTAGCAGTAGCAGTAGCAGTAGCAGTAGCAGTAGTAGTAGTAGGAGTAGTAGTAGTAGTAGTAGTAGCAGTAGCAGTAGCAGTAGCAGTAGCAGTAGCAGTAGCAGCAATATAAGTAGAATTAGTACTAATAGTAGTAAAGAAGTAATACTAGTTCTAGTAAGACTACGAGTAAGAAAAATAGTAGCCTCTCGTAAGCGGTTCCCCAGCAGGTATGGGTCCCGACCGGGCTTTGCCGAACAGGAACGGGCAGAGAGGCTAGTAATAGAGGTAGCAATATAATATACAACAGTAGGGGTGGTGATAGCAACAGGAAGAGTAATAGTCGCAGCAGTAGTAGTCTAGCCGTACTAGGACGAATACTATTAGATGTTTTCCTTAACTTGATTTTCACTGCGCGAAAACCATTTTCGGAGTTGTTTTGGCAAAAAGTGAAAAAAGTTGTAGTAGTAATAGTAGTAGTAGTAGTAGTAGTCGTAGTCGTAGTAGTAGTAGTAGTAGTAGTAGTAGCAGGAGTTAGTAGTAGTAGTAGTAGTAGTAGTAGCAGGAGTAGTAGTAGTAGTAGTAGTAGCAGTAGCAGTAGCAGTAGCAGTAGCAGTAGCAGTAGCAGCAATATAAGTAGAATTAGTACTAATAGTAGTAAAGAAGTAATACTAGTTCTAGTAAGACTACGAGGAAGAAAAATAGTAGCCTCTCGTAAGCGGTTCCCCAGCAGGTATGGGTCCCGACCGGGCTTCGCCGGACAGGACCGGGCAGAGAGGCTAGTAATAGAGGTAGCAATATAATATACAACAGTAGGGGTGGTGATAGCAACAGTAATAGTAATAGTAGCAGCAGTAGTAGTCTAGCGGTACTAGGACGAATACTATGAGATGTTTTCCTTAACTTGATTTTCACTGCGCGAAAATCATTTTCGGAGTTGTGTTGGCAAAAAGTGGAAAATAGTAGTAGTAGTAGTAGTAGTAGTAGTAGCAGTAGCAGTAGCAGTAGCAGTAGCAGTAGCAGTAGCAGCAATATAAGTAGAATTAGTACTAATAGTAGTAAAGAAGTAATACTAGTTCTAGTAAGACTACGAGGAAAAATAGTAGCCTCTCGTAAGCGGTTCCCCAGCAGGTATGGGTCCCGACCGGGCTTTGCCGAACAGGAACGGGCAGAGAGGCTAGTAATAGAGGTAGTAATATAATATACAACAGTAGTGCTGGTGATAGCAACAGTAATAGTAATAGCAACAGTAGCAGTAGTAGCAGTAGTAGCAGTAGTCAGTAGTAGCAGTAGTAGCAGTAGTAGCAGCCAGCACTGATCATTTGCAATTCCTGCAGCACTTTGGCAGATTATGTTGCGCAGGAATCCATTCATTACAGTTGATTCCTCTTTCCAACTTGATTTTCAATTTGCGAAAATCATTTTCGGAACCCCCGGAATCGGAAGCTGACAAAATACCTTTTTTGAGAATGTGGAACCGGTTCGGTTCCATTCGGTTTGCGTAAGAATAATTGGCGGTTCGGTTCGTGCCCATTCGGTTTGCGTAAGAATAATTGGCGGTTCGGTTCGTGCCGGTTCTTAGCCTGCCGGTTCCTGAACGGTTCGGTTCCCGGTTCACGGTTCGTTTCCTAAGCTATACTGACTGTAAAAATACTAACCTGACTAACCTGACTTCATTGCTTTCACATACTTCTACTGTATCACTCTTCATGCTGCGACCATGATGTTATAAAGATCGGACTGCTGCCGTACTCTAGGCTTGTCCCATTGGACTGTTTCATCTTTCATGGAAAGATTTGGAGAAAAACCTGTTTTGCGTACATGTTCAAAGTTTTCCTTGTCGCTTTTCCATTTTTGTTTTTGGCTGGGTGGGTTTAATCTCGCTTGGTCTCAATCTGCTTCGTCAATGAATTTGTTGTCCGGTATTTTTCTGATTCTTGTCACATTTCTTAGTTGATCTGCTGTGACCTTTTGAAAAAACTTATAAATAGGAAGGAAAGGCCTGGAGGGTGTGACACGGTGTGACACGACGTACCACGACGTGCCACGGCGTGCCGGATTGATTCTGGATTGAGTCTGTTGAGTGTTTGGCTGAAATATGCTGAAATGAGGAAATGAAGGAAATGAAGGAAATGAAGGAGTTGAGGAGTTGAGGTTGTTGGACTGGCAGTGTGGGAGATCTTGCTGTGGCTGCGGAACGTGGTCACGTCCAACGTCCACGCGCCACGCCGAGAAACTGGCGAGGTGCACGGCAAAATCTGCCGGTCATCCACAGTCGTACACGCCGCGCCCTGCACAAGTTCTCTTCATAATGCACCATTTCCAACCATTTCCAACAAAACAGAACAGTGACAGAACAGACATCATTTCAGAATATTTCAGACAGAACGATTTAAGATATGTTCTGTCACTGTTCTGTCACTGTGCCCTAATTGTGCCCTAATTGTGGCCTATAGCTCTGGTGAGCTCGGGTGGTTTGCTGTGAACTCAAAGTCAGTCCTAAGGAGTCTCCTTCTGCCTTGCAATGCTTGCAATGCTTGCATGCTGTGCCGTTGGTGCATGAGATTGGCCAAAGTAAGCTCTAAATAAGCTGCCACCTACGCTGCCAACTACTATAACATATTGCATAGTTTTGTATAATTTTGAATAATTTTGCATACATGAACTGCAATTGCATATGAATTGCATATGAATAGTGCCACACGTGGCAACACATCACAGAGCTGCCGCTCCTGACACTTCTCACGAGGCCAAGACCTTGGGCCTAGAAGAGAAGTCAGAGCGGCTCAGAGGGCAGGGCCGCGGCTGGGCCGCGGCTGGGCGGTATTGTCACAAGATGTCACAAGATGTCACAAGATGTCACAAGATGTCACAAGTATCGCAAACGGGACGTGTCAACGGCTTTTTGTCAACGGGTCGTGTTGGTCGTATTGCGGGTCTTCGGTCTGTCTCCGTAAGATTTGAAGTGGAAGACCCATACCCGAAGACATGCGCGGAACTGATCAGCGAATTCGCCCGAATCTGCTACCATATATTTTCATGAAAGCGAGTTTGTGTCTCATGCATGAAAGCTTGTGATAGAATCTGCTAGAAGTAACATGAAGTAACTCTGGCTTACTTATCGCGTGCTAAAAAGCAAGGTGTAGGTCCAGTGTGTAGTGCCTGCAAGGCGAGGGGCTGAAATCTCATACAGTTTGGTAAACTTTTCAGCTGCACCCCTGGTGTGGCACGTCTACCGGTTCGATCTCCTCTCGTCCCTCAGGGTTTTAAAGGCAGCATGAATAATGAATAAGAATCTAATCGTTGCTTAGTGATTACATGTGATTACTTTATATTACTTTCATTTGTTGTTTGTTAACTTTTGTTAACTTTTGTTAACTTTTGTTACTCATTATATCTCATTATCATGATGCTGATCATCTCTGATCATCTCTGATCATCTCTGATCATCATTAGCATCATCGTCAGCCATTTTTGTTCCTTGTCTGCTGCGGTTGTCATCATAATACAGGAACGAAGAAAAAGGCAGATTCCATCCCATTCGTTCCACAAGACATCCCGTTGGCACATGACCAATTTGGGCCATTTTGGGTGCGTTTTTCGGCACTTTTTTTTTCTTGGCATTTTTTGTCCCCAGTGTTGTTTCTTGCTGAGACCGAAATCACACGTGGGAACCCATGTGCCACCTGTCGTGGCTTCCATTTCAGATGCATTGTTTTCATCACATCAAAATGGCGTTATCCTTTTGAGGGTTGATTTGCCCTATAATTATTCAAATACTGTTTGAGACATCTTGAAATATGCCGCATCATCACCTTTGTTTATCCTTGTTTCCGGAACATGGAGGAAGACGGACCACAAGCCGTCCTGATATTTAGCAAAAAGCGTGAGAATGCGTGAGGATGAGAGGCTCCAAAATATAGCATCATATAGCATCTATTGCCTCAAATGCTCCATTGAAGCTTGTGGTTTGTTGTGGATCGGTCATCCGATATTTCAGCTTCGAGAGTATCAAACTGAACCAATTACCACATCCAAGACTATTTCATTCCTGCTGCCATGGTTCTAGCAGCTTTCGGCGTTGACTTGCGGACGAAATCAATTGTTCAACTTGCTTTTCGTGACGGGAGACATCAGCAGACAAGATCAGACAAGTTGTGCAAGTCATGTTTTGTGCAGCCGGACGGCACATCACGGGCACATTAAAGGCGCATGTCCCGCATGTCCTTCGCGCACGTCCTTCGCTCTCTTCGATCTTCTTTGATCTTCGATGTTCCCCGATGTTCTTCGTATTGTGTGCCTTACCTCATCTTGGGACTCCGAGAGCAGATAATGTCGCAATCGATTAATCACACAGTGATCCAAGATGATTAGAACTCATACCGAAATACCATTTGAATCATTTGATGTATGTGCACTAATGTCATTAATGACACTCATGTTCACAGCAGCATGTAGCCTGCTCTGGTCTGCATGTGAGTGGCGGCTTTTATTTGGTTCGGTGGAGAGTAGTGTTGGGGCGTACCCCGGTTTGTCAAAAACATCATAATTAGGCTGTAAGACAAGGAACACCCCGAGAAGGTAGGTATCGCACATAAAGCATTTAGCCATTAAAAACAAGTGCGGCCTTGGAAAACAAGGTCAGGCCCCCAAAAGTGCAGACTGGAGAATGAGGTAGGAACACTAGGATCACCCTGTCAATTGCGCTATGTACCAAATATCTTCCAAGGCTGTGTTTGGTTCTTTTGTTTGATGCTGTTTATATTTCCCATATTTTGTCTTATTACCTTTGTTCATTCTTGGTCATCAATCATACATCAACTCATGTCATATTAATATAATTCATATGTATACGTATTTTAAATTATTTTAATGTATTATAGAAATATATCATAATATCATAATATATTCATATGATATGTGACATGATGTGACATGATGTGACTGTGTGTGTGTTCAAATCCATGTCAGAAGTCATCCGTCAGTCATCCAGTCTGACAATGTCTGACAGCTGTCGTTCCCAGGACCTTGGCCGACAGCATCGCAGGCATCTTTGGATCTGACATCGAGGTGCCGAGACATGCCGAGACAAAAATGGAAAAAAATGGTTTGTCTAAGGAGTTTGAGGAGTTTCAGGGCGTATCAATGTTTGATATGTTGCGTATATGTTGGGAAACATGGTTTGTATGATTTTGTATGTTTTTGTATGTTGCTTGTTATGATTGTTATGATTTTAGGTGTTCGAGGTTTCATTGTTGCCTTTGTTTTTTGTGCGGGGGTTTCTGGGGATTATTTCTTGCTAACAAAAACACTGTTGATGTTTGTATTTTTAGGATTTGCTCAGGGGAACATTTTGCGGGGTCTTGGTTTTCCGACCTTGCCATGCGCTTCATCATGCCCTTGATCAGTTCTGTCCGGATGCCCAGTCTGAAATGCCCAGAGGTCAGCATTGCCTTCAACCAGAGTTTGGAAGTGTCAGCAGTGAACACTTGACGACTCATTCTCTAGGTTCAAGCGATGCTATTGCACGATCAAGTCACTGTGACTCAGTTTCACTTTTGCATCAACGGCATCAAAACATCACGTAGATTCAAAAAAAAGGTCCCATGCAATTTTTATTCTTTGGTTGAAGAAGGTTAAAGCACACTTGAAGCACACTTGAAGCACACTTGAAGCACACTTGAAGCACTCACAACTGAAAGTATCTGAAAGTGATGTCTCAATATGTCTCAATATGTCTCAATCATCTCCATGTCTCGGCCCGCTTTTTTCGCGGAGGCAGCATGTGGTCCGACGCTTCACCACTATGAAAACAAAGTGAAGATAGCCCTTTCATTGAACAAGCCCGACCCTATCGCAACAAATGCTACACTTGAAATGTGCGACAAATGGAAGGAGATGGATGAGGAAGTCAGGCGCATCACGCAAGAATTTCTTGGCAAAGAGACCTCTGGCAGAATTTTGGGCATGGTGAATGAGAAAACTCCGAGCTCAAAAGACAAGCACGACAAGCACGACAAGCACGGAAATCAAACTGACTTGGCAACTGTTGCAACTGCTCAAGCTGACCTCGAAGGCACGATCGAGGAGTTCAAATTGACTGAACTTGGTCCTTCTGCCAAACTCGTGAGAGGGCCCAATGAGATACAAGATACAAGGGACTATTGTTGTGGAAGTGTCTATCATGTCAGCTTTGCTCCTCAAGATGGCACAGCTGGAGCGCTACCTTGAAATACGATGCTTAGCAGCGAAGGAGAAGGAGGATGTGAACCACTGTGTCACTGTGTCATCATCTTGAACCGCAAACCGATAGGGAATGATAGGGAATGATAGGGATAGTTGAGGAATGTTGAGGAATGTTGAGGAATGTTGAGGAAGCACTTCCTTGAGGAAACATACTTCAGTGTGGCCACACTCTGGTGGAGCAATTGGAGCAAGAGCAGCGTGAGCGCGTTTGGAACGTGAGCGCAATGTGGCTGTAGCCGCTGTCCTCCTTTTGATTGCTCTCATGGTACTGGTGTGGCTTGTCCATGCTTGTCCCAACCTTCTGAAAAGTCAGAGTTTTAAGCGATTTGAAAGCCCTGCTGTGCGTTTGGAAGAAGCTCCTGTCAGAGATTCATTGTTTGATTGAAACCTTCAGTTTGGGAGACCTCGCTGAAATCATCTCTGAAAAGCTGAGGCAGGAAGCACTGAATGCTGTTGATGTGCCAATGACTTGATTGAGACTTTAGATTCTTAGATGGTTCTTGTGCCAATTTCCTTGCTCTGTTTCACATTGAAGCACGATGCGTTGGAACAGGGGGGTTCTGTTTGAGGATTCTGTTTCCCACCAATCTGTTCATTTTGAGCCCGACGGACAGATGAAACAGGGGGGGTCTGTTTGGGGTCATGAACACCATTTTTGGGCGACATTTTCCATATCAAAGTCATTACCCGAGGGATGAAACAGAGCAGGGTTTTGAGTGCGAAGGGTTAGAAGTAGCCCTTTCCAGAAACATCCAGAAACCGGAGCCACGAGGTCAGCTGAGTGGAGTTTGTTGGAAGGATACTGTGAGAGGATTAGCATTTTGACATATTTTGACATCAGCCAGATTGACCCCGCCCTTTTCCACCCCGTTGCATTCGTGTTGCCATCCGCTCCACTCCGAGGTTATGAAGACATCCAGTACATCTTGAAGGTGTTTCCCAGCATCGGTTGTTAAGCCTAACTATGCCTAACATTTGGTGAAAATTTCAACCAAAGCCTTCAACGGAATGACACTACCAAACAATACCAAACAGTCTTCAGAACTTAAAAATTGGAATGATGAATTCAACCATTTTTTTTTCAATGGGGGCTCATCCCAACCTTTGGGGAATATATCATACATATTTGAACCCACACATCCCACACATTATATATAATATATATCCCCACACCCAACTTCATCCATCCTGTTTGACAGAAGGGTCAACGTCGCAACGGTCTGGAGCATTGAATAAGGGAATGGGAAAGGGTTTAATAATGTTTAATAAGTATAAATGCTTTGTATAAATATGTAGTTGTTGGTTTTTGGGGTTTGATTTTAACAAGTGTCCTAAACTGGTTGTTTTGACCCCATTTCACATCATTTTAGGACACCTCATTTTATGGCATACCCAAAAATATTTAAAGACAAGTCGCCTTATGTAGTAATTGATGCCCTGCTATTTAGTGATGGAAGCAAGAAATGGAGGACATCTTTGAGATGGTTGAAGCGCTCCACCAGTCCAACCCCCAATCCAAACCTCCACGAAACCCGATGGGTCTTATGACAGCAAACCATTAGACCCCCATAGACCTCCAATATTTTGAAAGAATCAAAAGAAATTCTCAACACCAAGTGTCCAGACTGCGGACGCATCATTTCGTCCAAATCCAGTTTATCCAAACATCGTCAAACCAATATTTGTATGAGGAAAAGATGTCAATGTTGAAAGGTGCTTCAAGACACCTTATAACATCTTTCGTTCAAAGAGTTTTTTATTCCAAAATTTTCTCAATCACAATGATTTTGATTGATAAGGTTTTTATGTTGAACTCCAACCCCAATCCAGAACCCCCCAACCCCCCAACCCTGAATCCGTAAGGAGAATATGGCAGAGGATACAAGGTTGAAAGACCGACTAAATGTTCTCAACTCAACTCACAAACATTTCAACCTCAACATCCTCCACAAACAGTTCACACTGAAAATCTACTTAAAGAAACAGAAGATTATAATAATATAGATTATACAGTATTTATACATGATTATACTATGGCTCATTCACAGCAGATTGTTTTAGATTATCTTGTATCATCCGAAAAGGGTGAGATATTGAAACGGAATGGACAGGAACTCAAGAAACTCAAGATAGGAGAGAAGACCTACAACTTTGAGAGAGGAAAACCCATCTCAAAAATATTGAATGTCAAATTCAACAAGATTAGGCAGACTATGGACTACAAAAAGTATGAACTGAAGGAGAAGAGAGGCATTAGGTGGGTCAATCTTGACAAGAACAAAGCACTCACAGGAATTCAAATGAGATACAAAGCAACCACCACCAACGAACAATCTGCTTTCAAGGGTTATGTTAATTCATATGCCATCACCAATGTTAGGGTTAGAGGCATCAAGGCACTACAGTATCTCAAATACCAAGATTTGAGATTGAAAGAGTATTTGATGGAACACAAGGGAATGAAAGTTATTTTACAGGTTTCCGCCACTATGAAGAGCAAGAAAACAAACGAAGAGATAAGGGAGAGCATCAGAAGTAGAAGATACAACATCACCAATGAAGAGGAAATCCCCCAAAAGTTAAATCAAATGTCAACTGGTATAGAGTTTCAGTTAGACAAAATGGAGATGTCGGAGAGTGGATTGCTTCTAAAGCATATTGATAAATTGAAATTCAACTATGACAAATACAATCCAACTCGTGGAGGTTCATACATTGAACTACCTTAATGGTTGAAACTGAAACGAGCCTGTATCAATATTCAAACTCAAGATGACAAATGTTTTATGTATTCCATTCAGTGCGGTGTTTGTAAAGTTTATGAGAAAGACCATCCAAACAGAATTTACAGATACAAAAATCTAAAGGACGACCTCAACTGGGATAATGTCAATTTTCCAGCATCAAATCTTGACATCGACGTTTTAGAACAGAACAACGAAGGTAAAATATCCATCAATGTTTATTACATTGATGATTAGGATGGTAAGCAATCAATCCTACTGTATAAGAGGACTACAGTCGTCAAAGCAACTCACCACATAGACCTGTTGAAAATAACTGATGGGAACAATCACCACTATGTTTATATCAAGGATTTTAACAAGTTGATGTATCAACAGGCTGGTAAGCGGAAAGCAAAGAAGTTTATTGGTCATCATTGTTCGGGTGTGTTTCATTCAGAGGATGATTTGACTAATCATAAGGAAAATATAGGAAAAGGGATGTATGGCAGTGGAATGGCAAACTATAGAGATGCCAAAGTTTGACACAGAGAACCCTGACAAGTTCTTCGTCAAATTCAAGAACCACTTCAAGAAACTAAAAGCACCATTCGTTATATATGCTGACTTTGAATGCTTAACTACGAAAACAGGAACAGTAAACACCAAACCAATCAAGACAGACAAATACCAACATCATAGATCCTGCGGTTTTATGATAAATGTTGTCAATTCAATTGATGGTTCAAATGAACCGTTCTTGTATAGAGGTGAGGATTGTATGGATGTCTTTGTTAAAAAGATGATTGAAGTAAAGGATAAGATAATGGAGAAGATGAAAGAAAACAAGGACATCATTATGAAGGACGAAGACTGGAGGGACTTTAAGACCGCCACTAAATGTTTCATTTGTGGTGAGGACTTCAAGGAAGGAGACAAAAAGTGTAGAGACCATTGCCACTTTACAGGTAGGTATAGAGTATAGAGGATGTGCCCACGATGATTGTAATTTACAGTTTTCAATGCGTTATTACAAAATTCCAGTCTTCCTTCATAACTTGAAAAACTATGACAGTCATTTAGTGATTGAAAGAGCAAATGAACTGTCAGGAAATGCCAAGATAGATGTAATAGCACAGAACAGTGAGAAGTTCATAACCTTTGCATTCAAGAATATGTGTTTCAAAGACAGTTTTTCGTTCTTATCGTCCTCATTGGACAAGTTGGTCAAGTTGAGCAAGTATGAAGATGGACAGACGAAAGAAAACTGGCAAAACAACTTCAAGTTCAGCAAAAGAAACCCCTATGTAAGTAATGACAATGATTTAGACTTACTCACTGACAAAGGTGTCTATCCATACGATTACTTCACTTCATTTGACAAGTTTAGACAAAAACAATTACCACCGAAGAAAGCTTTTTACAGTAATCTCACCGAAAGTCATATTGAAGATGATGAGTATGAAAGGGCACAGAAGATATGGGAACACTTTGGTATAAGAAATCTTGGACAATACCACGACTTGTATTCGAGAACCGATGTTCTTTTACTCACTGATGTCTTTGAAAATTTTTGAGACCTTTGTTTGGAATACTACGGTTTAGAGTTTGGACCCTGCCCACTATTTCACCCTTCCTAACTTTGCTTGGGATGCTATGCTTCTAAAGACTGGAGTGGTGTTAGAACCGATTACCGACCAAGAGATTTATGAAATGATTGAGAGAGGTTTGAGAGGTGGAATGTGTCAAGTGGGTCATAAGGAGGCAAAGGCAAACAATAAGTATATGAAAGACGAATATGATGAAACAAAACCATCTAACTACATCAACTATTTAGATGCGAACAACCTTTATGGACTGGCAATGTCAATGAAACTACCCATAGGAAAACTCAAATGGATAAAGAAGATGCTGACGGAACAGATGATAATGGACTGGAATCAGAACGATGACAATGCCTACATCCTTGAAGTTGATTTAGAGTATCCAAAGGAGATACACGACGAACATAGTGATTACCCATTAGCACCAGAGAATATGAACATCACCGAAAACCTACAGTACTTTCAAATCACCAGAGGGAACTACACAGACACTACTACAATGGAAAGGAAGCAAGAGATGAGAAGACACCAAAACTCATTTTGAACCTTCAAGACAAGAACAGGTATGTAGTCCATATTAAGGCATTACAGTTTTATCTTCAAAAAGGGATGAAACTTAAACACATTCATAGAGGGGTGAAGTTCCAACAAAGGGCGTGGTTAAAGACTTGGATCGATTTTAACACTGAAAAGAGAAAAGAAGCGAAGAGCGACTTTGAGAAGGATATGTTTAAATTGATGAACAATGCGGTTTATGGCAAAACCATGGAGAATGTTAGAAAACATATGGACTTTGAGTTAGTCTCATCACAGGTAAGACTACAAAAATGTATCAACACTCCAACCTATCAAGGATGCCACATTATCAATGAAGAACTGGTAGGAGTTTCAAAGGTTAAAGCAAAACTGGTTTTAAACAAACCAATCTATGTAGGAATGACCATTTTAGACCTTTCAAAGGTTCATATGTATTCGTTCTACTATGATGTCTTAAAAGAAAGGTATAAGGATGATGTAAGACTGATATACACTGACACCGACAGTTATGTTATACAAACTTTCACTGAAGACATCTATGAAGATTGGAAAGGAATAAAGGATTATATGGACTTCAGCGGTTATGATAAAAACCACCCTTGCTATGATGCCACTAAAAAAAAAGTCCTTGGTAAGTTCAAGGACGAGATGGACGGAAAAATCATCACAAATTTCATTGCTTTGCGTCCTAAAATGTATTGTCTAAAAGTCTTCAACGAACAGAAAGCAGAAAAGAAAGCAAAGGGTGTTCCAAAACTGAAAGTCAAAAGGGATTTAGATATGAAAGACTATGAGGCAACACTCCACGAACACATACCAAAGAATGTAAATTTCAATGCCATGAGAAGTAAGAACCAC
>CAMXCT020000335.1:830466-982966 GCA_947184155.2 Cladocopium goreaui
GGCAGTGACAGGTTCTGTAAGGCAATGAAACCACTCCGGGAATCATAAAGTAGTCTACTCAGTCTACTTGATGCCAATCAGGTCATCGGTGGTTTGTTGCCTTGTGAAGTGTGAATGTGAAAGAATGTGAAGCATCATGAAACTGAAAAATCAACAAGGTGAGAAATGAAGGCTTAGGACGGCTTAGGATGTGAGAATTGCATTTCGGTCGACGAATGTTGTACCTTTCGCTGGTCAGGATCTCCATCGTTTGTTCAAAGCTACGTTTGCCTCGAATCATTCTTGCTGGTTCGTGGCTCAGACTGTATCCCACCATAGATGTGGTAGCTTGAAGCGCCATATTCTCGTGGTCATCAGATTCTTGGGAAATCAATGTTCATACATCACTCCAACATCACGTTCTGGTCGATTGCACAGTTTTGACTCCTTGCAGTATTCACAGTTGTATCCTCTTCTATATATTGCAGTGCACCCCAGCTGTGATATGCGATTCTTGATGTCATGCACAAAATGAATGCCACGGCCACTGAACTCTGCGGGTTGGAATATAGTGAGATCATTCAGTGAGGAGAGGATGACAGGTGTAGGATCTCATTGAGTCTGGATACCATTTTTACTCATGTGGGAAATGCAGATTTCTGGCAAAAGACATGTTCGAAAGGGAAAGCGTTGGCTTAGTTTGACTTGCCTCAGGCCTTCATTTTCTGACTTCAACTTCTTTTGCTCAGATGGATTCAGATTGATGGTACTAATCTTTTCTGACAGCAGTGATATGTGGGGCCCAAACGAGAAACTGGCACAGTCAGGCCTGGGGGTTAGCGCGGTCACCAGGCGTTGGACTTCGTTCACATCGACTCGCCGATTTTGCTTCGCAGCTTTGGACATCCAGGACTGTCCCTCTGCGGGGTTGCAGTACTCAGCACACCCTAAGAGATGATCACAAGGCATACGAAGGCATACGAAGGCATACCAAGGGATGGGAATGGCAATTCTAAAAATAGCTGTTCATATGGTGGGAAGAATATTCGGCTACCTTGGAGTACAAAAACGGTTTGCTATGAAGACTAGCAATCTCCAGCAACGGCATCCAGCGATTTCTATACAGCACGAGCTGTGTGCGACCCAGGACCAGCTGTCTCTGTGTTGGATTCCACGAGCTCGAGAGCACGGTTGAAGTTTGACAAAGTTGCAGAGCGGGAGGTAAAGTTACGGTTATATATTTGTTTGGTAATTTTGGCAATCTCGATTTGTATGGTCTTTTCTGGATTCAGATCATGCACACTATGGTCCCATCATGGCCCCCATCTGAGAAGAATTGCACTGCTTTTGGAATCTGTTTGAGATGTACTGGACCAGGCATCCATTGAAGTTTTACCCCGGGTGTCTTCCAGAATGACCTGCGTGACAATACACTGCTTCACAATGCCAGGCAGCAACTGTGAGGATCCAGAACAAACCTTTGGGATGACGTTAAACCCCAATATATTATAATATATTTATGTATATATGATATATGTATATATTACTAGATCCATATAGGTGTATATATATATATATATGCATATGTATATATGTATACGTATACGTATATGTATATGTATGTATATATATATACATGTATATATATATATGTATATGTATATGTATATGTATATGTATATGTATGTGAAATGAAACTCATTTTCCCCGCAAACAGTCTTTCTTTGTCTTTCTTTATCATTCTTTATCTAGATGATTTATGATATATGTAATATATCAACAAACTCTCCTGCTGTCAATTGGACATGGCCCATTTCCTGAGGTCCGGGTAGCTCCACATCGACCAGATCTTTCAGTTGACCAGGCCATTGAGGATGGCGAATGACGATTTTTTCTGGAGGTGTTGGGTTCAAGAACACATATTATATGTAAATGTGTATATTATGTTATATATGTACATATATATATATATACAACACGCATACATACATTTATACATGCATACATACATGGTTTTGGATCATCTTGGCATATGCAAACATTTTGGCGGACATTCTTTCAACACTGCATGAAAAGACAAGCCTAGTGTGAAGTGAATAGCCGGCTTCAAACTTTTCTTCATATATCCATGTATATACTGGTACACTCTATACCTGATGCCTTCCGTTTGTTGCGACATAGACGGGCATGCACGAGCAGGAGGCTGATTCTCAGGGTCGATTGGAGACAGCCGGATAACCGACCATTGTCAAGCTTAAACCTATTGAAACTTTAGAGCTGGCCTGTTTGCAAATGCAAGCTGTTTGTGTTGCAGAGGATTCCTTTTTCAAACACACTCAATGTTTCAAATACTGTAGACACTTTGACCAAAACTGATGGCACAGTAACGCGCAAGCTGCTTGAGTAATTAAGAGAAGCAAGCAAACTACACCCAAAGTGGATTGCAATCTTTCAAAGAATGTGCAATAATGCTTTTCCACTCTGAACAGAACACTTAGAAACACTACTGCATCGTTGCATCCAGATTTGCTGGAAGAAATTGTATTGTTACGTATAGTCCTTTCAGATCCTTTTGGTACAATTTGATTGATCGCTTTTGGTCACCCCATCCGCAAGCATAGCCCTTCACATCCTCAAATTGACCCCCTGGAAGGTAGTTTGGTGCTGCTCCTCGACTTCACACAGTTTGGCCTATCCTTACCAATTCATAGCCTTGCATGCCTTGGATCCGCCATTCCGGCACTGGACTTTCTCCACCTTGGATTCTCGCTTCCACTCCAATCCCTCACCTGATCGGGATCAGTGACACCAGTGCTGGACCCTTCACATCCCGGACTTGCAACGCCTATCCGAAACTTTGGATGTCTTGGCTCACTGCTGTTTGTTGTGGGTATGGCCTGCTCTAGTCCGTCCTTGCTGGCGCTTGATTCCACCCATTCAGGACTGTCGCTTTCAGTTAGGTCTGTGGTACGACTTGGACTCGTGTCATTGGTGTTGGACTTCGTACACCTTGGATTTCCTCCATTCCTGCGCAGTCCCAGTTAACCAGGCTTGGCTTTATCAGTGCCTGACCCTGCCACATTGGGGCTGTCTTTGTTCGTTCGAGGATGTGTTTGTTTGGAACCTGTGCCATTCTCACTGGAGCTTGCTCATATTGGTTCTTCGACCTTGTTGAGGTCTTCCAGCTACCTGGGCCCATTGCTGCTGGTCCCAGATCCTTCGCACCTGGAGTTCTTTCCGCCTTCACAGGGCCATGCCAGAGCCGGCCCCTCAACTTTGCTGTTTGGGACAGTCAAGCCAGGGTCGTCGTTGTTGGCGCTTGACCCTGCACTCTTTGGACTTTCTGTGTCACTGCGCGGTCTGAGTTGTTCGGGACCGGTGTTGCTGGCTCTTGACTTTGTGCACGTTGGATTCTTGATGTTCCTCAGAAGCTACACGTGTCCCGGGCTATCCTTGTTTGTCCTGGACTTTGTTCACTCAGACTCCTTACTTTTCCTGAGGAGCTACAGTTGCGCAGGTTTCGCACCTTCATCGTTGGACTTTGCTGTTGCTGGTTCATTGCTGTCGACACGCAGTCTCACGCACCTGGGTTTTCTGTCGCCGGTGTTGGACGTTGTTGGATCGGGCTCGTCATTGCTGCTGCACAGCTTTGGCTTGTTGGACTCTGTGGTGTTCACATTGGGTGTTGGACGTCTTAGCTCTTTGCTTTCAGTTCTGGACTCCACTACCGTGGGATCATCCTCACTTGTAAGGTCCCTGACATACCTCGGCTTTCTGCTGCTGGTGTTGGACTCCACTCATTCAGGATCATCTCTGAGCCTCAGAGGCTTTGCGCGTGCAGAATTGTTGCTGCTTGTGTTGAACTTTGCAACCTCAGGCTTGCCTCCACTTGTGAGGGGTTGCGCATGCCTTGGCTTGGTGCTTTTGGTGCCTGATTCTGTAGTGCTGGGTTTGTTGTTGCCAGCGCAGTCTCCAGTGTGTCCAGGGTTCGCTCTATTTCTGTTGGATCTCAGCCATCCAGGACTTTCTCCTTCCACCAGAAGCTTTGCATATCCTGGCTCGTTGTTGTTTGTTTGCTCGCTGGTCCGATTTGGTTCCTCCCCTTTGGCATCAGATGCTGTTCATTTGGGACCCTCTTCATTGGTGCATGGCTGTGTGAGATCGGCTTCTGCGCTACCAGCTTTGGACTTTGTCAATTCAGATTTTGCAATATTTTTGCAAGGCTTTGCCCATCCAGGATTTGCACTCCTTGCTTCAGACTTTGGCCACTTGGACTCCTTGATGAGCTTGAGAGGTTGTGCGCGCCTGGGCTTTGCTGTGTCAGTCTTGGATTTCCTTCACCTTGAACTGTTGCTTCCACCCAGAAGTTCTTCGAAGTTGGGTTTGGGACTTTTTGCGTTGGACCTCACACATCTTAGCAGCTCCATGTCACTTCACAGCTTGGCCTGTTTTGACTTATTCGTGCCAATAAGTGGGTCAGCACGGTTGGAGTCACTGTCGCCCGTGCCAGATTTTTTACATCTAGGGTTTGTACTGCTGCTTCAGAGTTTCTCCTGCTTAGAATCTCTGTTGTTTGCACTTGACCTTGCGGTCTTGGGCTCACCTCTGTCATTGCATGGCTGTGCTTGCCTCGGCCCTGTGTCATCAGCCTTGGATTTTGTACACCTTGACTTGTCACTCTCAGTCCGTGGGTTCGTTCGATTGGAACTGAGTCTCTTAGTGCTTGACCTTGCTCATCCAGAGTCTTCATTGCTCTTGCGCGGAGGTGCCCAGTTGGGACTAGTCATGTTGACTTCAGATTCTGTCTCACTGGGATTGAGTTCGTTTGTACAAAGTTCTAGCTGCTTTGGATCGGCGTTGCTGGTATGTGACTTTATACACCCCGGGTTCGCACCTTTCCTGAAAGGCCTTGCAAGACCTGATTTCGCACCACCAGCCTCAGATTCTGCAACGTTGGGAAGTTCCATGTCACTCCGTGGTCTCTCACAAGTTGAACCAGTCTCATTGGTGCCCGACTTTGTTCAACATGGCTCGTTGTCATTGGTGAAAAGTTTCAGTTGCCTTGGTTTTGCCACTCCAATGCTGGACTTTGCAAAGTTTGGTTTTTTCCTGTTGTTTCAGAGCCTCTCTTACATGGGCTCATCCATTTTAGCCTTCGGTATCACAAAACTCGATCTGCTGCCATTTGTCTCAGACGCTGGAGCTTTTGAGTCACCACCTCCACCACATGCTTCTTCTCGTCCAGGTCCAGCGCTATTTGTGTTGGATTGTGCGCATTTGGGGCCTTCCTTGTCTCCTAAAAACCCTTTGTGTGCTGGACTTCTAACGTTTGTTTGCGGTCTATCGTGTTTTGACTTTTCAGTCTTGGCACTGGATTCTGTGCAACTTGGACTGTTGACTTTGCCCCATGGCTGTGCATGACTCGGTTTAGCGTTGCCAGTTTTGGATTTTACAGTGCTGGATCCGCCTTTGCCGGTGCATGGTTTCGCACGACTTGGTAGCGCTTTGTTGGTGCTGGACTTTTTGCACTCGGGCCCTTTGATACTTCTGAAAGGATTTGCTTGGCCAGAACCTGTCTTGCTGGTGCTGGAGATGGTCCACACAGGCCCCTTGCCATCACTTCGTGGTCGTGCTTATCCTGGATTGCCGCTCTTTGTCCTCGACTTTCAACACCTGGGTTCACTTTCGTTTCTACAAAGTCTCAGTTGCTTTGGCAGCTTGATACCCTTGCTAGGTCTAGCACGCATGGGCTTGGTCTTCTCACTGTCAGTGACAGACATCACTATTCTCGGCAGTTCAGCATTGGCCAGAAGTCTTGCAAGGCTTGAATCCTTTGTATCAGTGCCAGACTTTTCGCACTTGGATTCACTGCCTTCATTGCACAACTACGCTTGACTGGAGCTGTCATCCCCATTGGTGGGTGTGGGTTGGTTGGACTTGTCTTTGCTGGCGCTGGACTTTGTCATTGCAGATCCACTCCTGTCTTTGCGTGGTACGTCCTAGTTGGATTTGCCTTTACCACCTCTTGACCTTTCACACTTGGGCTTCTCCTTGCCTTTGCATGCCCTTGCTTGTGTTGGCCTACCTTCATTCGCTGCTGGTTTGTCATGCCCTGGTTTTAGCCTCTCAGCCCTTGATTTTACCACTCCAGGTCTGCTCCCACCATTGCGTGGTGTTGCCTGCTTGGACTTAGCCCCGCCAGCACCTGATTTTGTTCACCTTGACTTCTTCTCGTTTCTGCAGGGATCTGCTTGTCTTGGTTTGGTGCTGTCGGTGCTGGATTTTACGACTGTGGACTTGTCCTCATTTCTTCAGGGACGTGCTTGGCTTGACTCTGCTTCACTAGCCTTGAGCTTTGCTCATTTGGGACCACTGATGCTGTCGCAGGGCTATGCCAAACTGGGCCTTGCTCCGCTGGTGCTGGATTTCTTGCACTCGGATCTCTCACTGCCCTCGAGGAGCTTCTCTTGACCAGAATCTGCTGCCTTTGTCCTTGATTTTGCAGTGCCTGGAAGTTCCCTGCCATCGCAAGGATTTGCATACTCAGAGTTGGTTTTGTTTGTGCCAGACTCCTCTCACTCAGGATCATCCCTTTTAGCCAGGGGCTGTGCTCGACTAGGATTTGCACTTTCAGCATCAGACCTTCTTCATTTGGGTCTGCCTTTGCTTCTGCATGGTCGTGCATATTTAGGTTCTGCAATGCTGCTCCCAGACTTCTCGCACCTGGAGCCATGCATTTCTACCCGGAGCCTGATTTGGGGAGACTTTTCAATTCCAGTGTGTGGATTGGCATGTCTTGAATCTTCACTTCTCGCTCCTGACTCTATACACTTGGGGTTTCCCCTGTCGCCGCAAGGTGCATCGTATCTTGGAAGTTTGGTGTTTGTGCCCGATTCCATACACGCAGGCTTCTTGTCACTGTTGAGAGGCTACTCCCAGCCGGAGCTAGCATCATCAGTCCTGGACTTTCTCCATTTAGATTCACCGTTGCTGCTCCAAGCTAGTGGTTACATGGACTCCTCCACATTTGCATTCAGTGAAATCAGATTGGGAAGCTTGCCTTTTGCTCTGGATTTTGTTACTTTGGGACCGTTTCCACCTTTACGCGGAGCTGCTTGACTGGGATCCAGTCTATCTGTGCCAGACCCCGCTCACTCAGGATCATCCCTTTTAGCCAGGGGCTGTGCTCGACTAGGATTTGCACTTTCAGCATCAGACCTTCTTCATTTGGGTCTGCCTTTGCTTCTGCATGGTCGTGCATATTTAGGTTCTGCAATGCTGCTCCCAGACTTCTCGCACCTGGAGCCATTCATTTCTACCCGGAGCCTGATTTGGGGAGACTTTTCAATTCCAGTGTGTGGATTGGCATGTCTTGAATCTTCACTTCTAGCTCCTGACTCTATACACTTGGGGTTTCCCTTGCTGCTCCAAGGTTTTGCATGCTTAGAACCGGTGCTTCCAGTACTGGATGTATCCTACCTCGAAAGCTCACCCTTTGTCAGGAGTCTTGCATGCCTTGGTTTTGCGGTTTTTGCGTTGGATTCTTCGCATTTGGGTTTCCCATTATCTGTCCAAGGCTACGTCAGATCAGGACCAGTCTTACTAGCACCGGAGCCTGCACATTCAGGCCTTTTGCTGCTGTCACAGGGCTGTGCCTGACTTGGTCCTGTCATGTTGATTGTGGAATTTGCTCATCTTGAACTGTCCATGCTTTTGCGAAGTCACAGTCATTTGGGATTCTCTCCATCCCCCCTGGACTTCTCTCACCTTGATTTCCCGCCCTTCCTACAATCCTTGATTTGCCTTGATCCATCCTTGTCTGCAGTGGGTAAAGCAATGCCAGACCCTCTACCTCTAGTACTGGATTCCGTGCACTTTGATCTTCTGTCGTTGCTTCAAGGGGCAGGTAGGTTTGGTTCTGTTTTGCTAGTGCTGGATCCTGTTCATTGTGGACCACTCCTGTCCTTGAGAGGGAGTTCACGACTCGGCTTTGTGTTGCCAGTCCTCGACTTCGTTCATTTGGACAGCTCACCTTCACCGCGAGGTTCGGCACAACTTGAGTCTAGTCTCTCTGCCTTGGACTTTGTTCATGTGGGACCCCTAGTGTTCCTTCAAGGTCGTGGTCGCCTGGAGTTGTTTTCATTGGTCCTTGATTTTGTACATCTGGAATTCCCTCTGTCGTTGCAAGGAGTTGCCTGGTGCGGACCTATACTGCTGGCTCTTGATTTTGTCCATGCGGGACTTTCTTCATCTCTCAGATCATTTGGGCAAATGGGATTGGCGCTTTTTGCCTTTAACCTTGTTCACCTGGGACCAATGCTTTCCCTCCGTGGCTTCGCTTGGGTTGGTCCGGTGTTGCTTGCTTTGGACCTTGTTCAGCCAGGCTTTTCGCCGCCTGTACGTTCACCTGTGCGTTTGGGGTTGAGTCCGTCAGCCCCACATCTTGTCCAGATGGGCTCCTCAATGCTCGTGCGGAATTCCATTCGTCTGGGACTCATGCCATTTGCCTCTGGAGTTGCTCGTGTTGAAGTGCTCTCGCTAGTTCTGGACTTTGTCCATTCAGGAAGTTTGATTCCCTTGCAAGGCTGTGCATGGCCTGAGTCTTTGCCGTCCCTTCTTGACATGGCGCACTTTGGGTTGAGCTTGCTATTGCAATCTCGTGCATGTTTGGATCTGCTCTTGTTTGTTCTGGACTCTGCACACCTCGGGTTCTCAATCTTTCCACATGGCTTTGCAAGGCCAGGATCTTCTCCTTTTGCCCTTGATCTTGCCCACCTGGGATCTTTGCCACCATCGAGGGGACCCTCTCATACGGGGTCTGTTCTGTTTGTGCTTGATTTCTTACATCCAGAATTGCTGCCTTTCTTGCAAAGTCCCGCTTGCCCTGATTTGTTGGTGTTGCTTTGTGGACTGGCACGGTTTGGACTGCTTCCGCTGGTCTTGGACTTTGTTCACCCAGGACCACCTCCACCGCTGCAAGGCCTCGCATGCCTTGGTTTAGTCTTGTCTGCCCTTGATGCAGCAAATTTTGAATTGTCAGCTTCCATCCGAAGCTCTACTTGCTCAGAATTGTCACTGTTGTTGTCAGACATGGCGCACTTGGGCCTGCCGCTCTTGCTGAGATCCATGATACACCTGGGTCTGGCACCACTTGTGGTCGGTATCTCGTGGTCAGGTCTCACATTGTCAGTGCTTGACTTTGTTTGTCCTGGTTTGTTTTTGCTTCTGCAAGGGAATGCTCGGTTTGGATTGCTTTTGCCCGTTTTGGGCTTTGTCCAACTGGGTTTGTTCCTTCCACCAAGAAGCAGTGCCTGACCTGACAGTTCGTTACTGGTTCTTGATTTTGTTCACTTGGACTCATTCGTACTTCCTAAAAGCTTTTCTAAGCCAGGCCCCCCTGTGTTGCTTCTGGACCCTGCACATCCGGAATCTCTGCTGTTGCTTCAGTCTCTTGGCAGAGTCGACTTAGCGCTTTCTCTATTCGGCCTAGCTTGGGTGGGCTTACCTCTCTCAGCGTCAGATCTTGTAGATTTGGAATCATTCCTGTTGCTGCAAGGAGTGTCCTATCTTGATTTTGCTTTGCTGGCCTTGGACCCTGTGCACGCAGACCTTTCCCTGTCAGTCAGAAGCCTTTCTTGCTTTGAGCCAAGCCTTTTTGCCCTGGACTCTGCCAGCTTGGGACTGCTTCTGCCACCACATGGAGTTGGACATCTGGGACTGGTATCGCCTGCTCTATCATTCACACAGCTGGGTTTCTTCCCACTGCTTCACAGCTATGGGCACTCAGGGTTTGCAGCATTGGTGTTGGGCCTTGCACATTTTGGCTTTCCCATGTCTTCGAGATCGCTCTTATGCACTGGCCTCTCGCTGTTGTTGCTAGACTCCTCACACCTTGATCTCTTCATGCTGCTGCAAAGTGTGCTAAAGATGGATCTTGCACTTCCGGCCCTTGGAATAGCTAGCATGAGCTTGTCTTGTTCAGTCTTGGACCTTGTTCACCCAGATTTCTTCACATTCACAAAGGGATTTGCAAGGCCAGGATCTTCTCCTTTTGCCCTTGATCTTGCCCACCTGGGATCTTTGCCACCATCGAGGGGACCCTCTCATACGGGGTCTGTTATGTTTGCGCTTGATTTCTTACATCCAGAATTGCCGCCTTTCTTGCAAAGTCCCGCTTGCCCTGATTTGTTGGTGTTGCTTTGTGGACTGGCACGGTTTGGACTGCTTCCGCTGGTCTTGGACTTTGTTCACCCAGGACCACCTCCACCGCTCCAAGGCCTCGCATGCCTTGGTTTAGTTTTGTCTGCCCTTGATGCAGCAAATTTTGAATTGTCAGCTTCCATCCGAAGCTCTGCTTGCTCAGAATTGCCACTCTTGTTGTCAGACATGGCGCACTTGGGCCTGCCGCTCTTGCTGAGATCCATGATACACCTGGGTCTGGCACCACTTGTGGTCGGTATCTCGTGGTCAGGTCTCACATTGTCAGTGCTTGACTTTGTTTGTCCTGGTTTGTTTTTGCTTCTGCAAGGGAATGCTCGGTTTGGATTGCTTTTGCCCGTTTTGGGCTTTGTCCAACTGGGCTTGCTGCTGTTTCCCCACAGTTCTGCTTGTCCAGGATTGCTCATGCTTGCACCAGATTCAGCGCACTTTGGCCTTCTGCTGTCACTGCGGTCCTTTGCACAAGTGGACTCGGCCATGCCTGTTTTGGGCACAGTTTGTCCCAGTTTTCCATTGTCAGCATCGGATTATGTATGCTCAGGGCCCTTTTCACTTCTACATGGCAACGCTTGATTGGACCTGCTCCTGCTAGTTCTAGATTCTGCCCATTTGGAATTGACACCCTTTCCGAGAGGCCGTGCGAAACTGGGTTTTGCATCACCGGTTCTTGACTTTGTTCACTTGGATCTCTTGCTGTCTCTTCATGGCATGGCTTGCCCGGATTTGCTGCCTTTCGCTCCTGACTTTGTCCATGTAGAGCTGTCCATCCCTGTGCATAGCTTCGTCCGGCCAGAGTCTCTGCTGCTTGCGCCAGAGCTTTGTCACCTGGACTTTTCGTTGTTTCCTCGTGGAATGGCACATCTAGGCTCAGCAATCTTTGCTTTGGACTTCCTGCATCCAGATTCCTTCCTTCCTTTGCAATCCTTTGCTTGACTTGGAAGTTTGTTGCTGGCGTGCAGTGTTGCTTGCATTGAGCTTTTTGTTTCAGTCCTTGATTCCGTCTTGCTTGAACTCTTCTTATCCTTGCGGGGCTGCGCGAAACTAGATTTTGCACTCTTCGCTCTTGACTTTGCTCACCTTGATCTTTTGCTGTTGGTGCGAGGGACGACTTGTTTGGATTCAAGCCCTTTGGCCTCGGATTTTGTGACAACGGATTCCTCGCTTCTTCTTCGCGGAATGTCTTGGTTGGAGCCTGCTTCATTGGCATCAGATTCCGTGCAGCTTGGCTCCATGCTGCCATCAAAGTCCTCTTCGTGGCCAGGATCCGCGTCGTTTGTTCCTGACTTTGCACAGCTCGAACTTCCTGCTTCATTGCGCAGCCTTGCTTGCACCAGCTCTTCCTCACTGGTCTTGGGTGCAGCATGCTGCGGTTTTCCCATGTCGCTTTCAGACCTTGTCCATTCGGAGTTGCTTCTTTCGCTTCGTGGCTGTGCACAGCTGGACTCAGCCACCTTGGTGTTGGATTCTGCACACTTTGGTCTGCCACCCTTGCCTCGCGGTATGGCACATTCAGAGCTTTTCACATCAGCACCAGACATGGTCTTCCCGGGTTCCCCACCCTCTTTGAGAGGCCATGGAAGGTTGGACTCAGTGCTATCCGCCCCAGACCTTCTTCACTTGGAGTTGTCACTCTTCTTGCAGGCCCTTGCTTGTTTGGAGCTTTCCCTGCCAGCTTTGGATTCCACCACAGGTGATTCATCCCCGTCTTTGCGGCAGTTCGCTTAGTCAGAATCATCTTTCTCCCTGCTTGGCACTGCAAGACTGAGTTTGACGCTTTTGGTTCTGGACAGCGTTTTTATTGAGTTTCCATTGCTTCCCAGGGGCGCAGCAAGACTGGATCTTCTGCTACTTGTTCTCGACTTTGTAACCTTGGGATCATCACCTTCACCGAAGGGATGTGCCCATCTTGGAAGCGCAATGCTGGCACTGGACTTTGTTCACATCGACTTAATTTTGCCATTACAAGGCTATGCGCAACCGGAGTTTGCTTTCCTGGTCTTAGACTTTGTGCAATTGGGCCTTCCGCTGCTTTTGCATAGCTTTGCTTGCTGCGGCTCTTTTATGTCAGCCTTGTCCTTTGCTCACTTTGGATTTCCATTGTTTCTTCAAAGCAGTGCAAGATTTGAGCTCCTCTTGCCAGTACTTGATTCCGTCCATTCAGGGTTCCCGTTATTTGCGCAGGGAGTTGCATGTCTAGAGCCCGTTCTGTTTGTGCCTGACAGCGCTTGTTTCGGCTTTTCCCTTTCACTGCAAGGCTGTTCCCAGGTTGATCCTGCTTCGTTTGTTGTCGACCTTACGCATTCGGGATTCTTGATGTTCATGAGGGGACTTGCTTGTCTTGAACCTTGTTTGTCCGTTCTTGACTTTGTGCACAGTGAATTGCCCTTACTACTGCAACATTTTGCTTGGGTTGGCTCACTCCCATCCATCTTCAGGCATGCCTGTTTGGGAGCTTTGCCTTTGGCTCTTGACTTTGTGAACTTAGGCTTTTCTTCGCCGCTTCAGGGAGTTTCTTGCATGGGCCCTACGTTGCCAGCACCAGACCATGTGCATCTTGGTTTCTTGCCGTCAGCCCGGGGCTCCAGCTGCTCAGGCTCTGCACTGTTTGTCCTTGATTTTGTGCACCTCGATTTTTCCCCATTTCTTCATGGTGTAGCATGTCCTGAGCCCGTGTCATTTGCGCTGGACCTTACACACCTGGGTAGCTTGCTGCTTCCAAGAGGCGCAGCGTGACTTGAATCAGCATCTCTTGCTCTGGACTCTGCACACTCGGGTTCCACGCTCTCCTTGCGAGGATGTGGTTGCTCAGATTTGGTTTTGCTTGTACTTAGTCTTGTGAGCATCGGTCCATCATCGTTTTTGCACAGTGCAGCATGCTTCGGCCTGGCTTTACTTCCGTTGGACTCTGGAAATCTAGAGTTTTCTTTTTCCATCAGACAAATGATTTGCCTGGAACCATTCACTTCTGCTGCAGGCGTGGCGTGGATGGGCCTGTTGCCATTTGTGCTTGACCCTGTCCATCCAGAGTTTTCTACATTTCTTCAAAGCAGTGCAAGGTTTGAGCTCCTCTTGCCAGTACTTGATTCCGTCCATTCAGGGTTCCCGTTATTTGCGCAGGGAGTTGCATGTCTAGAGCCCGTTCTGTTTGTGCCTGACAGCGCTTGTTTCGGCTTTTCCCTTTCACTGCAAGGCTGTTCCCAGGTTGATCCTGCTTCGTTTGTTGTCGACCTTACGCATTCGGGATTCTTGATGTTCATGAGGGGACTTGCTTGTCTTGAACCTTGTTTGTCCGTTCTTGACTTTGTGCACAGTGAATTGCCCTTACTACTGCAACATTTTGCTTGGGTTGGCTCACTCCCATCCATCTTCAGGCATGCCTGTTTGGGAGCTTTGCCTTTGGCTCTTGACTTTGTGAACTTAGGCTTTTCTTCGCCGCTTCAGGGAGTTTCTTGCATGGGCCCTACGTTGCCAGCACCAGACCATGTGCATCTTGGTTTCTTGCCGTCAGCCCGGGGCTCCAGCTGCTCAGGCTCTGCACTGTTTGTCCTTGATTTTGTGCACCTCGATTTTTCCCCATTTCTTCATGGCGTAGCATGTCCAGAGCCCGTGTCATTAGCGCTGGACCTTACACACCTGGGTAGCTTGCTGCTTCCAAGAGGCGCAGCGTGACTTGAATCAGCATCTCTTGCTCTGGACTCTGCACACTCGGGTTCCACGCTCTCCTTGCGAGGATGTGGTTGCTCAGGTTTGGTTTTGCTTGTACTTAGTCTTGTGAGCATCGGTCCATCATCGTTTTTGCACAGTGCAGCATGCTTCGGCCTGGCTTTACTTCCGTTGGACTCTGGAAATCTAGAGTTTTCTTTTTCCATCAGACAAATGATTTGCCTGGAACCATTCACTTCTGCTGCAGGCGTGGCGTGGATGGGCCTGTTGCCATTTGTGCTTGACCCTGTCCATACTGACCTCTTATTGTTGGTGCAGGGGTGTACTTGCCTTGGCCTTTCAATGCTTTTGTCGGACCTTGCAAAACCTGAACCAAGCCTGTTGCCAAAGAGTTTCACCTACGTAGGCTCCACAGCCTCTATTTGTGGAAAAGCTGTCCTGGGTTCCCCTCTCTCAGCTCTCGATATGGTCACTGCTGGAAGCTTCGTGCCACCGAGGGGTGCTGCCTGACCTGACCCCGTTACACTTCTTCCAGACTTTTCAGGATTTGGTTCTTTTCTGCTGCTCAGGTCTCCTTCACAGCTTGATTCCATGGTGCTGGTGACAGGCATAAGCTGCTTTGGGCTTTCTTTGTTAGTCCTGGACCCTGTTGAACTTGGCTCATCACTCTTGGTACAAAGCTGTGTACGACTCGAACTCTTTCTGTCACTCCTTAATTTTGCGAAGCTGGGACCTCCACTGTTGTCACATTCATTTGTATGACTTGGGTTTCTGATTTCAGCAGCAGGGGTCGCTCGTATAGAATTCTCCTTGTTGGCCCTAGACTTTACCCTTCTTGAGTCATCTCCACTACTACGAGGCCGTGCTCATCTAGATTCAGCCGTGCCAGCGTTGAACTTTGTTCATCTCGGCTTGTTCCTGTTTGTACGTGGAATGGCTTGGCCTGGTTTGCCGATGCCTGCTTCGGACTTCGCACATTTGGATTTATCTCCACCATTGCAAGGCCTTGCTCGCTGCGATTCAGCCCCATCTGTGCTCGACTTTCTCCACTTGGAATCGCTTCTGTTCTTGCGAGGTCCTGCATGGCTTGAGTCAGTTTCGCCCGTTTTAGAGATGAGCCATTTGGAGCCATCCATTTTGGTGCGAGGTTCTGCACACCTTGGCTTTGTGACACCTGTACTGGACTCTGCACACCTTGGGAGTTTGACATCAGCAAGGGGACTTTCATATTCAGGTTTGGTGTTGCCAGTTCTTGACTTTCTTCATTTGGAACCATTGCCTTCCCTGCAAAGCGTTTTGCACAGTGGCTTCGCTTTGTTGGCTTCTAGTACCAGCCGATTGGGTCTCTTGCCTTCGGCACTAGATTTTGTGCACCCAGATCTCGTCTTGTTGCTTCGAGGGTGTTCTTACTCCGGACTTGCCACGTCTGCGTCAGGTTTTGTCCAACCCGACCTACTCATGCCATTGAAATCGGTTGCTTGTCTCGGATCCGTACCTTCGGTGCTTGACCTTGTTCACCCTGACCTTCTGCCATTGTTGAGAGGAAGTGCCAAACTTGGTTTAGTGTCGCCCGTTCCAGACTGTGTTCATGTGGATCCATCTTTGCTTCCAAGAGGAGCCTCGCATTCAGGTTTCTTTGCGTCGCTCCCTGATTTTGCACATTTTGAGTCTCTCTTGTTGCTACACAGTTTCGCAAGATTTGATTTTTCAATACTAGTGCCGGAACTCACAGCCCTTGACCTATCCCTTCCACTGCGCGGTTGTGGTTGACCCGGTCCTGCTTCGTTGGCGCTTGACTTTGCCACACTTGGCCCATCCCTTTCACCACAAGGTAGCGCTTGCCCAGACTTTGTGTCATCACTACCTGATTTTGCTCATCCAGATTTCCTGCTTTTGCTGCGAGGGTGTGCGTGCCTTGATTTCGTTCCATTTGTCTCGGACTTTCTTCATTTGGGCCTCTCTTCGTTCTTAAGGGGGCTCTCACAACTCGGTTTGGCGGTACCAGCACCTGGACCTACACACATCGATTCTTCTTCGCCCCTGAGGGGCATGGCTCACTGTGACAGTTTGCTGCTCTTGCTAGATTCTGCACATTTGGAACCGGCCATTTCTGTGAGGGGAGCTGGTCGCCTTGGGCTTGCTATGCTTCTGTTTGACCTCAGTGTTCTTGACCTCTCTTTGCCCGTGAAAAGTTTGGCATGATCAGGCTTCAATTCATCTGCATTGGGCTTTGGCATCGCGGGCAGTTTGATTCTGGCACTGGACTTTACAATCCTCGACTCTTCGTTGTCTTTGCAGGGCTGTGCTTGCCTGGGACCTGTCCTGTTTGTGTCAGACTACACATCATCAGGCTTGGTGATGTTGTCAAGAGGTATGGCCCGTTTCGGATTTGTCCTGTTGGTTTTGGATTTTCTTCACCCAGGCTTATTCTCACTACCGCATGGTCCAGCAAGATTGGACTCTGCCGTGTTAGTGTTGGATTTTGCAACTATTGAACTGCTCCTGCCATTGCACGGTTGCGCTTGCATGGACTTCGCACTTTTAACACCTAGTCTTGCAAGTCCTGGTCCGTTTCTTTCCTTACAAAGTCGCGCTTGGCCTGAATTTGTGCTGCCTGTTCTGGATTATGTGCAGATGGGTCTATTTGTGCTATCGCATGGATGTGCTTGACCTGATTTCTTTCCTTTTGTGGTGAGGTTCACGCATCTAGGCTTGTTGCTTTTGCTGCAGGAGTCTGCGCACTCAGAATCTTTGCTTTTTGCGGCAGGCATGACCCAGTTTGGATTATCTCTATTGGTTTCAGACTTTACCAACTTTGACTTTTTGCTGCTGTCGCAGGCTTGTGGACATTTTGGACCCTTCTCACTTGTGCTGGATTCTGTTGCCCTGGACTTATTGTTGTTTTTGCAAGGAAGCGCAAGATCTGGTCTGGTTCCTCTGGTCCTGGGCTTGGCAAATTTGGGCTTCCTGTTGCTTTTGAGGGGCCACACCAGAATGGGCTCCGTTTTGTCCGCTCCGGACCTCCTTCATTTAGAATTCAATCTGCCACTTCGTGGTTGCGCACGGCTGGACTTTGCTCTGTCAGCATGGGATTTTGTCCGTCTCGGCTTCGCTATGTCCACGAGAAGCTCTTGTCACACCGGAAGACCGGTGCTTGCTCTGGACCTTGTGACTTTTGGCTCAGCAGTCTTAGCCCGATCCATTGTTCGCCTCGACTTCACTCTGCCTGCATCAGATTTTGCACATTCGGACTTGTTGTTGCTCCTTCGCAGACTTTGCCAAGCTGAATCTTTTCTTCTTGTAGTGGGACTGGCTTGCCCAGAGCTGTCTTTATCGGTGCTTGATGGGTCTCAGCTAGACTTACTCATGCCATTGAGAGGTCTCTTGTGGCTTGGCACTTTCACATCCCTTCTTGATTTTGCTCATCCTGGCAGCTCACTTTTTGTGCGTGGCGCCTCACGGCTGGGACTCCTTCTGTTTGTTTTGGACTCCACGACATCAGGGCCATTTCTATTGCCACGAGGCGGAGCATATTTGGACTTTGCGCCGCCTCTCCTGGATTTTGCCCATCTTGAATTGTTGCTTCCTTTGCACAATCTTTTTAGGCTTGACCTCGCAACGTCTGTCCCTGGGAGCTCAAGACTTGGTGTGTTGGTACCAGTGTCAGATTTCACAGTGGCAGGTTCTTCTTCGCTTTCAAGAGGATCTGCCAAGCTTGGTCCAGTGCTGCTGGTGCCAGACTTTCTTCATTTGGGCCTCTCTTCGTTCTTAAGGGGTCTCTCACAACTCGGTTTGGCGGTACCAGCACCTGGACTTACACACATCGATTCTTCTTCGCCCCTGAGGGGCATGGCTCACTGTGACAGTTTGCTGCTCTTGCTAGATTCTGCACATTTGGAACCGGCCATTTCTGTAAGGAGAGCTAGTCGCCTTGGGCTTGCTATGCTTCTGTTTGACCTCAGTGCTCTTGACCTCTCTTTGCCCGTGAAAAGTTTGGCATGATCAGGCTTCAATTCATCTGCATTGGGCTTTGGCATCGCGGGCAGTTTGATTCTGGCACTGGACTTTACAATCCTCGACTCTTCGTTGTCTTTGCAGGGCTGTGCTTGCCTGGGACCTGTCCTGCTTGTGTCAGACTACACATCATCAGGCTTGGTGATGTTGTCAAGAGGTATGGCCCGTTTCGGATTTGTCCTGTTGGTTTTGGATTTTCTTCACCCAGGCTTATTCTCACTACCGCATGGTCCAGCAAGATTGGACTCTGCCGTGTTAGTGTTGGATTTTGCAACTATTGAACTGCTCCTGCCATTGCACGGTTGCGCTTGCATGGAGTCGGCACTTTCAGTACCCGGCCTTGCAAGTCCTGGTCTGTTTCTTTCCTTGCAAGGTGGTGCTTGGCCTGAATTTGTGCTGCTTGTTCTCGATTATGTGCAGATGGGTCTACCACTGCTATTGCATGGATGCGCTTGACCTGATTTCTTTCCTTTTGTGGCGAGGTTCACATATTTAGGCTTGTTGCTTTTGCTGCAGGAGTCTGCGCACTCAGAATCTTTGCTTTTTGCGGCAGGCAAAGCCCAGTTTGGATTGTCTCTGTTGGCTTCAGAGCATACCAGCTCAGATTTTGTGCTGTCATTGCGAGGTAGCGCTTGCCCAGACTTTGTGTCATCACTACCTGATTTTGCTCATCCAGATTTACTGCTTTTGCTGCGAGGGTGTGTGTGCCTTGATTTCGTTCCATTTGTCTCGGACTTTCTTCATTTGGGCCTCTCTTCGTTCTTAAGGGGGCTCTCACAACTCGGTTTGGCGGTACCAGCACCTGGACTTACACACATCGATTCTTCTTCGCCCCTGAGGGGCATGGCTCACTGTGACAGTTTGCTGCTCTTGCTAGATTCTGCACATTTGGAACCGGCCATTTCTGTAAGGGGAGCTGGTCGCCTTGGGCTTGCTATGCTTCTGTTTGACCTCAGTGCTCTTGACCTCTCTTTGCCCGTGAAAAGTTTGGCATGATCAGGCTTCAATTCATCTGCATTGGGCTTTGGCATCGCGGGCAGTTTGATTCTGGCACTGGACTTTACAATCCTCGACTCTTCGTTGTCTTTG
Source organism: Cladocopium goreaui (assembly GCA_947184155.2). NCBI lineage: Eukaryota > Dinophyceae > Suessiales > Symbiodiniaceae > Cladocopium > Cladocopium goreaui. The sequence continues at coordinate 849,430 of CAMXCT020000335.1, forward strand.
CAGGGCTGTGCTTGCCTGGGACCTGTCCTGCTTGTGTCAGACTACACATCATCAGGCTTGGTGATGTTGTCAAGAGGTATGGCCCGTTTCGGATTTGTCCTGTTGGTTTTGGATTTTCTTCACCCAGGCTTATTCTCACTACCGCATGGTCCAGCAAGATTGGACTCTGCCGTGTTAGTGTTGGATTTTGCAACTATTGAACTGCTCCTGCCATTGCACGGTTGCGCTTGCATGGAGTCGGCACTTTCAGTACCCGGCCTTGCAAGTCCTGGTCTGTTTCTTTCCTTGCAAAGTGGTGCTTAGCCTGAATTTGTGCTGCTTGTTCTCGATTATGTGCAGATGGGTCTACCACTGCTATTGCATGGATGCGCTTGACCTGATTTCTTTCCTTTTGTGGCGAGGTTCACATATTTAGGCTTGTTGCTTTTGCTGCAGGAGTCTGCGCACTCAGAATCTTTGCTTTTTGCGGCAGGCAAAGCCCAGTTTGGATTGTCTCTGTTGGCTTCAGAGCATACCAGCTCAGATTTTGTGCTGTCATTGCGAGGTAGCGCTTGCCCAGACTTTGTGTCATCACTACCTGATTTTGCTCATCCAGATTTACTGCTTTTGCTGCGAGGGTGTGTGTGCCTTGATTTCGTTCCATTTGTCTCGGACTTTCTTCATTTGGGCCTCTCTTCGTTCTTAAGGGGGCTCTCACAACTCGGTTTGGCGGTACCAGCACCTGGACTTACACACATCGATTCTTCTTCGCCCCTGAGGGGCATGGCTCACTGTGACAGTTTGCTGCTCTTGCTAGATTCTGCACATTTGGAACCGGCCATTTCTGTAAGGGGAGCTGGTCGCCTTGGGCTTGCTATGCTTCTGTTTGACCTCAGTGTTCTTGACCTCTCTTTGCCCGTGAAAAATTTGGCATGATCAGGCTTCAATTCATCTGCATTGGGCTTTTGCCACGTGGGGAGTGCCCCACCAGTTCTTGGTGCTACTGTGCTGGGCTCATTCTTGCCTTTGCGTGGTGGTGCGTGTCTGGACTTCTTGCTGTTGCTGCTGAACTTTGCGAATTTTGGACTTTTGCCATCCCTGCGAGGCTACTCAGTCGTGGGCAGTGCTTTGCCTGTGCTTGATCCTGCTGCCTTTGGTTCATCACCATTTGCCAGAGGCAAGTTGGAGGTTCAAACCTTTCAGGTTGTGAACGAGGTGAATTTTGGACTTCCCTTGTCGGTTAAAAGATGGGTCAATGTCGGGCCAGCGCTTCTTATAGTGGGCTTTGCCAGATTTGACAATTTTTCATTGGCTCTGGATTTCTTGCACCCCGGCTTCTTGCTGCTACTACAAGGTTCCTCACGATTGAACTTGTCCATTTCTATCTTAGGCCCTAGTGCTCTCGACTTGTCTTTGCTACCACATGGATGCAGCTGATGTGACTCTGCACCTTTTGCACTTGAAGTAGCAAACCTAGATTCACCCTCGCCATTGCATGGATTGTCGCAACCGGGCCTTCCCCTCCCTGTGTTCCGCGAGGCGCATCCTGAATCATCTCTACCACCTCGGAACTTTGCACATGTGGAACTCTTCATTTCTGTCTTGCATGTGGGGCGGTCTGGCTCATCCATCTTAGTGCCTGACCTCCTGCATTCAGGTTCTTCCCTCTCTTTGCATGGTTCTGCATGCTCAGAACTTTCACTGTTTGCTTGTGAGATCACCTCACTCGACCTATCACCATCGCCACGAGGAGTCTCAAAAATGGCTTTTGCTCTATTGGCACTGGGCTGTGGGCAACTTGGATCCTTGCTTTTGGTCCGTTCAATCGTTTGCTCTGGCAGAATGCTTTCAGTCTGCGACTGCACTTCCCTGGGCTCTGATCTCTCCGTACGCAGCGTGGTTCGCATAGACGGTTCTTTGTGTTTTGGACAGGCGAGCATGTTCTCGACCTTGTCTGTCAGAGGCTTGCTGAATTTGGGTCCGGTTTTATTTGTTGTTGGGCTGGTCACAATTGACTCTCCTCCGCCTGTTCTGGACCCTGTGCAGTCAAACCCTACCTTGCCACTGCGTGGCTGTGCCTGACCAGATCCGCCCCCATTTGTGTCGGGCAGCACGCACATAGAGTTTTCTTTGTCTTTGAAAGGGTATGCTTGCCTTGGTTCGGCATTGTTTGTCGTAGAAAGCTCACAGCTTGATTTGTCTTTGTCCCTGCGAGGTTGCTTGTGCGTAGAGCTGTTACCTCCAGTTCTCCATGCTGCTGCCTCAGGCTCATTGCCATTGTTGCAAGGTGTTAGCAAGTCGGGCTCATTGACCCTGGTGGTGGAACGTTCTCATTCAGGCCTTCTATTGTTCTCGCAGGGCGTGGCATGCTTGGGCTTTCCATCGCCAGCTCTCGAATTTGGAAATTTAGGTTCCTTACCACTGGCAAGGGGTTGTGGGCGTTCAGGTTCAAGCCTGTTTCTGTTTCGTTCTGTGACACTGGACCTGCCACTTTCCCCGCGTGCTACGGCCCATATGGGTGATAGCCTTTCGGTATGTTCTGCAAGTAGATTTGAGCTGCCCTTGCCTGTTTTAGGATTCATTCACTTGGGACCCTTCCCGCCGCTGCAAGGCCGCGCCCACCCTGCATTGTCGCCTTTCGCACTGGACTTTCTACACCCTGAGCTCTCACTTTCACTGCAAGGATTTGCTTATCTTGGCTTTGGGTCGCCAACCTTGAGTGCAACAGCAATAGATCCATTGCTGCCTCCTCGCGGTGTAGCTCAGTTTGAACCATTGCTCCCAGCGTTGGATGCAGGCACTCTGGGCTCGTTTTTGCCACTGAAAGGGACAGCTTGCTTTGAACTCAGCTTACCGGTGCTGGGCTTTTATAATGCTGACCCTTTCCCTTTGTTACGTGGATTTGCACGCCTTGGTTCATTGCTTTTCGCACCTAGAACGGCCAGCTTAGAAAGCTCCTTGTTTGCAAGGCAGTTTGCAAGATTTGGTAGTGCGGCTTCATTGGTGGGAACAGCGTGCTTTGAGCCAGTTTCGCCAGTGCTAGACTCTTTACACCTTGGTTTCCTGTTGTTCTTGCGCGGCTTTGCACAGCTTGAGCTATCAGTATCGGTGCTGGGTGTTGCTTCTATGGGATCCTTGCTGCCTTCAAGAGGATGTGCTTGCTTGGAGTTGTCAACGCTCGTGTTGGCTTGCGCTGAACTTGGCTCTCTCTTGCTTCTTCATGGTCTTGCCAGACCCGGACCTGCATTGTTAGTCCCGAGACCCGTTTCGCTTGATTTGATGCTTTTGTTGCATGGCATGTCTCAAGTTGGATCTACACTTTTTGCGCCATCTTTTGTTGACACAGACTTCTCTCCATCATTGCAAGGCGTGTCCTGACCCGGCCTATTCTCGTTGACAGTGGAGCATGCAAGCTTAGACTTCGTCTTATTGTTACAAGGATGTGCATGTTCAGACTTTTTGCTCTTGGCCCTCAGCCATGAAAGTCTGGACTCGACGCTCTTTCTCAGATGTTTTGTGTGGACAGGATCTAGTATTTCGACTCTTGGCATGTCCAAGTTGGGCCTGGCTCTGCTTGCCTTGGATGCGTCTACCCTTGGGTTGTCTCTTTTCTCAAGGGGCTTGGCTCGTTTGGACCCTTCTATACCAGCTGCAGGCTTTGCAAACCCAGATCCAAGCCTGCTCTTGCATGGTGCCGCATGCTTAGATTCTTTGGTTTTTGCTCTGCACTTTGCGAAGCTTGGCTCTTCCTCGTCCTTGCATTGCATGGCTTGAACTGGATTTTTTCCATTGGTCTTGGCAAGCGTGTGTGCTGACTCGTTTCTATTGGTGTCAGCTAGTGTGAGCTCAGAGTTTTCCTTGTTGTCGCAAGGGAGCGCATGTTGTGACTTGCCCCTGCTGGTTCTCGGTTGCGTTGAGCTTGGGCCATCGCTCCCGTTGCATGGCTTAGCATGGCCAGACTCAGCACTGTTTGTGGTGGAGCTTGCTAGCATTGATTCTCTTCTGTTTGTGCAAGGAGTGTCTCGCCCTGGTTCTGCGCTTTTTGTATTCAGATTTGTTGACATGGACAGTAGCCCGTCAGTTCGACAATCCACACGGATTGGTTTTTCACTGTCAGTGTCAGATGCAGCTCGACTTGGCTCTCTTGTTTCCGCGTTGGATTTTCTGCATCTCGGCTCCTTTTTATTTCTTCGTGGTTTTGCTTGTCTGGGCCTGTTTCTGTTTGCACTCAAGGCGAGTCACCTGGATTTGTCCCTGTTCTTGCATGGTGCTGCTTGCTTTGGATCAGTGCCTCCAGCACTTGGTTGCGTGAACCCTGACCTGCTCTCGCCATTGCATGGCGGCGCTCAAATGGAATTGACAACATCAGCTTTGGAATGTTTGAGTCCAGGCTTTTTGCTTTCATTGCGAGGTTCCGCACACTCAGAGCCGTTGATATTTGTGCTACAGGATGTTCAGTTGGGGCTGTTCTCATTCTTGCAAAGCTGTGCATGATTTGACTTTATCTTGCCGGTGTCGAGTGCAAGCAATTTGGGCTCACCCTCATCACTAAAAGGTACTGCATGCTGCGACAGTAGCTTGTTGGTTCTGGAGGTCGTATCAATCGGACTTCCACCTTCGCTGCAGCAACCGGCTCGTTTGGAGTTGCTTTTGCTCGCCCTCCGTGTCGTTCAACTGGAATCTTTGCTCTCAGCGTTGGATGCAGGCACTCTGGGCTCGTTTTTGCCACTGAAAGGGACAGCTTGCTTTGAACTCAGCTTACCGGTGCTGGGCTTTTATAATGCTGACCCTTTCCCTTTGTTACGTGGATTTGCACGCCTTGGTTCATTGCTTTTCGCACCTAGAACGGCCAGCTTAGAAAGCTCCTTGTTTGCAAGGCAGTTTGCAAGATTTGGTAGTGCGGCTTCATTGGTGGGAACAGCGTGCTTTGAGCCAGTTTCGCCAGTGCTAGACTCTTTACACCTTGGTTTCCTGTTGTTCTTGCGTGGCTTTGCACAGCTTGAGCTATCAGTATCGGTGCTGGGTGTTGCTTCTGTGGGATCCTTGCTGCCTTCAAGAGGATGTGCTTGCTTGGAGTTGTCAACGCTCGTGTTGGCTTGCGCTGAACTTGGCTCTCTCTTGCTTCTTCATGGTCTTGCCAGACCCGGACCTGCATTGTTAGTCCCGAGACCCGTTTCGCTTGATTTGATGCTTTTGTTGCATGGCATGTCTCAAGTTGGATCTACACTTTTTGCGCCATCTTTTGTTGACACAGACTTCTCTCCATCATTGCAAGGCGTGTCCTGACCCGGCCTATTCTCGTTGACAGTGGAGCATGCAAGCTTAGACTTCGTCTTATTGTTACAAGGATGTGCATGTTCAGACTTTTTGCTCTTGGCCCTCAGCCATGAAAGTCTGGACTCGACGCTCTTTCTCAGATGTTTTGTGTGGACAGGATCTAGTATTTCGACTCTTGGCATGTCCAAGTTGGGCCTGGCTCTGCTTGCCTTGGATGCGTCTACCCTTGGGTTGTCTCTTTTCTCAAGGGGCTTGGCTCGTTTGGACCCTTCTATACCAGCTGCAGGCTTTGCAAACCCAGATCCAAGCCTGCTCTTGCATGGTGCCGCATGCTTAGATTCTTTGGTTTTTGCTCTGCACTTTGCGAAGCTTGGCTCTTCCTCGTCCTTGCATTGCATGGCTTGAACGGGATTTTTTCCATTGGTCTTGGCAAGCGTGTGTGCTGACTCGTTTCTATTGGTGTCAGCTAGTGTGAGCTCAGAGTTTTCCTTGTTGTCGCAAGGGAGCGCATGTTGTGACTTGCCCCTGCTGGTTCTCGGTTGCGTTGAGCTTGGGCCATCGCTCCCGTTGCATGGCTTAGCATGGCCAGACTCAGCACTGTTTGTGGTGGAGCTTGCTAGCATTGATTCTCTTCTGTTCGTGCAAGGAGTGGCATGTTTGGAGTCACTGCTGCTGCCACTGGGATTGGCTAACTTAGGGTCGTTTCTTTTGTTGCGCGGTTTTTGTTGGCTGGGCCTTGCATTGCTGATCTCAAGCTTCGCTCAACCTGACCTTCCTTTGTTTTTACGCAGCGGGGCTTACCTTGGATTTCTCCTTCCTGCACTTGACTTCGTGTACCTAGGAAGCAGCGTATTTTTGCAAGGCTCTTCGTACGCAGGCTTCGTTCCTTCAGCCTCCCGCCATGCAGAATCTGGCCCGTTCCTATTATCAAGAACGTACTCTTGCTTAGATCCATCCCTGCTGGCACTCGGAAGCACTACGATTGGATCACCTCTTTTGGTACTTGGATTTACCCAGCTTGGTCCATTTCTATCTTTGCAAGGCGTGTCCCACATGGGTAGTGCTCTGCTGGTGTTGGCTGTTTCCCACTTAGATTTCTTCCTGTTACCAAAGGGTGGTGCTTGCCTGGAATTTCCATTACCCGTTCTTTGTGAAGCGAGTACCGACTTTTCTCCTCTGCTACGAGGATGTGCCCAATCAGAGTCCCTGCTGCTGGTTTTGGCCGCTTCCCAGCTGGAATTCTTACCGTCGGCGCAAGGCTCAACTCGCCTGGATTTTGTTTTGCTTGCGGTAAGAATGGTTCACTTTGGTAGCCTTATGCTCCTGAGGTCTTTTGCTTGGCTAGGAAACATTCTTTTAGCCTATGGGTTTGCACGATTTGGTTTTTCTACTTCTCTTTCGGATTTTGCAGAGCTGGAACTCTTTCCGTTTGTGCAACACCTCGGATGCTCAGGATTTCCTTTCCTGCTTGCTGGTGCGTCCTGCTTGGGTTGTATACCACTGGCATTGGATTGCGTACACGCTGAGCCTTTGCTTCCTTCGCGTGGAATTGCACAACTCGAACCTTTGCTCCTAGTTTTTGATGCTGTGAATGCTGGCTTGTGCTCGCTCTTGCAAGAGTCTGCCCGGTTGGACTCGCCATTGCTTGCGTTTGCATCAACACGCCTGGGAGTCCTTCTGTCGGCTTCGAGTAGTGCAGAGATCGAATCATTTCTATTGCCACGTGGTTGTGCCTGTTTTGGATTGTCGCTCTTCTTGCTGGATCTTGCGAGTCTGGATTTACCACCACCACTCCGCAACTCTGCGCAGCTTGATTTTTCCACCTCACTCACCAGTGTTGCTACTTTTGACTCTGTCCTGCCAGTGCTGGGATTGGTAAGCTTGGAGTTCTTGCCACCATTGAAAGGATGTGGAAGACTTGGGCCGACCTCACTGGCTTTAGGTTCGGTGCAGCTTGGGAGTCCACTGCTATTACGATCATGTGCGCGTTTGGAACTGGCACTGCTCGCGTTTGAGCATGCACTGGTGGGTTTCTCATTGTTGCTTCGGCAAACAGCATGCCTGGGTCTTCTGCTGTTTGCTTTGGGCGCAAGTTGTTCGGGCTCACCTACTTCAGTATCAGACGCTTCCAGTCCTGGGTCACCACTGCCTTTGCGAGGAGCAGCATGCTTGGACTCTGTTTTGCTTGCTTTAGGCATGGCTCATCCCGATCCGTTTCTGTCACTCCGTGGCTGCAGCAGACTTGGATCCGCAGTGTCAGTGTTGGACTTCTTGCACTTGGCATTTTCGTTGTTTGTGCACCGCCTCGTGCAACTAGGCTCGTTCGTGTCAGTGCTTGGGCCAGCCCAATTTGGCCTTGTGTTGTTTGTGCTTGACATGTGCACCTTGGGCTCATTCCTGTTCCTACATGGTGCCAGCTGGCCTGGTTTGCCATTGTCAGTTCTCGGTTTTGCCCATGTAGGCTCCTTGCTACTGTTGCATGGTGGTGCACACTTGGAGTCTGCTTCATTTGTGCTGGAAGTTGTGTCCCTAGATTCTGTGCTGTTTCTTCGAGGTGTGACCTGTCTTGGACTAGCGCTCCTGGTTCTTGGTGCCGTTTCTATGGGGTCTTTGCCTCCGCTCCACAGTGTGTGCCACCTTGACCCGTTTCTGTTGGTGGTTGAAGCTGCTAGTTTAGGCTTCTTTCTGTTGCTACATGGAAGTGCTCGACCTGGATTTGCATTGCTGGTGCTGGATTTGGTGGAGTCAGACTTGTCTCCATCGGTGAGAGGTGTGTCTTGACTTGGACTGGCACTGCCCGCGTTCGACCATGCACTGGTTGGTTTCTCATTGTTGCTTCGGCAAACAGCATGCCTGGGTCTTCTGCTGTTTGCTTTGGGCGCAAGTTGTTCGGGCTCACCTACTTCAGTATCAGACGCTTCCAGTCCTGGGTCACCACTGCCTTTGCGAGGGGCAGCATGCTTGGACTCTGTTTTGCTTGCCTTGGGCATGGCTCACCTCGATCCGTTTCTGTCACTCCGTGGCTGCAGCAGACTTGGATCCGCAGTGTCAGTGTTGGACTTTTTGCACTTGGCATTTTCGTTGTTTGTGCACCGCCTCGTGCAACTAGGCTCGTTCGTGTCAGTGCTTGGGCCAGCCCAATTTGGCCTTGTGTTGTTTGTGCTTGACATGTGCACCTTGGGCTCATTCCTGTCCCTACATGGTGCCAGCTGGCCTGGTTTGCCATTGCCAGTTCTCGGTTTTGCCCATGTAGGCTCCTTGCTACTGTTGCATGGTGGTGCACAATTGGAGTCTGCTTCATTTGTGCTGGAAGTTGTGTCCCTAGATTCTGTGCTATTTCTTCGAGGTGTGACCTGTCTTGGACTAGCGCTCCTGGTTCTTGGTGCCGTTTCTATGGGGTCTTTGCCTCCGCTCCACAGTGTGTGCCACCTTGACCCGTTTCTGTTGGTGGTTGAAGCTGCTAGTTTAGGCTTCTTTCTGTTGCTGCATGGAAGTGCTCGACCTGGACTTGCATTGCTGGTGCTGGACTTGGTGGAGTCAGACTTGTCTCCATTGGTGAGAGGTGTGTCCTGACTTGGATTGGCACTGCCCGCGTTTGAGCATGCACTGGTGGGTTTTTCATTGTTGCTTCAGCAAACAGCATGCCTGGGTCTTCTGCTGTTTGCTTTGGGCGCAAGTTGTTTGGGCTCACCTACTTCAGTACCAGACGCTTCCAGTCCTGGGTCACCACTGCCTTTGCGAGGAGCAGCATGCTTGGACCCTGTTTTGCTTGCTTTAGGCATGGCTCATCCCGATCCGTTTCTGTCACTCCGTGGCTGCAGCAGACTTGGATCCGCAGTGTCAGTGTTGGACTTTTTGCACTTGGCATTTTCGTTGTTTGTGCACCGCCTCGTGCAACTAGGCTCGTTCGTGTCAGTGCTTGGGCCAGCCCAATTTGGCCTTGTGTTGTTTGTGCTTGACATGTGCACCTTGGGCTCATTCCTGCCCCTACATGGTGCCAGCTGGCCTGGTTTGCCATTGCCAGTTCTCGGTTTTGCCCATGTAGGCTCCTTGCTACTGTTGCATGGTGGTGCACAATTGGAGTCTGCTTCATTTGTGCTGGAAGTTGTGTCCCTAGATTCTGTGCTATTTCTTCGAGGTGTGACCTGTCTTGGACTAGCGCTACTGGTTCTAGGTGCCGTTTCTATGGGGTCTTTGCCTCCGCTCCACAGTGTGTGCCACCTTGACCCGTTTCTGTTGGTGGTTGAAGCTGCTTGTTTAGGCTTCTTTCTGTTGCTACATGGAAGTGCTCGACCTGGATTTGCATTGCTGGTGCTAGACTTGGTGGAGTCAGGCTTGTCTTTATCGGTGAGAGGTGTTTCCTGACTTGGACTGGCACTATTCGCGTTTGAGCATGCACTGGTGGGTTTCTCATTGTTGCTTCGGCAAACAGCATGCCTGGGTCTTCTGCTGTTTGCTTTGGGCGCAAGTTGTTTGGGCTCACCTACTTCAGTATCAGACGCTTCCAGTCCTGGGTCACCACTGCCTTTGCGAGGAGCAGCATGCTTGGACTCTGTCTTGCTTGCCTTGGGCATGGCTCATCCCGATCCGTTTCTGTCACTCCGTGGCTGCAGCAGACTTGGATCCGCAGTGTCAGTGTTGGACTTTTTGCACTTGGCATTTTCGTTGTTTGTGCACCGCCTCGTGCAACTAGGCTCGTTTGTGTCAGTGCTTGGGCCAGCCCAATTTGGCCTTGTGTTGTTTGTGCTTGACATGTGCACCTTGGGCTCATTCCTGTCCCTACATGGTGCCAGCTGGCCTGGTTTGCCATTGCCAGTTCTCGGTTTTGCCCATGTAGGCTCCTTGCTACTGTTGCATGGTGGTGCACACTTGGAGTCTGCTTCATTTGTGCTGGAAGTTGTGTCCCTAGATTCTGTGCTATTTCTTCGAGGTGTGACCTGTCTTGGACTAGCGCTCCTGGTTCTAGGTGCCGTTTCTATGGGGTCTTTGCCTCCGCTCCACAGTGTGTGCCACCTTGACCCGTTTCTGTTGGTGGTTGAAGCTGCTAGTTTAGGCTTCTTTCTGTTGCTGCATGGAAGTGCTCGACCTGGACTTGCATTGCTGGTGCTGGACTTGGTGGAGTCAGACTTGTCTCCATCGGTGAGAGGCGTTTCCTGACTTGGACTGGCACTGTCCGCGTTTGAGCATGCACTGGTGGGTTTTTCATTGTTGCTTCGGCAAACAGCATGCCTGGGTCTTCTGCTGTTTGCTTTGGGCGCAAGTTGTTTGGGCTCACCTACTTCAGTACCAGACGCTTCCAGTCCTGGGTCACCACTGCCTTTGCGAGGAGCAGCATGCTTGGACCCTGTTTTGCTTGCTTTAGGCATGGCTCATCCCGATCCGTTTCTGTCACTCCGTGGCTGCAGCAGACTTGGATCCGCAGTGTCAGTATTGGATTTTTTGCACTTGGCATTTTCGTTGTTTGTGCACCGCCTCGTGCAACCAGGCTCGTTTGTGTCAGTGCTTGGGCCAGCCCAATTTGGCCTTGTGTTGTTTGTGCTTGACATGTGCACCTTGGGCTCATTCCTGTCCCTACATGGTGCCAGCTGGCCTGGTTTGCCATTGCCAGTTCTCGGTTTTGCCCATGTAGGCTCCTTGCTACTGTTGCATGGTGGTGCACAATTGGAGTCTGCTTCATTTGTGCTGGAAGTTGTGTCCCTAGATTCTGTGCTATTTCTTCGAGGTGTGACCTGTCTCGGACTAGCGCTCCTGGTTCTAGGTGCCGTTTCTATGGGGTCTTTGCCTCCGCTCCACAGTGTGTGCCACCTTGACCCTTTTCCGTTGGTGGTTGAAGCTGCCAGTTTAGGCTTCTCTCTGTTGCTGCATGGAAGTGCTCGACCTGGACTTGCATTGCTGGTGCTGGACTTGGTGGAGTCAGACTTGTCTCCATTGGTGAGAGGTGTGTCATGTCTTGAACTGGCACTGCCAGCGTTTGAGCATGCACTGGTTGGTTTCTCATTGTTGCTTCAGCAAGCAGCATGCCTGGGTCTTCTGCTGTTTGCTTTGGGCGCAAGTTGTTTGGGCTCACCTACTTCAGTATCAGACGCTTCCAGTCCTGGGTCACCACTGCCTTTGCAAGGGGCAGCATGCTTGGACTCTGTTTTGCTTGCCTTGGGCATGGCTCATCCCGATCCGTTTCTGTCACTCCGTGGCTGCAGCAGACTTGGATCCGCAGTGTCAGTGTTGGACTTTTTGCACTTGGCATTTTCGTTGTTTGTGCACCGCCTCGTGCAACTAGGCTCGTTTGTGTCAGTGCTTGGGCCAGCCCAATTTGGCCTTGTGTTGTTTGTGCTTGACATGTGCACCTTGGACTCATTCCTGTCCCTGCATGGTGCCAGCTGGCCTGGTTTGCCATTGTCAGTTCTCGGGTTTGCCCATGTAGGCTCCTTGCTACTGTTGCATGGTGGTGCACACTTGGAGTCTGCTTCATTTGTGCTGGAAGTTGTGTCCCTAGATTCTGCGCTATTTCTTCGAGGTGTGACCCGTCTTGGACTAGCGCTCCTGGTTCTAGGTGCCGTTTCTATGGGGTCTTTGCCTCCGCTCCACAGTGTGTGCCACCTTGACCCCTTTCTGTTGGTGGTTGAAGCTGCTAGTTTAGGCTCCTTTCTGTTGCTGCACGGAAGTGCTCGACCTGGACTTGCATTGCTGGTGCTGGATTTGGTGGAGTCAGACTTGTCTCCATTGGTGAGAGGCGTTTCCTGACTTGGACTGGCACTGTCCGCGTTTGAGCATGCACTGGTGGGTTTCTCATTGTTGCTTCGGCAAACAGCATGCCTGGGTCTTCTGCTGTTTGCTTTGGGCGCAAGTTGTTTGGGCTCACCTACTTCAGTATCAGACGCTTCCAGTCCTGGGTCACCACTGCCTTTGCGAGGAGCAGCATGCTTGGACTCTGTATTGCTTGCCTTGGGCATGGCTCATCCCGATCCGTTTCTGTCACTCCGTGGCTGCAGCAGACTTGGATCCGCAGTATCAGTGTTGGACTTTTTGCACTTGGCATTTTCGTTGTTTGTGCACCGCCTCGTGCAACTAGGCTCGTTTGTGTCAGTGCTTGGGCCAGCCCAATTTGGCCTTGTGTTGTTTGTGCTTGACATGTGCACCTTGGGCTCATTCCTGCCCCTACATGGTGCCAGCTGGCCTGGTTTGCCATTGTCAGTTCTCGGCTTTGCCCATGTAGGCTCCTTGCTACTGTTGCATGGTGGTGCACAATTGGAGTCTGCTTCATTTGTGCTGGAAGTTGTGTCCCTAGATTCTGTGCTATTCCTTCGAGGTGTGACCCGTCTTGGACTAGCGCTCCTGGTTCTAGGTGCCGTTTCTATGGGGTCTTTGCCTCTGCTCCACAGTGTGTGCCACCTTGACCCGTTTCTGTTGGTGGTTGAAGCTGCTAGTTTAGGCTTCTTTTTGTTGCTGCATGGAAGCGCTCGACCTGGACTTGCATTGCTGGTGCTGGACTTGGTGGAGTCAGACTTGTCTCCATTGGTGAGAGGTGTTTCCTGACTTGGACTGGCACTGTCCGCGTTTGAGCATGCACTGGTGGGTTTCTCATTGTTGCTTCGGCAAACAGCATGCCTGGATCTTCTGCTGTTTGCTTTGGGCGCAAGTTGTTTGGGCTCACCTACTTCAGTATCAGACGCTTCCAGTCCTGGGTCACCACTGCCTTTGCGAGGAGCAGCATGCTTGGACTCTGTCTTGCTTGCCTTGGGCATGGCTCATCCCGATCCGTTTCTGTCACTCCGCGGCTGCAGCAGACTTGGATCCGCAGTGTCAGTGTTGGACTTTTTGCACTTGGCATTTTCGTTGTTTGCGCACCGCCTCGTGCAACTAGGCTTGTTTGTGTCAGTGCTTGGGCCAGCCCAATTTGGCCTTGTGTTGTTTGTGCTTGACATGTGCACCTTCGGCTCCTTGCTACTGTTGCATGGTAGTGCACGATTGGAGTCTGCTTCATTTGTGCTGGAAGTTGTGTCCCTAGATTCTGTGCTATTTCTTCGAGGTGTGACCCGTCTTGGACTAGCGCTCTTGGTTCTAGGTGCCGTTTCTATGGGGTCTTTGCCTCCGCTCCACAGTGTGTGCCACCTTGACCCCTTTCTGTTGGTGGTTGAAGCTGCCAGTCTAGGCTTCTTTCTGTTGCTGCATGGAAGTGCTCGACCTGGAATTGCATTGCTGGTGCTGGATTTGGTGGAGTCAGACTTGTCTCCATTTGTGAGAGGCGTTTCCTGACTTGGACTGGCACTGTCCGCGTTTGAGCATGCACTGGTGGGTTTTTCATTGTTGCTTCGGCAAACAGCATGCCTGGGTCTTCTGCTGTTTGCTTTGGGCGCAAGTTGTTTGGGCTCACCTACTTCAGTATCAGACGCTTCCAGTCCTGGGTCACCACTGCCTTTGCGAGGAGCAGCATGCTTGGACTCTGTCTTGCTTGCCTTGGGCATGGCTCATCCCGATCCGTTTCTGTCACTCCGTGGCTGCAGCAGACTTGGATCCGCAGTGTCAGTGTTGGACTTTTTGCACTTGGCATTTTCGTTGTTTGTGCACCGCCTCGTGCAACTAGGCTTGTTTGTGTCAGTGCTTGGGCCAGCCCAATTTGGCCTTGTGTTGTTTGTGCTTGACATGTGCACCTTGGGCTCATTCCTGTCCCTACATGGCGCCAGCTGGCCTGGTTTGCCAATGTCAGTTCTCGGCTTTGCCCATGTAGGCTCCTTGCTACTGTTGCATGGTGGTGCACAATTGGAGTTTGCTTCGTTTGTCCTGGAAGTTGTGTCCCTAGATTCTGTGCTATTTCTTCGAGGTGTGACCTGTCTTGGACTAGCGCTCCTGGTTCTAGGTGCCGTTTCTATGGGGTCTTTGCCTCCTCTCCACAGTGTGTGTCACCTTGACCCCTTTCTATTGGTGGTTGAAGCTGCAAGTTTGGGCTTCTTTTTGTTGCTGCATGGAAGTGCTTGACCTGGACTTGCGTTGCTGGTGCTGGACTTGGTGGAGTCAGACTTGTCTCTTTTGGTGAGAGGTGTGTCCTGACTTGGGCTGGCACTATCCGCGTTTGAGCATGCACTGGTGGGTTTCTCATTGTTGCTTCGGCAAACAGCATGCCTGGGTCTTCTGCTGTTTGCTTTGGGCGCAAGTTGTTCGGGCTCACCTACTTCAGTACCAGACGCTTCCAGTCCTGGGTCACCACTGCCTTTGCGAGGAGCAGCATGCTTGGACCCTGTCTTGCTTGCCTTGGGCATGGCTCATCCCGATCCGTTTCTGTCACTCCGTGGCTGCAGCAAACTTGGATCTGCAGTGTCAGTGTTGGACTTTTTGCACTTGGCATTTTCGTTGTTTGTGCACCGCCTCGTACAACTAGGCTCGTTTGTGTCAGTGCTTGGGCCAGCTCAATTTGGCCTTGTGTTGTTTGTCCTTGACATGTGCACCTTGGGCTCATTCCTGTCCCTACATGGTGCCAGCTGGCCTGGTTTGCCATTGTCAGTTCTCGGGTTTGCCCACATTGGCTCCTTGCTACTGCTGCATGGTGGTGCACAATTGGAGTCTGCTTCGTTAGTGCTGGAAGTTGTGTCCCTAGATTCTGTGCTATTCCTTCGAGGTGTGACCTGTCTTGGACTAGCGCTCCTGGTTCTAGGTGCCGTTTCTATGGGGTCTTTGCCTCCGCTCCACAGTGTGTGCCACCTTGACCCGTTTCTGTTGGTGGTTGAAGCTGCTAGTTTAGGCTCCTTTCTGTTGCTGCATGGAAGTGCTCGACCTGGACTTGCATTGCTGGTGCTAGACTTGGTGGAGTCAGACTTGTCTCCATCGGTGAGAGGTGTGTCTTGACTTGGACTGGCACTGCCTGCGTTTGAGCATACACTGGTGGGTTTCTCATTGTTGCTTCGGCAAACAGCATGCCTGGGTCTTCTGCTGTTTGCTTTGGGCGCAAGTTGTTTGGGCTCACCTACTTCTGTACCAGACGCTTCCAGTCCTGGGTCACCACTGCCTTTGCGAGGAGCAGCATGCTTGGACTCTGTTTTGCTTGCCTTGGGCATGGCTCATCTCGATCCGTTTCTGTCACTCCGTGGCTGCAGCAGACTTGGATCCGCAGTGTCAGTGTTGGACTTTTTGCACTTGGCATTTTCGTTGTTTGTGCACCGCCTCGTGCAACTAGGCTCGTTTGTGTCAGTGCTTGGGCCAGCTCAATTTGGCCTTGTGTTGTTTGTGCTTGACATGTGCACCTTGGACTCATTCCTGTCCCTACATGGTGCCAGCTGGCCTGGTTTGCCATTGTCAGTTCTCGGTTTTGCCCATGTAGGCTCCTTGCTACTGCTGCATGGTGGTGCACACTTGGAGTCTGCTTCATTTGTGCTGGAAGTTGTGTCCCTAGATTCTGTGCTATTTCTTCGAGGTGTGACCTGTCTTGGACTAGCGCTCCTGGTTCTAGGTGCCGTTTCTATGGGGTCTTTGCCTCCGCTCCACAGTGTGTGCCACCTTGACCCCTTTCTGTTGATGGTTGAAGCTGCTAGTTTAGGCTCCTTTCTGTTGCTGCATGGAAGTGCTCGACTTGGACTTGCATTGCTGGTGCTGGACTTGGTGGAGTCAGACTTGTCTCCATCGGTGAGAGGTGTTTCCTGACTTGGACTGGCACTGCCTGCGTTTGAGCATACACTGGTTGGTTTCTCATTGTTGCTTCGGCAAACAGCATGCCTGGGTCTTCTGCTGTTTGCTTTGGGCGCAAGTTGTTCGGGCTCACCTACTTCAGTACCAGACGCTTCCAGTCCTGGGTCACCACTGCCTTTGCGAGGAGCAGCATGCTTGGACTCTGTCTTGCTTGCCTTGGGCATGGCTCATCCCGATCCGTTTCTGTCACTCCGCGGCTGCAGCAGACTTGGATCCGCAGTGTCAGTGTTGGACTTTTTGCACTTGGCATTTTCGTTGTTTGTGCACCGCCTCGTGCAACTAGGCTCGTTTGTGTCAGTGCTTGGGCCAGCTCAATTTGGCCTTGTGCTGTTTGTGCTTGACATGTGCACCTTGGACTCATTCCTGTCCCTACATGGTGCCAGCTGGCCTGGTTTTCCATTGTCAGTTCTCGGTTTTGCCCATGTAGGCTCCTTGCTACTGCTGCATGGTGGTGCACACTTGGAGTCTGCTTCATTTGTGCCGGAAGTTGTGTCCCTAGATTCTGTGCTATTTCTTCGAGGTGTGACCTGTCTTGGACTAGCGCTCCTGGTTCTAGGTGCCGTTTCTATGGGGTCTTTGCCTCCGCTCCACAGTGTGTGCCACCTTGACCCCTTTCTATTGGTGGTTGAAGCTGCCAGTTTAGGATTCTTTTTGTTGCTGCATGGAAGTGCTTGACCTGGACTTGCATTGCTGGTGCTGGACTTGGTGGAGTCAGACTTGTCTCCATTGGTGAGAGGTGTTTCCCGACTTGGACTGGCACTGTCCGCGTTTGAGCATGCACTGGTTGGTTTCTCATTGTTGCTTCGGCAAACAGCATGCCTGGGTCTTCTGCTGTTTGCTTTGGGCGCAAGTTGTTCGGGCTCACCTACTTCAGTACCAGACGCTTCCAGTCCTGGGTCACCACTGCCTTTGCGAGGAGCAGCATGCTTGGACTCTGTCTTGCTTGCTGTGGGCATGGCTCATCCCGATCCGTTTCTGTCACTCCGTGGCTGCAGCAGACTTGGATCCGCAGTGTCAGTGTTGGACTTTTTGCACTTGGCATTTTCGTTGTTTGTGCACCGCCTCGTGCAACTAGGCTCGTTTGTGTCAGTGCTTGGGCCAGCTCAATTTGGCCTTGTGTTGTTTGTGCTTGACATGTGCACCTTGGGCTCATTCCTGTCCCTACATGGTGCCAGCTGGCCTGGTTTTCCATTGTCAGTTCTCGGGTTTGCCCATGTAGGCTCCTTGCTACTGCTGCATGGTGGTGCACACTTGGAGTCTGCTTCATTTGTGCTGGAAGTTGTGTCCCTAGATTCTGTGCTATTTCTTCGAGGTGTGACCTGTCTTGGACTAGCGCTCCTGGTTCTAGGTGCCGTTTCTATGGGGTCTTTGCCTCCGCTCCACAGTGTGTGCCACCTTGACCCCTTTCTGTTGATGGTTGAAGCTGCTAGTTTAGGCTCCTTTCTGTTGCTGCATGGAAGTGCTCGACTTGGACTTGCATTGCTGGTGCTGGACTTGGTGGAGTCAGACTTGTCTCCATCGGTGAGAGGTGTTTCCTGACTTGGACTGGCACTGCCTGCGTTTGAGCATACACTGGTTGGTTTCTCATTGTTGCTTCGGCAAACAGCATGCCTGGGTCTTCTGCTGTTTGCTTTGGGCGCAAGTTGTTTGGGCTCACCTACTTCTGTACCAGACGCTTCCAGTCCTGGGTCGCCACTGCCTTTGCGAGGAGCAGCATGCTTGGACTCTGTTTTGCTTGCCTTGGGCATGGCTCATCCCGATCCGTTTCTGTCACTCCGTGGCTGCAGCAGACTTGGATCCGCAGTGTCAGTGTTGGACTTTTCGCACTTGGCATTTTCGTTGTTTGTGCACCGCCTCGTGCAACTAGGCTCGTTTGTGTCAGTGCTTGGGCCAGCTCAATTTGGCCTTGTGTTGTTTGTGCTTGACATGTGCACCTTGGGCTCATTCCTGTCCCTACATGGTGCCAGCTGGCCTGGTTTGCCATTGTCAGTTCTCGGGTTTGCCCATGTAGGCTCCTTGCTACTGCTGCATGGTGGTGCTCACTTGGAGTCTGCTTCGTTTGCGCTGGAAGTTGTGTCCCTAGATTCTGTGCTATTTCTTCGAGGTGTGACCTGTCTTGGACTAGCGCTCCTGGTTCTAGGTGCCGTTTCTATGGGGTCTTTGCCTCCGCTCCACAGTGTGTGTCACCTTGACCCCTTTCTGTTGATGGTTGAAGCTGCTAGTTTAGGCTCCTTTCTGTTGCTGCATGGAAGTGCTCGACCTGGACTTGCATTGCTGGTGCTGGACTTGGTGGAGTCAGACTTGTCTCTTTTGGTGAGAGGTGTGTCTTGACTTGGACTGGCACTGCCAGCGTTTGAGCATGCACTGGTGGGTTTCTCATTGTTGCTTCGGAAAACAGCATGCCTGGGTCTTCTGCTGTTTGCTTTGGGCGCAAGTTGTTCGGGCTCACCTACTTCTGTACCAGACGCTTCCAGTCCTGGGTCGCTACTGCCTTTGCGAGGAGCAGCATGCTTGGACTCTGTTTTGCTTGCCTTGGGCATGGCTCATCCCGATCCGTTTCTGTCACTCCGTGGCTGCAGCAGACTTGGGTTTGCAGTGTCAGTCTTGGATTTTTTGCACTTGGCATTTTCGTTGTTTGTGCACCGCCTCGTGCAACTAGGCTCGTTTGTGTCAGTGCTTGGGCCAGCTCAATTTGGCCTTGTGTTGTTTGTGCTTGACATGTGCACCTTGGGCTCATTCCTGCCCCTACATGGTGCCAGCTGGCCTGGTTTTCCATTGTCAGTTCTCGGCTTTGCCCATGTAGGCTCCTTCCTACTGTTGCATGGTGGTGCACACTTGGAGTCTGCTTCGTTTGTGCTGGAAGTTGTGTCCCTAGATTCTTTGCTATTTCTTCGAGGTGTGACCTGTCTTGGACTAGCGCTCCTGGTTCTAGGTGCCGTTTCTATGGGGTTTTTGCCTCCGCTCCACAGTGTGTGTCACCTTGACCCCTTTCTGTTGATGGTTGAAGCTGCTAGTTTAGGCTCCTTTCTGTTGCTGCATGGAAGTGCTCGACTTGGACTTGCATTGCTGGTGCTGGACTTGGTGGAGTCAGACTTGTCTCCATCGGTGAGAGGTGTTTCCTGACTTGGACTGGCACTGCCAGCGTTTGAGCATGCACTGGTTGGTTTCTCATTGTTGCTTCGGCAAACAGCCTGCCTGGGTCTTCTGCTGTTTGCTTTGGGCGCAAGTTGTTCGGGCTCACCTACTTCTGTACCAGACGCTTCCAGTTTTGGGTCGCCACTGCCTTTGCGAGGAGCAGCATGCTTGGACTCTGTTTTGCTTGCCTTGGGCATGGCTCATCTCGATCCGTTTCTGTCACTCCGTGCCTGCAGCAGACTTGGATCCGCAGTGTCAGTGTTGGACTTTTCGCACTTGGCATTTTCGTTGTTTGTGCACCGCCTCGTGCAACTAGGCTTGTTTGTGTCAGTGCTTGGGCCAGCTCAATTTGGCCTTGTGTTGTTTGTGCTTGACATGTGCACCTTGGGCTCATTCCTGTCCCTACATGGTGCCAGCTGGCCTGGTTTGCCATTGCCAGTTCTCGGTTTTGCCCATGTAGGCTCCTTGCTACTGTTGCATGGTGGTGCACAATTGGAGTCTGCTTCATTTGTGCCGGAAGTTGTGTCCCTAGATTCTGTGCTATTTCTTCGAGGTGTGACCTGTCTTGGACTAGCGCTCCTGGTTCTAGGTGCCGTTTCTATGGGGTCTTTGCCTCCGCTCCACAGTGTGTGCCACCTTGACCCCTTTCTGTTGGTGGTTGAAGCTGCTAGTTTAGGCTCCTTTCTGTTGCTGCATGGAAGTGCTCGACCTGGACTTGCATTGCTGGTGCTGGACTTGGTGGAGTCAGACTTGTCTCTTTTGGTGAGAGGTGTATCTTGACTTGGACTGCCACTGCCAGCGTTTGAGCATGCACTGGTGGGTTTTCATTGTTGCTTCGGCAAACAGCATGCCTGGGTCTTCCGCTGTTTGCTTTGGGCGCAAGTTGTTCGGGCTCACCTACTTCTGTACCAGACGCTTCCAGTCCTGGGTCGCTACTGCCTTTGCGAGGAGCAGCATGCTTGGACTCTGTCTTGCTTGCCTTGGGCATGGCTCATCCCGATCCGTTTCTGTCACTCCGTGGCTGCAGCAGACTTGGATCCGCAGTGTCAGTGTTGGACTTTTTGCACTTGGCATTTTCGTTGTTTGTGCACCGCCTCGTGCAACTAGGCTCGTTTGTGTCAGTGCTTGGGCCAGCCCAATTTGGCCTTGCGTTGTTTGTGCTTGACATGTGCACCTTGGGCTCATTCCTGCCCCTACATGGTGCCAGCTGGCCTGGTTTGCCATTGTCAGTTCTCGGCTTTGCCCATGTAGGCTCCTTCCTACTGTTGCATGGTGGTGCACACTTGGAGTCTGCTTCGTTTGTGCTGGAAGTTGTGTCCCTAGATTCTTTGCTATTTCTTCGAGGTGTGACCTGTCTTGGACTAGCGCTCCTGGTTCTAGGTGCCGTTTCTATGGGGTCTTTGCCTCCGCTCCACAGTGTGTGCCACCTTGACCCCTTTCTGTTGGTGGTTGAAGCTGCTAGTTTAGGCTCCTTTCTGTTGCTGCATGGAAGTGCTCGACCTGGACTTGCATTGCTGGTGCTGGACTTGGTGGAGTCAGACTTGTCTCTTTTGGTGAGAGGTGTGTCTTGACTTGGACTGGCACTGCCAGCGTTTGAGCATGCACTGGTGGGTTTCTCATTGTTGCTTCGGAAAACAGCATGCCTGGGTCTTCTGCTGTTTGCTTTGGGCGCAAGTTGTTCGGGCTCACCTACTTCTGTACCAGACGCTTCCAGTCCTGGGTCGCTACTGCCTTTGCGAGGAGCAGCATGCTTGGACTCTGTTTTGCTTGCCTTGGGCATGGCTCATCCCGATCCGTTTCTGTCACTCCGTGGCTGCAGCAGACTTGGGTTTGCAGTGTCAGTCTTGGATTTTTTGCACTTGGCATTTTCGTTGTTTGTGCACCGCCTCGTGCAACTAGGCTCGTTTGTGTCAGTGCTTGGGCCAGCTCAATTTGGCCTTGTGTTGTTTGTGCTTGACATGTGCACCTTGGGCTCATTCCTGCCCTTACATGGTGCCAGCTGGCCTGGTTTTCCATTGTCAGTTCTCGGCTTTGCCCATGTAGGCTCCTTCCTACTGTTGCATGGTGGTGCACACTTGGAGTCTGCTTCGTTTGTGCTGGAAGTTGTGTTCCTAGATTCTTTGCTATTTCTTCGAGGTGTGACCTGTCTTGGACTAGCGCTCCTGGTTCTAGGTGCCGTTTCTATGGGGTCTTTGCCTCCGCTCCACAGTGTGTGCCACCTTGACCCCTTTCTGTTGGTGGTTGAAGCTGCTAGTTTAGGCTCCTTTCTGTTGCTGCATGCAAGTGCTCGACCTGGACTTGCATTGCTGGTGCTGGACTTGGTGGAGTCAGACTTGTCTCTTTTGGTGAGAGGTGTGTCTTGACTTGGACTGCCACTGCCAGCGTTTGAGCATGCCCTGGTTGGTTTCTCATTGTTGCTTCGGCAAACAGCATGCCTGGGTCTTCTGCTGTTTGCTTTGGGGGCAAGTTGTTCGGGCTCACCTACTTCTGTACCAGACGCTTCCAGTCCTGGGTCGCCACTGCCTATGCGAGGAGCAGCATGCTTGGACTCTGTTTTGCTTGCCTTGGGCATGGCTCATCTCGATCCGTTTCTGTCACTCCGTGGCTGCAGCAGACTTGGATCCGCAGTGTCAGTGTTGGACTTTTTGCACTTGGCATTTTCGTTGTTTGTGCACCGCCTCGTGCAACTAGGCTCGTTTGTGTCAGTGCTTGGGCCAGCCCAATTTGGCCTTGCGTTGTTTGTGCTTGACATGTGCACCTTGGGCTCATTCCTGCCCCTACATGGTGCCAGCTGGCCTGGTTTGCCATTGTCAGTTCTCGGCTTTGCCCATGTAGGCTCCTTCCTACTGTTGCATGGTGGTGCACACTTGGAGTCTGCTTCGTTTGTGCTGGAAGTTGTGTCCCTAGATTCTTTGCTATTTCTTCGAGGTGTGACCTGTCTTGGACTAGCGCTCCTGGTTCTAGGTGCCGTTTCTATGGGGTCTTTGCCTCTGCTCCACAGTGTGTGCCACCTTGACCCGTTTCTGTTGGTGGTTGAAGCTGCTAGTTTAGGCTTCTTTTTGTTGCTGCATGGAAGCGCTCGACCTGGACTTGCATTGCTGGTGCTGGACTTGGTGGAGTCAGACTTGTCTCCATTGGTGAGAGGTGTTTCCTGACTTGGACTGGCACTGTCCGCGTTTGAGCATGCACTGGTGGGTTTCTCATTGTTGCTTCGGCAAACAGCATGCCTGGATCTTCTGCTGTTTGCTTTGGGCGCAAGTTGTTTGGGCTCACCTACTTCAGTATCAGACGCTTCCAGTCCTGGGTCACCACTGCCTTTGCGAGGAGCAGCATGCTTGGACTCTGTCTTGCTTGCCTTGGGCATGGCTCATCCCGATCCGTTTCTGTCACTCCGCGGCTGCAGCAGACTTGGATCCGCAGTGTCAGTGTTGGACTTTTTGCACTTGGCATTTTCGTTGTTTGCGCACCGCCTCGTGCAACTAGGCTTGTTTGTGTCAGTGCTTGGGCCAGCCCAATTTGGCCTTGTGTTGTTTGTGCTTGACATGTGCACCTTCGGCTCATTCCTGCCCTTACATGGTGCCAGCTGGCCTGGTTTTCCATTGTCAGTTCTCGGCTTTGCCCATGTAGGCTCCTTCCTACTGTTGCATGGTGGTGCACACTTGGAGTCTGCTTCGTTTGTGCTGGAAGTTGTGTTTCCTAGATTCTTTGCTATTTCTTCGAGGTGTGACCTGTCTTGGACTAGCGCTCCTGGTTCTAGGTGCCGTTTCTATGGGGTCTTTGCCTCCGCTCCACAGTGTGTGCCACCTTGACCCCTTTCTGTTGGTGGTTGAAGCTGCTAGTTTAGGCTCCTTTCTGTTGCTGCATGCAAGTGCTCGACCTGGACTTGCATTGCTGGTGCTGGACTTGGTGGAGTCAGACTTGTCTCTTTTGGTGAGAGGTGTGTCTTGACTTGGACTGCCACTGCCAGCGTTTGAGCATGCCCTGGTTGGTTTCTCATTGTTGCTTCGGCAAACAGCATGCCTGGGTCTTCTGCTGTTTGCTTTGGGGGCAAGTTGTTCGGGCTCACCTACTTCTGTACCAGACGCTTCCAGTCCTGGGTCGCCACTGCCTATGCGAGGAGCAGCATGCTTGGACTCTGTTTTGCTTGCCTTGGGCATGGCTCATCTCGATCCGTTTCTGTCACTCCGTGGCTGCAGCAGACTTGGATCCGCAGTGTCAGTGTTGGACTTTTTGCACTTGGCATTTTCGTTGTTTGTGCACCGCCTCGTGCAACTAGGCTCGTTTGTGTCAGTGCTTGGGCCAGCTCAATTTGGCCTTGTGTTGTTTGTGCTTGACATGTGCACCTTGGGCTCATTCCTGCCCTTACATGGTGCCAGCTGGCCTGGTTTTCCATTGTCAGTTCTCGGCTTTGCCCATGTAGGCTCCTTCCTACTGTTGCATGGTGGTGCACACTTGGAGTCTGCTTCGTTTGTGCTGGAAGTTGTGTCCCTAGATTCTTTGCTATTTCTTCGAGGTGTGACCTGTCTTGGACTAGCGCTCCTGGTTCTAGGTGCCGTTTCTATGGGGTCTTTGCCTCCGCTGCACAGTGTATGTCACCTTGACCCCTTTCTGTTGGTGGTTGAAGCTGCTAGTTTAGGCTCCTTTCTGTTGCTGCATGGAAGTGCTCGACCTGGACTTGCATTGCTGGTGCTGGACTTGGTGGAGTCAGACTTGTCTCTTTTGGTGAGAGGTGCGTCTTGACTTGGACTGGCACTGCCTGCGTTTGAGCATGCCCTGGTTGGTTTCTCATTGTTGCTTCGGCAAACAGCATGCCTGGGTCTTCTGCTGTTTGCTTTGGGGGCAAGTTGTTCGGGCTCACCTACTTCTGTACCAGACGCTTCCAGTCCTGGGTCGCCACTGCCTATGCGAGGAGCAGCATGCTTGGACTCTGTTTTGCTTGCCTTGGGCATGGCTCATCTCGATCCGTTTCTGTCACTCCGTGGCTGCAGCAGACTTGGATCCGCAGTGTCAGTGTTGGACTTTTCGCACTTGGCATTTTCGTTGTTTGTGCACCGCCTCGTGCAACTAGGCTTGTTTGTGTCAGTGCTTGGGCCAGCTCAATTTGGCCTTGTGTTGTTTGTCCTTGACATGTGCACCTTGGGCTCATTCCTGCCCCTACATGGTGCCAGCTGGCCTGGTTTTCCATTGTCAGTTCTCGGCTTTGCCCATGTAGGCTCCTTCCTACTGTTGCATGGTGGTGCACACTTGGAGTCTGCTTCGTTTGTGCTGGAAGTTGTGTCCCTAGATTCTTTGCCATTTCTTCGAGGTGTGACCTGTCTTGGACTAGCGCTCCTGGTTCTAGGTGCCGTTTCTATGGGGTCTTTGCCTCCGCTCCACAGTGTATGTCACCTTGACCCCTTTCTGTTGGTGGTTGAAGCTGCTAGTTTAGGCTCCTTTCTGTTGCTGCATGGAAGTGCTCGACCTGGACTTGCATTGCTGGTGCTGGACTTGGTGGAGTCAGACTTGTCTCTTTTGGTGAGAGGTGCGTCTTGACTTGGACTGGCACTGCCTGCGTTTGAGCATGCCCTGGTTGGTTTCTCATTGTTGCTTCGGCAAACAGCATGCCTGGGTCTTCTGCTGTTTGCTTTGGGCGCAAGTTGTTCGGGCTCACCTACTTCTGTACCAGACGCTTCCAGTCCTGGGTCGCTACTGCCTTTGCGAGGAGCAGCATGCTTGGACTCTGTCTTGCTTGCCTTGGGCATGGCTCATCCCGATCCGTTTCTGTCACTCCGTGGCTGCAGCAGACTTGGATCCGCAGTGTCAGTGTTGGACTTTTTGCACTTGGCATTTTCGTTGTTTGTGCACCGCCTCGTGCAACTAGGCTCGTTTGTGTCAGTGCTTGGGCCAGCCCAATTTGGCCTTGTGTTGTTTGTGCTTGACATGTGCACCTTGGGCTCATTCCTGTCCCTACATGGTGCCAGCTGGCCTGGTTTTCCATTGTCAGTTCTCGGCTTTGCCCATGTAGGCTCCTTCCTACTGTTGCATGGTGGTGCACACTTGGAGTCTGCTTCGTTTGTGCTGGAAGTTGTGTCCCTAGATTCTTTGCTATTTCTTCGAGGTGTGACCTGTCTTGGACTAGCGCTCCTGGTTCTAGGTGCCGTTTCTATGGGGTCTTTGCCTCCGCTCCACAGTGTGTGCCACCTTGACCCCTTTCTGTTGGTGGTTGAAGCTGCCAGTTTAGGCTCCTTTCTGTTGCTGCATGGAAGTGCTCGACCTGGACTTGCATTGTTGGTGCTGGACTTGGTGGAGTCAGACTTGTCTCTTTTGGTGAGAGGTGTTTCCTGACTTGGACTGGCACTGTCTGCGTTTGAGCATGCCCTGGTGGGTTTCTCATTGTTGCTTCGGCAAACAGCATGCCTGGGTCTTCTGCTGTTTGCTTTGGGCACAAGTTGTTCGGGCTCACCTACTTCTGTACCAGACGCTTCCAGTCCTGGGTCGCTACTGCCTTTGCGAGGAGCAGCATGCTTGGACTCTGCCTTGCTTGCTTTGGGCATGGCTCATCTTGATCCGTTTCTGTCTCTCCGTGGCTGCAGCAGACTTGGATCCGCAGTGTCAGTGTTGGACTTTTTGCACTTGGCATTTTCGTTGTTTGTGCACCGCCTCGTGCAACTAGGCTCGTTTGTGTCAGTGCTTGGGCCAGCTCAATTTGACCTTGTGTTGTTTGTGCTTGACATGTGCACCTTGGGCTCATTCCTGTCCCTACATGGTGCCAGCTGGCCTGGTTTTCCATTGTCAGTTCTCGGTTTTGCCCATGTAGGCTCTTTGCTACTGCTGCGTGGTGGTGCACAATTGGAGCTTGTTCTGCCGGTGCCTAACTTTGTCTTTCTTGGCTCAATCCTGTTGTCGCAGGGTGTAAGTTGCCTCGGTCTTGTGCTATTTGTGCTTTGTGAAGCAAGCTTAGATTTCCTTACTTCTCTACAAAGTGCTGCATGGTTAGGCCTGTCACTTCCAGCGTTGGATGTGATTCAACCTGGATTCTTCTCACCTTCACAAGGCTGCGGTAGTCCTGAATCCAGTTTGTTTGTTTGTGGCCTTGCACACCTGGGGTCCTCACTGCCCTTGCGGGGTGCAGCATGGATCGGGTTCCTATCATTTGTGGCAGAGCATTCGAACTTTGGATCATCGCTACCGTCAAGGCATTCTCTGCATCCTGAATTTTCTTTGTCTGCTCTCGGTGTCAGCTCCCTAGACCCACTGCTGCCAGTCTTGAGCGATGTCACTGTAGAACTGTCATCTCTTCTGCAAGGCATTCTTCATGCAGGCTCGTCACTTCCTGTGATGTCAGCTACCCAACTCGACAGTTTGTTGCTTTTGCGTGGTGTCTCGTGATCAGGCTTCGCCCCACTGACATTTGATTTTGCGGAACCAGGACCATCCGTGCCCTCAAGAAGTCTTGTTGGACTGGGCTTCTTATCGTTCGCCATGGGTGTCTCTCGATTGGAATCGTTGCTTTTAACCTTAGGAGCCACGCAAGTTGATTCACTTTTGCTTCCACATGGCGTCAGCTGCATGGACTCCGTTCTACTGGCATCAAGCTACATTCAAGTTGGCAGCCCTTTATCACTGAAAGCTGTGTGCTGTATGGGCTCGTTGCTTTCAGTTCCTGACTTTGTCACTATTGACCTTTCCACGTTCCTCCAAGGTTGTTCTTGCCCAGAGTTCTCAGTATTGGCCATGTCCACAGTTCACCTGGACTTTTTACTGCTTTTGAGAGGTATGTCACGCCTAGGCTCTGCTTCGCTTGCCCTATCGTTTGTCAGTCTTGACTTCCTGCCGTCGCTGAAGTCTGTAGCACATTCCGGCCTTTCGTTGCTCATTTTGGAGCTTGTGGCCATGGAGTCGATTATGTTCTTACAGGGTTCTGCGCAAGCAGATTCCCTGCTGCTTGTCTTAAGATCTGCATCCTCTGGTTCGTTTCTACCTCCCAGAAGCATCTCATGCGCGGGACTGGTGACTCCT
Source organism: Cladocopium goreaui (assembly GCA_947184155.2). Taxonomy (NCBI): domain Eukaryota; class Dinophyceae; order Suessiales; family Symbiodiniaceae; genus Cladocopium; species Cladocopium goreaui. The sequence goes on from CAMXCT020000335.1 coordinate 876,493, forward strand.
TTGCTCGGCAGTACATGGACAGACTCTTTGTTGTTGGTGCTGGACTTCCTTCATTTAGAATCCTTGGCATCGATGCGTGGAGTGCTGTGGCTAGGAAGTGCGTTGCTTGTTTTCGACCTTGCCAACTTTGGCTTCACCTCATCCGTCCGCTCTACAGCGAAGTCCGGCTCTGCGATTGACTTACCGGAAATCAACAGCAATGTCAACATCGTCGGTGGTCTCAGTGTCCATCGCTACGCTCGTTTTGAACTCTGTTTGTTTGTCTTTGGAAGGGTGACCTTCGACTTTTTCCTGCCCGTGTTGGATTCCTTACATTTGGGTTCGCTTTTACTTTTGAAAGGATCCTCTTGTCCTGAGCCGCTACCTCCAGCTCCGAGCCTCATACAGGGAGAATCTTCGCCACTTCTTCGAGGACTAGGGCGTCTAGAACTTTTGCCTTTGGCTGCAGGTATGATTCAAATGGACTCATCGCCATTGCTTAGGGGTGTCTCTTGCATGGGACCTGCCTTGCCCCCGTTATGCTCTGCATCACTTGGCCCATCACTTCTCCTGCACAGCGTGGCACGGTTCGGATTGTTGCTGCTTGTATCAGGGGCTGCATCTCCAGGCCTACTCTTGTTGCTACAAGGAGTGTCACATTTAGAGTCTCCCTTGAGTGTAGTGGAAAGCGTCCATCCCGAACCATCACTGTTTCTGAGAGGCGCGTCAAGATTAGACCTCTCGTTGTCAGCGTGTGATATTGCCAACCCTGGCCCATCTTTGTTAATGCGACACATGATTTGAGTTGGGTTATCACTCCTTGCTCTTGGCGCAGCCCGTCCTGGTGAGTTTCTTCCTGTGCTTGGAATGGCGACCTTTGGCTTTTTGCTATTTCTGAGGGGCTTAGCCTGCTTTGGACTGGTTCTGTTTGCAGCAGAGAGTAGTGTATTGGGACTCCCATTGTTTCTTCGTGGCTTGTCATACCTCGAATTGTTGCTGCCTGTATCAGGGGCTGCATCTCCAGGCCTACTCTTGTTGCTGCAAGGAGTGTCACATTTAGAGTCTCCCTTGAGCGTACTCGAAAGCGCTCATCCCGAACTATCACTGCTTCTGAGAGGCGCGTCAAGATTAGACCTCTCGTTGTCAGCGTGTGATATTGCCAACCTTGGCTCATCTTTGTTAATGCAACACATGATTTGAGTTGGGTTATCACTCCTTGCTCTTGGCGCAGCCCGCCCTGGTGAGTTTCTTCCTGTGCTTGGAATGGCGACCTTTGGCTTTTTGCTATTTCTGAGGGGCTTAGCCTGCTTTGGACTGGTTCTGTTTGCAGCAGAGAGTAGTGTATTGGGACTCCCATTGTTCCTTCATGGCTTTTCAAGGCCTGACTTTGCATTGTTGGTTTTTGATTTTCTACGTCTTGAACTATTCCTGTCACTTCGCTCCTTTGTTCGTCCGGGATTTTCTGCATTTGTTTCCGGTGCGGCAGTGCTGGGTGCCTCGACTTTGGCTTTGGATGCATCGACATCAGGCTTCCCTCTGTTCCTACAAGGCGTCAGTTGCATGGAGAGTGCATTGCTTGCATTGGAGCTTGTTCATTTGGGCTTCTCCACGCTGCTCCAAGGTGTTTCTTGCCCAGGCTCTTCGCTTTCGGCTGCTGAGACAGTTGCTCTTGAATTCTTGCTGCTTCTTCGGGGTGTCTCTTGCATGGGACCTGCTTTGCCCCCGTTATGCTCTGCATCACTGGGCCCATCACTTCTCCTGCACAGCGTGGCACGGTTCGGATTGTTGCTGCTTGTATCAGGGGCTGCATCTCCAGGCCTACTCTTGTTGCTACAAGGAGTGTCACATTTAGAGTCTCCCTTGAGCGTAGTGGAAAGCGTCCATCCCGAACCATCACTGTTTCTGAGAGGCGCGTCAAGATTAGACCTCTCGTTGTCAGCGTGTGACATTGCCAACCCTGGCCCATCTTTGTTAATGCGACACATGATTTGAATTGGGTTATCACTCCTTGCTCTTGGCGCAGCCCGTCCTGGTGAGTTTCTTCCTGTGCTTGGAATGGCGACCTTTGGCTTTTTGCTATTTCTGAGGGGCTTAGCCTGCTTTGGACCGGTTCTGTTTGCAGCAGAGAGTAGTGTATTGGGACTCCCATTGTTCCTTCATGGCTTTTCAAGGCCTGACTTTGCATTGTTGGTTTTTGATTTTCTACGTCTTGAACTATTCCTGTCACTTCGCTCCTTTGTTCGTCCGGGATTTTCTGCATTTGTTTCCGGTGCGGCAGTGCTGGGCGCCTCGACTTTGGCTTTGGATGCATCGACATCAGGCTTCCCTCTGTTCCTACAAGGCGTCAGTTGCATGGAGAGTGCATTGCTTGCATTGGAGCTTGTTCATTTGGGCTTCTCCACGCTGCTCCAAGGTGTTTCTTGCCCAGGCTCTTCGCTTTCGGCTGCTGAGACAGTTGCTCTTGAATTCTTGCTGCTTCTTCGGGGTGTCTCTTGCATGGGACCTGCTTTGCCCCCGTTATGCTCTGCATCACTGGGCCCATCACTTCTCCTGCACAGCGTGGCATGGTTCGGATTGTTGCTGCTTGTATCAGGGGCTGCATCTCCAGGCCTACTCTTGTTGCTACAAGGAGTGTCACATTTAGAGTCTCCCTTGAGCGTAGTGGAAAGCGTCCATCCCGAACCATCACTGTTTCTGAGAGGCGCGTCAAGATTAGACCTCTCGTTGTCAGCGTGTGATATTGCCAACCTTGGCTCATCTTTGTTAATGCAACACATGATTTGAGTTGGGTTATCACTCCTTGCTCTTGGCGCAGCCCGTCCTGGTGAGTTTCTTCCTGTGCTTGGAATGGCGACCTTTGGCTTTTTGCTATTTCTGAGGGGCTTAGCCTGCTTTGGACTGGTTCTGTTTGCAGCAGAGAGTAGTGTATTGGGACTCCCATTGTTCCTTCATGGCTTTTCAAGGCCTGACTTTGCATTGTTGGTTTTTGATTTTCTACGTCTTGAACTATTCCTGTCACTTCGCTCCTTTGTTCGTCCGGGATTTTCTGCATTTGTTTCCGGTGCGGCAGTGCTGGGCGCCTCGACTTTGGCTTTGGATGCATCGACATCAGGCTTCCCTCTGTTCCTACAAGGCGTCAGTTGCATGGAGAGTGCATTGCTTGCATTGGAGCTTGTTCATTTGGGCTTCTCCACGCTGCTCCAAGGTGTTTCTTGCCCAGGCTCTTCGCTTTCGGCTGCTGAGACAGTTGCTCTTGAATTCTTGCTGCTTCTTCGGGGTGTCTCTTGCATGGGACCTGCTTTGCCCCTGTTATGCTCTGCATCACTGGGCCCATCACTTCTCCTGCACAGCGTGGCACGGTTCGGATTGTTGCTGCTTGTATCAGGGGCTGCATCTCCAGGCCTACTCTTGTTGCTACAAGGAGTGTCACATTTAGAGTCTCCCTTGAGCGTAGTGGAAAGCGTCCATCCCGAACCATCACTGTTTCTGAGAGGCGCGTCAAGATTAGACCTCTCGTTGTCAGCGTGTGACATTACCAACCTTGGCTCATCTTTGTTAATGCAACACATGATTTGAGTTGGGTTATCACTCCTTGCTCTTGGCGCAGCCCGTCCTGGTGAGTTTCTTCCTGTGCTTGGAATGGCGACCTTTGGCTTTTTGCTATTTCTGAGGGGCTTAGCCTGCTTTGGACTGGTTCTGTTTGCAGCAGAGAGTAGTGTATTGGGACTCCCATTGTTCCTTCATGGCTTTTCAAGGCCTGACTTTGCATTGTTGGTTTTTGATTTTCTACGTCTTGAACTATTCCTGTCACTTCGCTCCTTTGTTCGTCCGGGATTTTCTGCATTTGTTTCCGGTGTGGCAGTACTGGGTGCCTCGACTTTGGCTTTGGATGCATCGACATCAGGCTTCCCTCTGTTCCTACAAGGCGTCAGTTGCATGGAGAGTGCATTGCTTGCATTGGAGCTTGTTCATTTGGGCTTCTCCACGCTGCTCCAAGGTGTTTCTTGCCCAGGCTCTTCGCTTTTGGCTGCTGAGACAGTTGCTCTTGAATTCTTGCTGCTTCTTCGGGGTGTCTCTTGCATGGGACCTGCTTTGCCCCCGTTATGCTCTGCATCACTGGGCCCATCACTTCTCCTGCACAGCGTGGCATGGTTCGGATTGTTGCTGCTTGTATCAGGGGCTGCATCTCCAGGCCTACTCTTGTTGCTACAAGGAGTGTCACATTTAGAGTCTCCCTTGAGTGTAGTGGAAAGCGTCCATCCCGAACCATCACTGTTTCTGAGAGGCGCGTCAAGATTAGACCTCTCGTTGTCAGCGTGTGATATTGCCAACCTTGGCTCATCTTTGTTAATGCAACACATGATTTGAGTTGGGTTATCACTCCTTGCTCTTGGCGCAGCCCGTCCTGGTGAGTTTCTTCCTGTGCTTGGAATGGCGACCTTTGGCTTTTTGCTATTTCTGAGGGGCTTAGCCTGCTTTGGACTGGTTCTGTTTGCAGCAGAGAGTAGTTTATTGGGACTCCCATTGTTCCTTCATGGCTTTTCAAGGCCTGACTTTGCATTGTTGGTTTTTGATTTTCTACATCTGGAACTATTCATGTCACTTCGCTCCTTTGTTCGTCCGGGATTTTCTGCATTTGTTTCCGGTGCGGCAGTGCTTGGTCAATTTCCTTCAGTCTTGGGTTTGGCAACATGTGGCTCTTTCGCGCTGCTGCATGGTGTTGCTCGGCTTGGCTTTGTCGCTTCTGTTTTGGACAGTGCACTTCCAGGGTTTTTGCTTTCTTTGAAGAGCTCTTCCAAAGCGGACTTCTTGGTTTCTGTCCCCGATATCGTGTCATCGGAATTGTTATTGCCCCTGAAAAGTGCAGCGTGCGTGGGTCTCGTGCTGTTGGCTTGGGCAAGTGCCATGTTGGGCTCATCACCTTCAGTGCATAGTGTGACTCGCTCAGGAAGCTTCGCGCTAGTTCTGGCAGCAGCGTATTTAGGCTCTTTTGCGCTGGCACGTGGTACCTGCAGACCTGAAAGCTCCTTGTTCACCTTTGATGTTGCAGCTCCTGGTTTCTCCATGCTTTTACATGGTGTGCTCAGAGTTGGCTTATCTCTGCTTGCCCTGAATACGGCAAACTTTGGCCCTCCCTTGTTACTCCAATGCATGACTCGCTCGGGCTCACTACTGCTGGCCTCAGATGTTGCCCGCTCAGATTCATTCTTGTTTGTTGTCGATGTGGCCATTCCAGATTTTTCGCCACCACTGCAGTCGTTTGCCCATGTTGGCTTGGCTGTTTCACTGTTTGAGTTCGCCAACCTTGGTGACACACTGCCGGTGCGAAGCTACGTCAGAATGGGCTCTCCCGTATCAACACTAGACTGTGCACATCCTGACTTCACCCTGTTGCTGCACCACCTCGCTCGACTCGAACTAGCACTGTTTGCTCCAGGTGCAGGGACTCTGGAATCATTCTTGTCAGTGCTTGATGTAACAAGCTCAGGCCTGCCCTTGTTGCCACATGGTGCTTCTCAATGTGGCAGCTCAATATCCCTGGTAGGTATGGCCCATATTGACTTCTCGCTGTCTCTTCAAGGGGGTGCCTGCATGGACTTTCTGTTGTCGGTGCTTGGACTAGCAACACCAGGCCTTGTTTTGTTCTTGCAGGCTGCAGCAAAATTGGAATTGTTAATTCCACTTGTGGAATGCGCCAGCATGGGTTTAGTGTTGTTACCTCAAGGAGTCGCACGATTGAACTCTCCTTTATTTGTGCTGGGGGCAGCTGCATTTGAACTGTTCTTGCCTTTGAAGGGCGTGTCCTGACTGAGCCTTGCTTTGTTTGCTCCTGGGTGCTCACAATTTGAACTTCCACCTCCTTTGCATGGATCAGCCCGGCTGGGTTTTCCTTTGTTTGTCCTCTTTGGTGCTGATTCTGATCCATCCTTGCCACTCCAATGCATGACTCGCTCGGGCTCACTGCTGCTGGCCTCAGATGTTGCCCGCTCAGATTCATTCTTGTTTGTTGTCGATGTGGCCATTCCAGGTTTTTCGTCACCACTGCAGTCGTTTGCCCATGTTGGCTTGGCTGTTTCACTGTTTGAGTTCGCCAACCTTGGTGACACACTGCCGGTGCGAAGCTACGTCAGAATGGGCTTTCCCGTATCAACACTAGACTGTGCACATCCTGACTTCACCCTGTTGCTGCACCACCTCGCTCGACTCGAATTAGCATTGTTTGCTCCAGGTGCAGGGACTCTGGAATCATTCTTGTCAGTGCTTGATGTAACAAGCTCAGGCCTGCCCTTGTTGCCACATGGTGCTTCTCAATGTGGCAGCTCAATATCCCTGGTAGGTATGGCCCATATTGACTTCTCGCTGTCTCTTCAAGGGGGTGCCTGCATGGACTTTCTGTTGTCGGTGCTTGGACTAGCAACACCAGGCCTTGTTTTGTTCTTGCAGGCTGCAGCAAAATTGGAATTGTTAATTCCACTTGTGGAATGCGCCAGCATGGGTTTAGTGTTGTTACCTCAAGGAGTCGCACGATTGAACTCTCCTTTATTTGTGCTGGGGGCAGCTGCATTTGAACTGTTCTTGCCTTTGAAGGGCGTGTCCTGACTGAGCCTTGCTTTGTTTGCTCCTGGGTGCTCACAATTTGAACTTCCACCTCCTTTGCATGGATCAGCTCGGCTGGGTTTTCCTTTGTTTGTCCTCTTTGGTGCTGATTCTGATCCATCCTTGCCACTACAATGCATGACTCGCTCGGGCTCACTGCTGCTGGCCTCAGATGTTGCCCGCTCAGATTCATTCTTGTTTGTTGTCGATGTGGCCATTCCAGGTTTTTCGTCACCACTGCAGTCGTCTGCTCATGTTGGCTTGGCTGTTCCACTGTTTGAGTTCGCCAACCTTGGTGACACACTGCCGGTGCGAAGCTACGTCAGAATGGGCTTTCCCGTATCAACACTAGACTGTGCACATCCTGACTTCACCCTGTTGCTACGCAGCACTGTTTGGTTCGGGTCTGTGCTACCAGCAGCAGGAGTAACAAAGCTAGACTTATTCCCATCTGTTTTGGGGGTTTGCAGTCTGGGCTTCTTCTTGCTACTGCATGGTTGCGGCTGAGTTGACTTTGCTTTGCTTGCTCTGAATTCTGCACAACCCGGATTCTTGCCACCAGTGAGAAGTGCAACATGTCCAGACTTTGAGCTCTTTGCATTTGATCTTGTGGCTATCGAATTGCTGTTGTCACTGCGGGGTTTGACGCATCTAGGACTCCTCTCATTTGCTTATGGAAAGGTTTGCCCAGGCTTTGAACTGCCGGCATCAGGAACTGCCTGGTTTGACCTCATGCTATTTGTTCTTGACATGATGAATTTTGGCTCTTCCTCTTTACTGCGGGGTGTAGGCAGGCCAGAAATCGCACCGCTTGTGTTGTCGTATGCGTCCTTGGGGCTGTTGCTTTTGTTGCATGGGTGTTCTCAACTGGGCCTTTTTCCTTCGGCTGCGCGTGTGATGCAGCTGGACTTGTCCTTGTTTGTGCAGCAATTCAGCAGACCAGACCTATTTTTGTTAGTTCTTGGTAATGCAGTGCTTGGCTTTGCCCTGTTCGTATTGTGCAGTGTGACCCTTGGTTTCCCATTATCACTGCATGGAGCCACTCACCCTGGTCTAACAGTTTCAGCCCTAAGTTTTGCTGACTTTGGGTCCTCTCCGTCGTTGAAGGGAATTGCATGCCCAGATTCCAGTCTTTTGACTTTCAGCATGGCGGAGTTGGGGCTATCGTTGTCAATTCAATGCTTGTCACAAGTTGGCCTGCTGCTGCCAGTGTCAGGAATGGTCAGCTTAGAGTCAAGTTTGCTTGTGCTTGGGGCAAGCAGTTCTGATCCATTTTTGCTCCTTCAAGGTTTGTCTTGGACGGGTCCTGCTGTTTCAGCTCTTAGCTTGGCTTCTCTTGGCTTGTCGCTTCCTTCGCGAGGTGTGAGTTGTGCGGGTTCTGTCACACTTGTTCTTGAAGTTGTGTCCATGGGCCTTCTGCTGCTACTTCGGGGAGCAGCTCATCTAGACTTTGCCCTCTCAATACTTGGCCTGGCTAGCTTGGAATTCTTTTTGCCTCCGCATAGTGCATTGCAGGTGGGTTTCTTTGTGCCAATCCCTGGAGCAGTTCAATTGGACTTGTCCATGCCTTTGCAAGGGCTAGCATGCCTTGATGCTAGTGTGTTTGTGCTCAGTGCTATGCTTCTTGGTTCTCTTTCGCCACCTCGCGGCATGGCAACACCGGAATTGTTCTTGCTTGCATTGGATGTTGTCCATCCAGGCTTTTCACCTTCGTTACGTGGCATATTGTGCGTTGAATCATCAATGCCGTCATTGGGTGAAGCTCGTCTGGGAGAGCCTTTGTTTGCACTTGCGCTTGCACACTTTGACTCTTCTCTTTTCCTACAAGGCATGTCTTGTTGTGACGCATTCCTGTCAGCCGCTGGCATGGTTCATTCAGGTTCATTCCCATTGTTGCAAGGAGTTGCTTGGCCAGGTTCTGCACTGTTGGCATTGTCTACTGCAACCATTGGACCCTTGCTGTTTCTCCACACTTTCGCAAAGTTGGGTAAGTCTTTGCCAGTGCTTGGTGTTGTGGACATTGGTTTTCTTATGCTTTTGAGGGGTCTGAGTTGCCTGGGCCTGGCACCCCTTGTGATAGATGCCGTTAAACTTGGATTTCTCCTGCCTTTGCGTTGCCTTGGCCGGGCTGGATTCATTTCATCAATCCTTGGCATTTCTCGATTGGAACCTGCAGCTTCTGCCTCAGACAGCACCACTGCTGACTCCCTTCTGCCATTGAAAGGTCGTTCGTACATTGGCACCCCTTTGCTGGCTCCTGGTGCTTCCCAAGCTGGACCCTCTTTACCACTGCGTGGAATTTCTTGTGCAGGCCCTGCTTTGTTCGCCTCAGGACCCGTGTCCCCAGACTTCTTGCTTTCATCACATGGTGCCACCTGCTTGGGTTTTGTACTTTTTGCTCTGAACCTCTGCAGTGCTGAGTTATCACTCCCTTTGCGAGGTGCCAGCTGTTCGGGTTTATTGTTGCTCCTGTTTGATTTGGCTTTCTCAGGCTTTTCACTCTTCGTAAGAAGCCTCATGCACGTTGACTTGTTTTTGTCAGCCTTTGCTGCCGTGCGCCCTGAGTTGCTGCTCCTAGTTATTGACCATGTGACCCCCGACTTTTTCATTTCACTCCGTGGAGTTGCATGACCCGGCCTTGCGATGTTCCTCCTGGATCGCGCACATTCAGACTCTTCGCTGCCAATACAAACCATATCTTGTCCCGATCTTCCGCTTTTTGTTTGTGCTGCAGCGTGTTGTGGTTCTTTCCCGTTTGTCTTAGGGCTTGCAAAGCCGGGATCCAGTTCGCTGCTGCGAGGTGCTTCTCGAACGGCCCTTGCGTTGTTTGCTTGCGGAACAGTGTTGTTCGGCTCCCTGTCGTCACTGCACAGCATGGCTCAAGCGGATGCTTTGCCTTTCGCCTTTGATTTTCAAAACATTGGTTTCCCCCCTCTGCTGCAGGGATTTGCTCGATCAGGTGCAAGCACCTTTGTGAAGCAAGTTGCATGCCTTGACTTCCTCTTGTTCGCATGTGGTTTGATGTGTGCAGAATCCCTTCCTTTGGTCATGGACCTTGCAGCTCCAGAGTTGATGCCGTTACTGAAGGGCATGGCGTGTGCTGATCCTGTGCTTCCTGCTTTGGGAAGTGCCAGTCTTGATTCATTTTTGCCTTTACGCTCTGTTTTCCACCCTGGATTTGTGATGCTTGCTCATGACTCTGTCCAACCGGGTTCCTTCCTTTTCTTACAAGCGCACGCAGCCGGCACAAAGCTGTCCCTTCTTGATGTCTCTCATTTGGGATTGTCGTTGCCAGCGAGATGCATGGCATGAGTTGGCTTTTCAATTCCTCCAACGGGAATTTCGAACTTGGAGCCGCCTCTGCTCGCCCTGGGTGTGGTGGAATTCGGCTCGTTTTCATCTTTGCGTGGCATGAGTTGTATGGATTTGCTGCTTTCATTGCTGGATTTTGTCAGTTTGGACAGTACGCCCTCGTTACGTTCTGAGGCCAGGTTTGGCACAGGCGTTTTTTTCGAAAGCCTCGAGATGGCCAGCACTCTGAGTGCTCGGAGCTTTGTGACTTTGGGACCAACTCTCCTGATCTCTGGAGCTTTAAAGCCAGACTTCTTCCCATCGGTTTTGGGGGTTTGCAGTCTGGGCTTCTTCTTGCTACTGCATGGTTGCAGCTGAGTTGACTTTGCTTTGCTTGCTCTGAATTCTGCACAACCCGGATTCTTGCCACCAGTGAGAAGTGCAACATGTCCAGACTTTGAGCTCTTCGCATTTGATCTTGTGGCTATCGAATTGCTGTTGTCACTGCGGGGTCTGACACATTTAGGACTCCTCTCATTTGCTTATGGAAAGGTTTGCCCAGGCTTTGAACTGCCGGCATCAGGAACTGCCTGGTTTGACCTCATGCTATTTGTTCTTGACATGATGAATTTTGGCTCTTCCTCTTTACTGCGGGGTGTAGGCAGGCCAGAAATCGCACCGCTTGTGTTGTCGTATGCGTCCTTGGGGCTGTTGCTTTTGTTGCATGGGTGTTCTCAACTGGGCCTTTTTCCTTCGGCTGCGCGTGTGATGCAGCTGGACTTGTCCTTGTTTGTGCAGCAATTCAGCAGACCAGACCTATTTTTGTTAGTTCCTGGTAATGCAGTGCTTGGCTTTGCCCTGTTCGTATTGTGCAGTGCGACCCTTGGTTTCCCATTATCACTGCATGGAGCCACTCACCCTGGTCTAACAGTTTCAGCCCTAAGTTTTGCTGACTTTGGGTCCTTTGCGTCGTTGAAGGGAATTGCATGCCCAGATTCCAGTCTTTTGACTTTCAGCATGGCGGAGTTGGGGCTATCGTTGTCAATTCAATGTTTGTCACAAGTTGGCCTGCTGCTGCCAGTGTCAGGAATGGTCAGCTTAGAGTCAAGTTTGCTTGTGCTTGGGGCAAGCAGTTCTGATCCATTTTTGCTCCCTCAAGGTTTGTCTTGGATGGGTCCTGCTGTTTCAGCTCTTAGCTTGGCTTCTCTTGGCTTGTCGCTTCCTTCGCGAGGTGTGAGTTGTGCGGGTTCTGTCACACTTGTTCTTGAAGTTGTGTCCATGGGCCTTCTGCTGCTACTTCGGGGAGCAGCTCATCTAGACTTTGCCCTCTCAATACTTGGCCTGGCTAGCTTGGAATTCTTTTTGCCTCCGCATAGTGCATTGCAGGTGGGTTTCTTTGTGCCAATCCCTGGAGCAGTTCAATTGGACTTGTCCATGCCTTTGCAAGGGCTAGCATGCCTTGATGCTAGTGTGTTTGTGCTCAGTGCTATGCTTCTTGGTTCTCTTTCGCCACCTCGCGGCATGGCAACACCGGAATTGTTCTTGCTTGCATTGGATGTTGTCCATCCAGGCTTTTCACCTTCGTTACGTGGCATATTGTGCGTTGAACCATCAATGCCGTCATTGGGTGAAGCTCGTCTGGGAGAGCCTTTGTTTGCACTTGCGCTTGCACACTTTGACTCTTCTCTTTTCCTACAAGGCATGTCTTGTTGTGACGCATTCCTGTCAGCCGCTGGCATGGTTCATTCAGGTTCATTCCCATTGTTGCAAGGAGTTGCTTGGCCAGGTTCTGCACTGTTGGCATTGTCTACTGCAACCATTGGACCCTTGCTGTTTCTCCACACTTTCGCAAAGTTGGGTAAGTCTTTGCCGGTGCTTGGTGTTGTGGACATTGGTTTTCTTATGCTTTTGAGGGGTCTGAGTTGCCTGGGCCTGGCACCCCTTGTGATAGATGCCGTTAAACTTGGATTTCTCCTGCCTTTGCGTTGCCTTGGCCGGGCTGGATTCATTTCATCAATCCTTGGCATTTCTCGATTGGAACCTGCAGCTTCTGCCTCAGACAGCACCACTGTTGACTCCCTTCTGCCATTGAAAGGTCGTTCGTACATTGGCACCCCCTTGCTGGCTCCTGGTGCTTCCCAAGCTGGACCCTCTTTACCACTGCGTGGAATTTCTTGTGCAGGCCCTGCTTTGTTCGCCTCAGGACCCGTGTCCCCAGACTTCTTGCTTTCATCACATGGTGCTACATACCTTGAATCATCATTGTCAGTTCTAGAGTTCTCCAGTTCAGACTTTCCACTTTTGGTTCAAGGTGTTGGCTGCCTTGAGACACCTCCGTTTGTTCTTGAGCCTGCCACTACAGGTCTCTTCGTGTTTTTGCATGGTGCCGGCAGAGTGGAGTCTCCACCTTCAGTTTTGGACCGTGTAAGTCTTGAACTATCTCCATTTCTTCGGGATTTGGCTTGCTTAGAGGTGAGTGTCTTTGTTTCAGGATGTGGCATGGTTGGCAGCAGCTTACCATTGCGGGGGGTGGCATGAATGGGTTTTGCTCCTTTGGCCTTGTCTTCTGCCTGCCCAGGCCCCTCGCTTCTGCTGCGCAGTGTAAGCAGGCCTGACTCGTCACTGTCAGCGGTGGATGCTTGCAGCTCAGGATTTGCTCTATCTCTGCATGGATGTTCTTGCTTGGGTTCATTCTTGCTTGTTCTTGAAGCTGCAAAGATAGGCTTCTTAATGTCCCTACAATGCCTTGGCTACACGGGTTCCTCCCTGCCGGTTACCGGCTTGGCCTGTCTTGGTCCCCTCTTGTTTGTTCTAGCTGCAACGAGCCTTGGCTTTTCCCTTTCGTTGCACGGCGTGTCTTGCCTTGGAAGCTTCCCGTTGGCACTTGGCGATGTTCACGTGGAATCAGCACTTCTAGCTCGTGGAATGTCTTGCTTGGGCCTTGAGTCGCCAGCACCCAGCCTATGCAACACTGATTCACCAGTACTCTCACACGGAATGGCATGTTTGGACTTGGCACTGCTTGCTCTAGCAGCGGTGGAGTTAGATTCCTCTCTACTGCTTCGAAGTCCTGCTTGACCAGAATTTCCACTCTTCCTTTTTGACTCCTCATGCATTGATTTCCCTACCTTTGTGAGAGGTCTAGCATATACCGGCTCCTTACTGCTAGCCGCATGTTCTGCGCAACCAGGCCCAGCTCTGTTTGTGTTCTCTTGTACACAGCTAGATTTCCTCTTGTTGTTGCATGGTTTCACCTGGCTTGGTTTGCCATCGTTTGCCTTGGACTTCGTGAACTCAGGATCCTTGCTGCTTGTGCGGTCTGAAGCTAGCTTTGGCCCAGGAGTGATGACAAAGCTGGAGCTGTCCAGCTGTTTGAGCGTGCGAGCCATGACGAGTCTTGGCTTTCCTCTGTTGGTTTTCTCATCTGCGCGATTCGGGCTGCTTCTGTTGGCACCTGACATGACAATTTCTGGATTGCTGCTGCCATCGCATGGTATGGCCTGTCTTGACTTCAGTCTATTCGCAACTAGCTATACCCACCTGGACTTGTCAGTATCTCTGCGAGGTGTTTCCAAGGTAGGATCAGTGCTTCTGGCCTTGGGTGTTGTCACATTGGGACTGCCATTGCCACTGCGTGGTGCCTCGCATGCAGATGCAATTCTTTTAGTTGCCAGTGCTACGGTGTCAGACTTCTCGTTGTTTCTTCGTGGTGTTGCATGGACAGAACTGGCTTTGTTTGCTTTGAGCACGGCCAGCCTTGAGTCTTCGCTGTCGCTCCACAGCGTGTCAAGACTTGAACTTCCACTTCCAGTGTCAGGGCTAGTGCAGATGGGTCCGTTACTGTTGCTTCAAGGTTTATCCTGTGTGGGCCCTGCCTTGCTTGTGCTTGATATGGCAAAGGCAGGATTGCCGTTGCCTGTGCACTGCCTTACTAAGCCGGGCGAATCTGTATCGGCATTTGGACTTGCCTGTTTGGGTTTGTTTGCTCCTGTCATCGATAGCATTCAGCTCGAATTTCTACCTTCACCGCACGGCTGTTCATGATCAGACTCACTTTTGTTTGCTTGGGGCATGGGGCACTTGAGCTTGTCGCTGTTGCTTCGATGCTTTGCGCGCTTTGAGGCCTTGTTGTCAGTTTTGGGACTGGGTCGCTTTGAGCTTTTTGCTTTGGTGCTTGGCGCAACTGAAATTGAATGTGCTTTGTTTGCATTTGGAGTTGCAAACTCCGGATCATCATCGTTCTTGCACGGCTCTTCTCAGCCAGAAAGCCTCTTGCCAGTGATGGATTCTGCCACAGTGAGCTTCTCACTTTCCCTCCGATGCACTTCCCAAGCAGATTTTCTCCTGTCAGCCTTTGGTTTGGTTTGCCTGGACTTTTCTCCCCCAGCACTTGGAAGTGCTCAAATTGACTTTTCTCCACCACCCAGAGGTACATCCAGAACTGAATCTTCAAGCTTGCTCCTGGGGTTGGTACAATTGGGACTCTTCCTGTCTTTGCAAGGTGTAGCCTGGTTTGATTTGGTCATACCGGTCTTGTCTTCTGCCTGCCTAGGCCCCTCGCTTTCGCTGCGCAGTGTAAGCAGACCTGACTCGTCACTGTCAGCGGTGGATGCTTGCAGCTCAGGATTTGCTCTATCTCTGCATGGATGTTCTTGCTTGGGTTCATTCTTGCTTGTTCTTGAAGCTGCAAAGATAGGCTTCTTAATGTCCCTACAATGCCTTGGCTACACGGGTTCCTCCCTGCCAGTTACCGGCTTGGCCTGTCTTGGTCCCCTCTTGTTTGTTCTAGCTGCAACGAGCCTTGGCTTTTCCCTTTCGTTGCACGGCGTGTCTTGCCTTGGAAGCTTCCCGTTGGCACTTGGCGATGTTCACGTGGAATCAGCACTTCTAGCTCGTGGAATGTCTTGCTTGGGCCTTGAGTCGCCAGCACCCAGCCTATGCAACACTGATTCACCAGTACTCTCACACGGAATGGCATGTTTGGACTTGGCACTGCTTGCTCTAGCAGCGGTGGAGTTAGATTCCTCTCTACTGCTTCGAAGTCCTGCTTGACCAGAATTTCCACTCTTCCTTTTTGACTCCTCATGCATTGATTTCCCTACCTTTGTGAGAGGTCTAGCATATACCGGCTCCTTACTGCTAGCCGCATGTTCTGCGCAACCAGGCCCAGCTCTGTTTGTGTTCTCTTGTACACAGCTAGATTTCCTCTTGTTGTTGCATGGTTTCACCTGGCTTGGTTTGCCATCGTTTGCCTTGGACTTCGTGAACTCAGGATCCTTGCTGCTTGTGCGGTCTGAAGCTAGCTTTGGCCCAGGAGTGATGACAAAGCTGGAGCTGTCCAGCTGTTTGAGCGTGCGAGCCATGACGAGTCTTGGCTTTCCTCTGTTGGTTTTCTCATCCGCGCGATTCGGGCTGCTTCTGTTGGCACCTGACATGACGGTTTCTGGATTGCTGCTGCCATCGCATGGTATGGCCTGTCTTGACTTCAGTCTATTCGCAACTAGCTATACCCACCTGGACTTGTCAGTATCTCTGCGAGGTGTTTCCAAGGTAGGATCAGTGCTTCTGGCCTTGGGTGTTGTCACATTGGGACTGCCATTGCCACTGCGTGGTGCCTCGCATGCAGATGCAATTCTTTTAGTTGCCAGTGCTACGGTGTCAGACTTCTCGTTGTTTCTTCGTGGTGTTGCATGGACAGAACTGGCTTTGTTTGCTTTGAGCACGGCCAGCCTTGAGTCTTCGCTGTCGCTCCACAGCGTGTCAAGACTTGAACTTCCACTTCCAGTGTCAGGGCTAGTGCAGATGGGTCCGTTACTGTTGCTTCAAGGTTTATCCTGTGTGGGCCCTGCCTTGCTTGTGCTTGATATGGCAAAGGCAGGATTGCCGTTGCCTGTGCACTGCCTTACTAAGACGGGCGAATCTGTATCGGCATTTGGACTTGCCTGTTTGGGTTTGTTTGCTCCTGTCATCGATAGCATTCAGCTCGAATTTCTACCTTCACCGCACGGCTGTTCATGATCAGACTCACTTTTGTTTGCTTGGGGCATGGGGCACTTGAGCTTGTCGCTGTTGCTTCGATGCTTTGCGCGCTTTGAGGCCTTGTTGTCAGTTTTGGGACTGGGTCGCTTTGAGCTTTTTGCTTTGGTGCTTGGCGCAACTGAAATTGAATGTGCTTTGTTTGCATTTGGAGTTGCAAACTCCGGATCATCATCGTTCTTGCACGGCTCTTCTCAGCCAGAAAGCCTCTTGCCAGTGATGGATTCTGCCACAGTGAGCTTCTCACTTTCCCTCCGATGCACTTCCCAAGCAGATTTTCTCCTGTCAGCCTTTGGTTTGGTTTGCCTGGACTTTTCTCCCCCAGCACTTGGAAGTGCTCAAATTGACTTTTCTCCACCACCCAGAGGTACATCCAGAACTGAATCTTCAAGCTTGCTCCTGGGGTTGGTACAATTGGGACTCTTCCTGTCTTTGCAAGGTGTAGCCTGGTTTGATTTGGTCATACCGGTCTTGTCTTCTGCCTGCCTAGGCCCCTCGCTTTCGCTGCGCAGTGTAAGCAGACCTGACTCGTCACTGTCAGCGGTGGATGCTTGCAGCTCAGGATTTGCTCTATCTCTGCATGGATGTTCTTGCTTGGGTTCATTCTTGCTTGTTCTTGAAGCTGCAAAGATAGGCTTCTTAATGTCCCTACAATGCCTTGGCTACACGGGTTCCTCCCTGCCAGTTACCGGCTTGGCCTGTCTTGGTCCCCTCTTGTTTGTTCTAGCTGCAACGAGCCTTGGCTTTTCCCTTTCGTTGCACGGCGTGTCTTGCCTTGGAAGCTTCCCGTTGGCACTTGGCGATGTTCACGTGGAATCAGCACTTCTAGCTCGTGGAATGTCTTGCTTGGGCCTTGAGTCGCCAGCACCCAGCCTATGCAACACTGATTCACCAGTACTCTCACACGGAATGGCATGTTTGGACTTGGCACTGCTTGCTCTAGCAGCGGTGGAGTTAGATTCCTCTCTACTGCTTCGAAGTCCTGCTTGACCAGAATTTCCACTCTTCCTTTTTGACTCCTCATGCATTGATTTCCCTACCTTTGTGAGAGGTCTAGCATATACCGGCTCCTTACTGCTAGCCGCATGTTCTGCGCAACCAGGCCCAGCTCTGTTTGTGTTCTCTTGTACACAGCTAGATTTCCTCTTGTTGTTGCATGGTTTCACCTGGCTTGGTTTGCCATCGTTTGCCTTGGACTTCGTGAACTCAGGATCCTTGCTGCTTGTGCGGTCTGAAGCTAGCTTTGGCCCAGGAGTGATGACAAAGCTGGAGCTGTCCAGCTGTTTGAGCGTGCGAGCCATGACGAGTCTTGGCTTTCCTCTGTTGGTTTTCTCATCCGCGCGATTCGGGCTGCTTCTGTTGGCACCTGACATGACGGTTTCTGGATTGCTGCTGCCATCGCATGGTATGGCCTGTCTTGACTTCAGTCTATTCGCAACTAGCTATACCCACCTGGACTTGTCAGTATCTCTGGGAGGTGTTTCCAAGGTAGGATCAGTGCTTCTGGCCTTGGGTGTTGTCACATTGGGACTGCCATTGCCACTGCGTGGTGCCTCGCATGCAGATGCAATTCTTTTAGTTGCCAGTGCTACGGTGTCAGACTTCTCGTTGTTTCTTCGTGGTGTTGCATGGACAGAACTGGCTTTGTTTGCTTTGAGCACGGCCAGCCTTGAGTCTTCGCTGTCGCTCCACAGCGTGTCAAGACTTGAACTTCCACTTCCAGTGTCAGGGCTAGTGCAGATGGGTCCGTTACTGTTGCTTCAAGGTTTATCCTGTGCGGGCCCTGCCTTGTTTGTCGCAGACTCTGTTCAACTTGGCTCATCTCTCTTCTTGAGGCACTTTTCGCAAGTGGGCTCCTCAACTTCTGTGTGCGGCATGTGCTTGGACTTGACGCTCTTAGCTTCTGACTTTGCCAATCTGGAGTTATTTGTGTTCTTGCGCGGACCCTCGTGGCATGATTCTCTTTTGCCTACCTTTGCATCAAGTAGCTTGGGCTTCCCCGTGCCGCTGCAAAATGCAATTTGTGTCGATCTCCTGCTGCTGCTCTGTGGTATGAGCTGTTCAGAATTTCCATTGCCAGTCTCTGGAGATGCACAAGTTGCGGCACTACCTGCACTGGATGCTGCTTTCCTTGGTCCGTTTCTGCCCTTGCAAGGTGTCTCTTGCTCAGGGCCTCTATTGCTTGTGCCTGGAGTGGCTAGCCTGGAACTCGTGGCATCGTTGAGGGGTTGTAGTAGGCTTGATTCAGGCATCTCATTGATGGGCAGTGCAACATTTGATTCTTCTCTGCCTCTTCAGGGATACACCTGCATAGGATTTGCTGTGCTCGCATTGGATGTCGTTCAACCGGCTTTCTTTCCATCTCTTCGAGGCAATTCTTGTGCTGGCCGTCAGTTATCAATTCTCAGCTGTGCTATGCCTGGCCCACCCCTTTTGGTGCATAGTGTCGCTTGTTTCGACCTGCTCATGTCAACATCAGATTATGTTTCAATTGGATTCACGGTGTCAGTGCAATGCCCGAGCAAGCTGAATGAGGCTTACATCGGGGGCCTGTTTGTAATGGATTTTGCTCACCTTGACTTCCTTTCGTTCTCAAGATCTCCCGCGTGCCTTGACATTTCATTGTTAATTGATGGACGTGCAGCCACAGAGTCCTCGCTGTTTGCTGATGGTGCTTCTCATCTTGGAAGCTCCTCATTTTCGAGAAGCATCATCAGAGCTGGGCTTTCGCTGCTGGCACTTGGAGCGTCAAGGCTTAGCTCTCCTTTGTTGGTCGTGGACAGTTCAAGTTCAGAATCAGCTTTGCTGCTGCATGGTGTGTCTCATCTTGGCCTGTTTTCGTCAGTTCTCGGTTGTTTTGAGTTGGAAAGCTTGCTGTTTTTGCGGGGTGCCTCCCATCTTGGCTCTGTAATGTCCGCTTTGGATGCCATGACTCTTGATTCAACCTTGTTTGTGCAATCCTTCGCACGCATTGGTCTGATGCTGAGCGTGATGGCCATCCAAATGGAAGGTGCACTGCCCGTCGTAACTGCAGGCATCTTTGGATTCTTCTTGCTACTGCAAGCATTCGCACAACTGGACCTGGTTTTGTCAGTGTCAAGCTTTACGCACTTTGGTTTCTCAATGCTGCCAAGATCAGTTGTTTGCTCAGGTTTCAGCTTGTCGGTTGTGGGTGGATGCCAAATTGGCTTTTCACCTTTGGCTCTGGCAGTCAGCAATTTGGGCTTTTTGCTGTTGCTCAGGGGCATGTCCTGCGTAGATTCTTTTCTTTTAGCTTTGGGTGCCGGTGTTCTGGGTCCACCGCTGCTTTTGCGAGGTCCAGCGAAACCCGATTCTGCCTTGTCAATCCTGGAAGTTGCACAAATTGGCTTCCCTTTGCCACTGCGCCACTGTGCTTGCCTTGGTTTGCTCCTGTTGCTCCTTGGATGTGGAGTTTTGGGATCCTTGCTGCTGGTTTTTGGGACATCTCATCTTGGAAGCTCCTCATTTTCGAGAAGCATCATCAGAGCTGGGTTTTCGCTGCTGGCACTTGGAGCGTCAAGGCTTAGCTCTCCTTTGTTGGTCGTGGACAGTTCAAGTTCAGAATCAGCTTTGCTGCTGCATGGTGTGTCTCATCTTGGCCTGTTTTCGTCAGTTCTCGGTTGTTTTGAGTTGGAAAGCTTGCTGTTTTTGCGGGGTGCCTCCCATCTTGGCTCTGTAATGTCCGCTTTGGATGCCATGACTCTTGATTCAACCTTGTTTGTGCAATCCTTCACACGCATTGGTCTGATGCTGAGCGTGATGGCCATCCAAATGGAAGGTGCACTGCCCGTCGTAACTGCAGGCATCTTTGGATTCTTCTTGCTACTGCAAGGATTCGCACAACTGGACCTGGTTTTGTCAGCGTCAAGCTTTACGCACTTTGGTTTCTCAATGCTGCCAAGATCAGTTGTTTGGTCAGGTTTCAGCTTGTCGGTTGTGGGTGGATGCCAAATTGGCTTTTCAACTTTGGCTCTGGCAGTCAGCAATTTGGGCTTTTCGCTGCTGCTCAGGGGCATGTCCTGCGTAGATTCTTTTCTTTTAGCTTTGGGTGCCGGTGTTCTGGGTCCACCGCTGCTTTTGCGAGGTCCAGCGAAACCCGATTCTGCCTTGTCAATCCTGGAAGTTGCACAAATTGGCTTCCCTTTGCCACTGCGCCACTGTGCTTGCCTTGGTTTGCTCCTGTTGCTCCTTGGATGTGGAGTTTTGGGATCCTTGCTGCTGGTTTTTGGGACATCTCATCTTGGAAGCTCCTCATTTTCGAGAAGCATCATCAGAGCTGGGTTTTCGCTGCTGGCACTTGGAGCGTCAAGGCTTAGCTCTCCTTTGTTGGTCGCGGACAGTTCAAGTTCAGAATCAGCTTTGCTGCTGCATGGTGTGTCTCATCTTGGCCTGTTTTCGTCAGTTCTCGGTTGTTTTGAGTTGGAAAGCTTGCTGTTTTTGCGGGGTGCCTCCCGTCTTGGCTCTGTAATGTCCGCTTTGGATGCCATGACTCTTGATTCAACCTTGTTTGTGCAATCCTTCACACGCATTGGTCTGATGCTGAGCGTGATGGCCATCCAAATGGAAGGTGCACTGCCCGTTGTAACTGCAGGCATCTTTGGATTCTTCTTGCTACTGCAAGGATTCGCACAACTGGACCTGGTTTTGTCAGTGTCAAGCTTTACGCACTTTGGTTTCTCAATGCTGCCAAGATCAGTCGTTTGCTCAGGTTTCAGCTTGTGGTTGTGGGTGGATGCCAAATTGGCTTTTCACCTTTGGCTCTGGCCGTCAGCAATTTGGGTTTTTCGCTGCTGCTGAGGGGCATGTCCTGCGTAGATTCTGCGCTTCCAGTGTTAGGTGCAGCCGCACTGGGTTCGTTGTTACTGCTGCACAGCGCGACCAGATCGGGTTCCTTTTTGTCAGCCTTTGCGATTGCACAGATTTCCTCGGCCTCATCTCTGCGTAGCTGTGCTCGTCTTGGTTTCCTCCTGCTGCTGGTTGGATGTGGAGCTTTGGGATCCTTGCTACTGGTTCTCGGCACATCTCAACTGGGAAGTTCCTCATCTTTGAGAAGCATCATCAGAGCTGGGCTTTCGCTGCTGGCACTTGGAGCGTCAAGGCTTAGCTCTCCTTTGTTGGTCGTGGACAGTTCAAGTTCAGAATCAGCTTTGCTGTTGCATGGTGTGTCTCATCTTGGCCTGTTTTCGTCAGCTCTCGGTTGTCTTGAGTTGGAAAGCTTGCTGTTTTTGCGGGGTGCCTCCCATCTTGGCTCTGTAATGTCCGCTTTGGATGCCATGACTCTTGATTCAACCTTGTTTGTGCAATCCGTCACACGCATTGGTCTGATGCTGAGCGTGATGGCCATTGAAATGGGTGTGGAAGGTGCGCTGCCCGTCGGAACTGAAGCCATCTTTGGATTTTTCGTGCTACTGCAAGGATTCGCACAGCTGGAGCTGGTCTTGTCAGTGTTGAACTTTGTGCATTTTGGTTTCCCAATGCTGCCAAGATCACTTGCATGCTCAGGTTTCAGCTTGTCTCTTTTGGGTGGATGTCAAATTGGTCTTTTACCTTCGGCTCTGGCAGTCAGCAATTTGGGCCTTTCGCTGCTGCTTAGAGGCTCGTCTTGTGTAGATCCTGCACTTTCGGTGTTAGGTGCAGCCGCACTTGGTTCGTTGCTACTGTTACACAGCGCGACCAGATCGGGTTCCTTTTTGTCAGCCTCTGCGATTGCACAGATTTCCTCGGCCTCATCTCTGCGTAGCTATGCTCGTCTTGGTTTCCTCCTGCTGCTGGTTGGACGTGGAGCTTTGGGATCCTTGCTACTGGTTCTCGGCACATCTCAACTGGGAAGTTCCTCATCTTTGAGAAGCATCATCAGAACTGGGCTTTCCTTGCTGGCACTTGGAGCGTCAAGGCTTAGCTCTCCTTTGTTGGTCGTGGACAGTTCAAGCTCAGAATCAGCTTTGCTGCTGCATGGTGTGTCTCATCTTGGCCTGTTTTCGCCAGCTCTCGGTTGTCTTGAGTTGGAAAGCTTGCTGTTTTTGCGGGGTGCCTCCCATCTTGGCTCTGCAATGTCCGCTTTGGATGCCATGACTCTTGATTCAACCTTGTTTGTGCAATCCTTCACACGCATTGGTCTGATGCTGAGCGTGATGGCCATTGAAATGGGTGTGGAAGGTGCGCTGCCCGTCGGAACTGAAGCCATCTTTGGATTTTTCGTGCTACTGCAAGGATTCGCACAGCTGGACCTGGTCTTGTCAGTTTTGAACCTTGCACATTTTGGTTTCCCAATGCTGACAAGATCACTTGCATGCTCAGGTTTCAGCTTGTCTCTTGTGGGTAGATGCCAAATTGGTCTTTTACCTTCGGCTCTGGCAGTCAGCAATTTGGGCCTTTCGCTGCTGCTTAGAGGCACGTCTTGTGTAGATCCTGCACTTTCAGTGTTAGGTGCAGCCGCACTTGGTTCGTTGCTACTGTTACACAGCGCGACCAGATCGGGTTCCTTTTTGTCAGCCTCTGCGATTGCACAGATTTCCTCGGCCTCATCTCTGCGTAGCTGTGCTCGTCTTGGTTTCCTCCTGCTGCTGGTTGGATGTGGAGCTTTGGGATCCTTGCTACTGGTTCTCGGCACATCTCAACTGGGAAGTTCCTCATCTTTGAGAAGCATCATCAGAGCTGGGCTTTCGCTGCTGGCACTTGGAGCGTCAAGGCTTAGCTCTCCTTTGTTGGTCGTGGACAGTTCAAGTTCAGAATCAGCTTTGCTGCTGCATGGTGTGTCTCATCTTGGCCTGTTTTCGTCAGCTCTCGGTTGTCTTGAGTTGGAAAGCTTGCTGTTTTTGCGGGGTGCCTCCCATCTTGGCTCTGCAATGTCCGCTTTGGATGCCATGACTCTTGATTCAACCTTGTTTGTGCAATCCTTCACACACATTGGTCTGATGCTGAGCGTGATGGCCATTGAAATGGGTGTGGAAGGTGCGCTGCCCGTCGGAACTGAAGCCATCTTTGGATTTTCCGTGCTACTGCAAGGATTCGCACAGCTGGACCTGGTCTTGTCAGTGTTGAACTTTGTGCATTTTGGTTTCCCGATGCTGCCAAGATCAGTTGCATGCTCAGGTTTCAGCTTGTCTCTTTTGGGTAGATGCCAAATTGGCTTTTCACCTTCGGCTCTGGCAGTCAGCAATTTGGGCTTTTCGCTGCTGCTTAGAGGCACGTCTTGTGTAGATCCTGCACTTTCCGTGTTAGGTGCAGCCGCACTTGGTTCGTTGCTACTGTTACACAGCGCGACCAGGTCGGGTTCCTTTTTGTCAGCCTCTGCGTTTGCACAGATTTCCTCGGCCTCATCTCTGCGTAGCTATGCTCGTCTTGGTTTCCTCCTGCTGCTGGTTGGATGTGGAGCTTTGGGATCCTTGCTACTGGTTCTCGGCACATCTCAACTGGGAAGTTCCTCATCTTTGAGAAGCATCATCAGAGCTGGGCTTTCGTTGCTGGCACTTGGAGCATCAAGGCTTAGCTCTCCTTTGTTGGTCGTGGACAGTTCAAGTTCAGAACCAGCTTTGCTGCTGCATGGTGTGTCTCATCTTGGCCTGTTTTCGTCAGCTCTCGGTTGTCTTGAGTTGGAAAGCTTGCTGTTTTTGCGGGGTGCCTCCCATCTTGGCTCTGTAATGTCCGCTTTGGATGCCATGACTCTTGATTCAACCTTGTTTGTGCAATCCTTCACACGCATTGGTCTGATGCTGAGCGTGATGGCCATTGAAATGGGTGTGGAAGGTGCGCTGCCCGTCGGAACTGAAGCCATCTTTGGATTTTCCGTGCTACTGCAAGGATTCGCACAGCTGGACCTGGTCTTGTCAGTTTTGAACTTTGCGCATTTTGGTTTCCCGATGCTGCCAAGATCAGTTGCATGCTCAGGTTTCAGCTTGTCTCTTGTGGGTAGATGCCAAATTGGTTTTTTACTTTCGGCTCTGGCAGTCAGCAATTTGGGCTTTTCGCTGCTGCTTAGAGGCTCGTCTTGTGTAGATCCTGCACTTTCGGTGTTAGGTGCAGCCGCACTTGGTTCGTTGCTACTGTTACACAGCGCAACCAGATCGGGTTCCTTTTTGTCAGCCTCTGCGATTGCACAGATTTCCTCGGCCTCATCTCTGCGTAGCTATGCTCGTCTTGGTTTCCTCCTGCTGCTGGTTGGATGTGGAGCTTTGGGATCTTTGCTACTGGTTCTCGGCACATCTCAACTGGGAAGTTCCTCATCTTTGAGAAGCATCATCAGAACTGGGCTTTCCTTGCTGGCACTTGGAGCGTCAAGGCTTAGCTCTCCTTTGTTGGTCGTGGACAGTTCAAGTTCAGAATCAGCTTTGCTGCTGCATGGTGTGTCTCATCTTGGCCTGTTTTCGTCAGTTCTCGGTTGTCTTGAGTTGGAAAGCTTGCTGTTTTTGCGGGGTGCCTCCCATCTTGGCTCTGTAATGTCCGCTTTGGATGCCATGACTCTTGATTCAACCTTGTTTGTGCAATCCTTCACACGCATTGGTCTGATGCTGAGCGTGATGGCCATTGAAATGGGTGTGGAAGGTGCGCTGCCCGTCGGAACTGAAGCCATCTTTGGATTGTTCGTGCTACTGCAAGGATTCGCACAGCTGGACCTGGTCTTGTCAGTTTTGAACTTTGCGCATTTTGGTTTCCCGATGCTGCCAAGATCAGTTGCATGCTCAGGTTTTAGCTTGTCTCTCGTGGGTAGATGCCAAATTGGCTTTTCACCTTCGGCTCTGGCAGTCAGCAATTTGGGCTTTTCGCTGCTGCTTAGAGGCACGTCTTGTGTAGATCCTGCACTTTCGGTGTTAGGTGCAGCCGCACTGGGTTCGTTGTTACTGCTGCACAGCGCGACCAGATCGGGTTCCTTTTTGTCAGCCTTTGCGATTGCACAGATTTCCTCGGCCTCATCTCTGCGTAGCTGTGCTCGTCTTGGTTTCCTCCTGCTGCTGGTTGGATGTGGAGCTTTGGGATCCTTGCTACTGGTTCTCGGCACATCTCAACTGGGAAGTTCCTCATCTTTGAGAAGCATCATCAGAACTGGGCTTTCCTTGCTGGCACTTGGAGCGTCAAGGCTTAGCTCTCCTTTGTTGGTCGTGGACAGTTCAAGTTCAGAATCAGCTTTGCTGTTGCATGGTGTGTCTCATCTTGGCTTGTTTTCGTCAGCTCTCGGTTGTCTTGAGTTGGAAAGCTTGCTGTTTTTGCGGGGTGCCTCCCATCTTGGCTCTGCAATGTCCGCTTTGGATGCCATGACTCTTGATTCAACCTTGTTTGTGCAATCATTTACACGCATTGGTCTGATGCTGAGCGTGATGGCCATTGAAATGGGTGTGGAAGGTGCGCTGCCCGTCGGAACTGAAGCCATCTTTGGATTTTTCGTGCTACTGCAAGGATTCGCACAGCTGGACCTGGTCTTGTCAGTTTTGAACTTTGCGCATTTTGGTTTCCCGATGCTGCCAAGATCAGTTGCATGCTCAGGTTTCAGCTTGTCTCTTGTGGGTAGATGCCAAATTGGTTTTTTACTTTCGGCTCTGGCAGTCAGCAATTTGGGCTTTTCGCTGCTGCTTAGAGGCTCGTCTTGTGTAGATCCTGCACTTTCGGTGTTAGGTGCAGCCGCACTTGGTTCGTTGCTACTGTTACACAGGGCGACCAGATCGGGTTCCTTTTTGTCAGCCTCTGCGATTGCACAGATTTCCTCGGCCTCATCTCTGCGTAGCTGTGCTCGTCTCGGTTTCCTCCTGCTGCTGGTTGGATGTGGAGCTTTGGGATCCTTGCTACTGGTTCTCGGCACATCTCAACTGGGAAGTTCCTCATCTTTGAGAAGCATCATCAGAACTGGGCTTTCCTTGCTGGCACTTGGAGCGTCAAGGCTTAGCTCTCCTTTGTTGGTCGTGGACAGTTCAAGTTCAGAATCAGCTTTGCTGCTGCATGGTGTGTCTCATCTTGGCCTGTTTTCGTCAGTTCTCGGTTGTCTTGAGTTGGAAAGCTTGCTGTTTTTGCGGGGTGCCTCCCATCTTGGCTCTGCAATGTCCGCTTTGGATGCCATGACTCTTGATTCAACCTTGTTTGTGCAATCATTTACACGCATTGGTCTGATGCTGAGCGTGATGGCCATTGAAATGGGTGTGGAAGGTGCGCTGCCCGTCGGAACTGAAGCCATCTTTGGATTTTTCATGCTACTGCAAGGATTCGCACAGCTGGACCTGGTCTTGTCAGTTTTGAACTTTGCGCATTTTGGTTTCCCGATGCTGCCAAGATCAGTTGCATGCTCAGGTTTCAGCTTGTCTCTTGTGGGTGGATGCCAAATTGGCTTTTCACCTTCGGCTCTGGCAGTCAGCAATTTGGGCTTTTCGCTGCTGCTTAGAGGCACGTCTTGCATGGAATATGCACTTTTTGCGTCAGGTGCTGCCGCACCAGGGTTATTGTTGTTTATGCACAGCGCCAGCAGACTGGGTCTTGTTCTGTTTGTTTTTGGTTCCAGCCACGCCGATTTGTTGGCCTTGCTTCAAGGACTTGCCTGCCTTGGACCTTTTCTTTTCATATATGGTAGCTGTTTGGGTTTCTCAGTCCCTATGCCAGATGTTGCACTGCTTGGATTTCTTTTGTTTGTGCAAAGCCCTAGTCAAATTGAGTTGTTAATTTTGGTTCCTGGCGCGGCAAAACTGGACTTGCCGACTTTGGCGCTGGCTGCTGGGCAGCTCGAATCACTGTTGTTTGTCCAAGGAATTGCTCGGCCAAACTCCTTGCTGTTTGTGTTTGGTTGTATGAACTTGGAGCCCTCAGCTTTTCTCCAAGGTATTGCCAGATTTGGACTTCGACTCTCAGCACTTGAAGCATCATCCTTTGGATTCTTGTTGCCACCGCAGCAGCCTAGCCGAGCCGATTCTTTCTCATTTATCCTGGGCTGCACTAGCACGAACTCATTTTTGCTGGTTTGTGATGCTGCAGTGCTTGAACCACTCTTGTTCCTGCATGGTTTTAGCTGCATGGGCTCAACACCCTCTACTTTAAGAATGAGCAACGTTGGTCTGTCGCTTTTTCTCAGATCATCAGCTCATTTGGGATTCGCTCTCTCTGCATTTTCCAGAGTAAACCTGGAACTACCATCGTCAGTGATGGAAGTGTCTTATCCGAACTTTTTGGTTTTGCTTCAAGGTCTAGCACATCTTGACTCCCCGCTCTTAGCAGTCGCTTTTGAAAGTCTGGAATCCGCCCCGTTGCTTCGAAGTACCGCGCAACTCGGCCTCTTTCTGTTCCTGTTTTCAAGTGCGCGCATGGATCCAGCACCACCAGCCGCAGGCTTCACGGCACTTGGATTCTTGCCGTTGCTCAGAGGCGTATGTCGCCTTGACTTTTCTCTGCTGGTGGCTGGAGCTGCTCTGTCTGGATCGCCACCCTCTTTGCAAAGCTTCGCCTATTTGGGAGTCAGGACCCCAGTCAAAGGGAAATCGGGAGCTCGGATGGCGCATCGTCTCTTGATATCGGAAAATCTATGGGGATCGGCCATGCCACGCTTGGTTTTGATCCATATCCATATGCTCCATGGTCAAACGAATTCTTTTGGAACATATGTTACCCCCAATTCCAATAATTAGCAATTTTAGGATATCCATTATTCCCCAACAGCGTAAGCTAATGGGGTCTTCAGCCCAGAATAGCTCCGGTGTGCACTGGTGCAGGCGCCGGGTCAGGTTCAACAGGGTTCCGGAGAAGGTTCCGGAGAAGGTTGGGAGGGGGTTCCGAAGAAGGTTCCGGAGAAGGTTCCGGGAGGCTTGCAGAGCCAGGTCAGGTTCAACGGGGTTCCGGAGAAGGTTCCAGGAGGCTTTGGTGCAGAGCCAGGTCAGGTTCAACAGGTTCCGGAGAAGGTCCCGGAGAAGGTTTGGGAGGCTTTGGCGCAGAGCCGGTCAGGTTCAACAGGGATCCGGAGAAGGTTCCGGAGAAGGTCTGGGAGGCTTTGGTGCAGAGCCGGTCAGGTTCAACAGGAGAAGGTTCCAGGAAGCCTTGGTGCAAAGCCAAGTCAAGTTCAACGGGTTCCGGAGAAGGTTCCGGAGAAGGCCTGGGAGGCTGTGGTGCAGAGCTAGGTCAGGTTCAACAGGGTTCCGGAGAAGGTTCCGGAGAAGGTTGCAGAGAAGGTTCCCGGACGCTTTGGTGCAGAGCCAGGTTAGGTTCAAAAGGGTTCTGGAGAAGGTTCTGGGAGGGGGGTCTGAAGAAGGTTCCGGAGAAGGTTCCGGAGAAGCTTTGGCGCAGAGCCGGTCAGGTTCAACAGGGATCCGGAGAAGGTTCCGGAGAAGGTCTGGGAGGCTTTGGTGCAGAGCCAGGTCAGGTTCAACAGGAGAAGGTTCCAGGAAGCCTTGGTGCAAAGCCACGTCAAGTTCAACGGGTTCCGGAGAAGGTTGCAGAAGCCACGCCAGGCCAGGTTCATTTAACTCACGGAAACCTAGCTGAGGTGTTTCTGGCGCTTGGCTTCGCAGCACGCTTCAGAATGATTCGTACAAATAAAATAACGTTGCGGCTGTTGGGAATACCACCGATTTTTTTCGACACAGCTGACATTGGATAATATAAATAAATAAATAAATATATATATATACAGTTGGCAAGTTGGTAGTAGTAGTTAGTTGTATTCAAATCAAATATCAATCAAACCAGGATTTTTGATGGTTAACCCCTCACCCATTGAATGCACCCCATCTATCAACAACTGCAGGTCTCATCACCCGCCTTTGACGTTGCGCGCCTGGCATGTTGACTACAATCCACAAATTTCTGATTTGTCATTGAACCATTGAGTCATCACGTTTCCAAAGACAGAAACTGAAACGAAGACAACAAGAACCCAGCTCCCTATGGCCAGACCTAGAGAGAAAACGTGGACGTGCCAGGTCTCTTCAGACTTTTTGTCATCGCTGAAGAGCTATCTTTAACCAGGCTTGTGACCCGCTTTCCTACCTGAAATTGCCAGAATGTTTTTCAGATCTTTTCCTTTGAAGTTGGTGTAACTTTGTAGTTTATCACCAACATTTTGGCTACTCCAGGATCTATGCTGCCTGTAAACAGCGGGTTTGCTGGTTCGTTCAACGTGGATAATGCGGCCACCTTTGGTTTCTCGTTATTTGCGCGACACTCAGTGGAAAGCTGGAACCTGTGAGGGCCTGAAGCAGTCTTTTGAACAAAACTCAATACCAGATGGCATATGTTGGTTGCAGAAACTTGGTGCACTTCTTTAGCAGTGAACCCTAATTGCATCATATTGCATCAACCTTCAATATCAATGGTAGTCATATATCATATATGTATAGTCAGTCATCATCCACATCATTCATGTCCCAGGTGCAAGAGTGTGTTCGTGCTGGCTTTCCTCTGTTGACGCTGGGTGCCGCCCGTTCCGACTTGACTTCGTCAGCCTTGGGCGCTGTGACACTGGGTTCTTCCTTGTCGCTGCATGGTGCATATCAGGCAGTATCTGAACGCAAGCAGAGTACTGATATTATCTGATATAGTCATATAGTTATGATGTACTGTGGATGGAAGAAATCCTGCACCAGTTGACTGTTTGCTTTTCCCTGTATTTATAGGGTTTCAACCGTCCAAGGTGGTGCAGGATTTCTTCCATCCACGGTATTATTGATATGTGTTGAATCTGTCCTACTTCTGTCCCATTCAAGTTTTGAACATACGTAACAATAGATCAGCTATGATCAGTAATTGGTATTGTTCGTCCTTTGGAAAATGTTGGAACGCGTTGGAACCAAATTTCCTTGTCACTTTTCGATGCTTAGCCGATGCCAACGGGCTGGATGTGGCAGTTCAACATTACTTGCAGTGGTTTTTTTTCCCACCATTTGAAGTGCTTTCAACCCCTTGGTGCTTCCCCTGAGAGGCAGAGTTCGCTTTGCCAGTGCTGGGCAGCTTTCACATTGAGCCTTTCTTGTCTCTGCAGAAGCTGTCTCATCCAGGTGCCATGGCTTTGTCGAAGGGATACGTCCAATTTATGGCTGTTTCAATGGCGAAAATGAAGGTTTGGTTTAAGCCATGGATTTTTGGGGCATCCTATTTTCTGGCAAACCCACATTTTACTGTCCTTCTCTTTCTCCCCTTACCCAGCAACTGGAGTCCACTTTGATCAGGAAAATACGTTTGACATTGTTGATCAATCAGAAGTAGGGGACATTCCATTGCGGGCGCCCAGGAGGAAAATTAACTGGACTGACACTGGGACATTTCGAAAAAAAGAATCAGCAAAAAACCATGGCATACCCTGGAAATCCGTCGAGCTGTCGATGTCTTCAGGTTCCAGCTCTTCTGCCTTCGGCCAAGCATGACTGGGGGCGACACCTTCAGTGTTTGACCGCACATCACTAGGCTCTCCTCTGTCCCTCAGGAGTGACTTGGCACCGGACTCGTGGGCGACATTTGGCCCTGGCAGACGACCCCCAAATAGCTACCAGATGTGACCAAATATGGTAATATAGCACAACCCGTATATATATATATATATGTATGTGTATATTGTGTGTGTGTATAAATATATATATATATATATAATAGGTTTCGGACCATGATCTTTCTGCAAATCTGATGAGTTTCTGTTGTCACAAGGCATGGCTTAATTTGGTAGCACTACCTCAGTGCAAGAGAATGCGCACCTCTGTGGGCTGAGCGCCACCGGCTTCGCGTCCTTCGCGTAGCAACCTCAGGGGGCAGCCCCGCAACAGAGAAAAGTTTACTCGGGGGTTTCTGAAAGTAGAATACCTTAAATTCATCCCAAATTTGTCATGGCGAAACCACAGTTTTGGGGTGCAGTAACCCAAGTCGAAGAACCCGCAAATGAAACCCTTTCGAGCCTCCACAATTGAAGGTTTTCCAGTCAAAAGAGTTCCCGTTTCATCTTGTTTCTTCATGAACAGGCACATGAAGCCACGCTTGATGCCAAACCCACTGCATGTCCTGGCAGGGCAAGCACCTCCGTGAATGGCCTGATCCAGATCGGGCAGGCAACAACTTACATTGCCACCAACTATGCCCTGCAGTACGACGACGTGGGTGGCTTCTTGTTGCGACCTCAGCCCCTGAGCAGGTGAGGGTTTCACACTTGGAGCTCTGAATGACATGCTCGGGGCGAAAGAAAAATAATACTTGCGTTTGATTTCAAGACTTCAAGAGGCGTCCTGCTTGATTGCCCGTATATAGATGTATATAGGTTATCCCACTTCGAGTTTTGGGAAGGGGACCGGGGGTGAAAGTGTAGTTTCAAGACACATGATAACAACCCACTCCGCGCTTCATTAGGTGGGACACCATCAACTTCTACACCGCACAATATGGAGGCCAGACATAGCTACCAACCCAGCATGATTGCTCAGACCTGAGCTGCGCATCGCAGGTTCCACTGCATACCGTAGTATCAGCATGTTCGGCAAGGGTGGCACCTTGCACGGTTGCGGTCTCAGAACCAGTGGAACGGATGCAGCTTTTGGACAGTTTAGAGGTTTAGCGGGGCAGAAACTTCTGAGGACACTGGGTATCCGACAACACGGTGCCTTGGCCGGGGACGGATCACTCCCAAATTGCAAGGAGCCTGTTGTGATGATGTTTTTTGGCACAGAGAAGTGGGGGCGGAACATGTTCGCACTAGAGCCAGCGCACTCAAAATGATCATCTTGTTCAAATTAGACCTATAGTAGCCAACGCCGTAGAAGTGCCTGTGAGTTTTATTAGATAGTTCATCTGGATTTGCAAATGACCGTTTAATGTTTTGAACATCGACTTGATGTTATAATATGTTATATGATTTCTATTGAATTCATTATGATTTATAATAAATATATAATATAATAATTCATTCAAATAACTATCCCCTTTCATGAATCATTTCCAGGGTTAGTTCCAGCTGCCTGCCGAGATCTCCAGCTCTGATCGACGGTTGAAGAAGTCCATCAAACCTTTGTGCCTCGGCATGAGGCTTGTATGGTTCAGAATGGGGATATAGCAGGGATCCTTCGGATATACCAAGAAATACTACTGTACTACTGTACATCTAGAGTTGATGGATGACCAGTTACGGAATTTTGCTTTTCTACGGATGCACTGAATTCACATAGTCTCTGCGTGTTCTCAATGCCGTCATTCAGCAAGGTATGAAGCAATGCAGCGGCCTGGAGAATCACAGGATGCCTCAGATGGCGTGGGCTGGGTCTTGCGGCAGCTCCGACCAGTCTCCTTCAAGTGCCCTGGTTCCAAAAGTGGCACAGATTTGCCTAGGTGAAAAATGGATGGCCACAGCCGCATGAGCAGTCATAGTATGTCATAGTATGTCGTAGTATGTCATATTATGTCATACTCATAGTGATTATAGTGTCTTTATGAAGCAATTCATTATGATTTCATCTGATTTCACTATATTTGTCCAACAAATGTTAGATGACGCTAGATGAACATCCATCATCCGCCTTGGAAGCAGCGGAAGCCAACCGTGACCGAGGTTCAAAAAGGGGCCTGAGGCAAAGTACAGCAGGTATGGCTTCATCGCCCAGCTGACATGCTTCACGACCACCGCCTTGGCTCGCCTTGTGGTTTTAGGTTTTCATCGGTTCATGATGGATGGAAGATAATAGCTTGAAAATGCTAAAATGCTTTAAAATCATTGATGAATATTATGACTTATTATGATCTACCGGTAGTATAAACACTTAGCCACAAAGTTCACCAAATGTGCAGTTGCTGGTCGTCTTCTCAGACTATCACAGAGTCCTGCAGGTAGTATTAGAAGTGTTAGCATGACGTTCCGTCTGAAAATAGGTATCCCATGATATCCCATGGATTCCCATGCTACCCCTAAGTTTTGATGGCATAATATACGTATATCTATATATATATATATCTAATCTATCATAATTTTCCCATATCTTCCCATTGAAATAACATGAAAGGCCGGCCTCAGCTGGGGCCCATCGGATCCACAACTGGACACAGCCAGGCCCAAGAGTTGCAAGACGTAATACCGTCAGTGGTGCGTCCAATCACATCGGACGGCAAGCCACGTCTTGCCGTGGTCTACCAGGACGAGCTGCTGATGGGGAAGCTGTGCGTTAGCCGTTAGCTTTAGCAAACCACTAGCAACTGGTGGGGTATTTTGATTATATATAATTATATATATATATAATTATATATATAATTATATATATAATTATATATATATATATATGATAATATATATATATATATATATATTATATGTAATTCTCAGAGTCCTCAGGAATTTTCAAGATGGCTGAGCAGAGCCCATAGCCGTGGGCTACCACGGAGTTCTCCCATCTCCCACCACTTCGTCCCTTGACAGGACTTGATCGCGCTGCTGACTTCTGCTGCACAAATGTTGCAAGAGAAGGTCAGCAAGCAAGAGGATAAGATCGCCAGGCGTGTGTGGCGCTTCGAAATGGCGGATTCCAAACACTTTAAAGCCACTTGCTTTGCACAGCTGCAAAATGAACAAACCACGTTGTTGATAGTTGATAATTGTTGATACTTGATTCCCCAGAGCCCCACTTGTATAAAATGTTGTGTGCTTCTGATGACCATTCACAGTTCCTGTGTTGAATCCCAACTTTTTTGTGCAGGCTGGAGGAGCAACTTGCTGCCATGAGCAAGAAGCTGGACCTGCTCGTCGAGGCGCACACAGATAAGGCGAGTCAGAAGGCGGGGTCTGGCGGGGTGGAAACCAATTGGAGGTTGCAGGATTCGATCTTTAGAAGCTGGTTCAGAGAGAAAAAAGGCACACCAGCTGGTACAGATATCTTGCTTTGATGTACATTAATTTCTGTCCTTTTTAAGTCGACAACTCTTCGATTTCTTGACACAGTGCTGCAGGAGCCTGCCTTGGTTCTGTGATTTGGCAGCTGCAACTTCCATCTGGGAGGCGTGTTTAAGAGGAAACATGATCAGTATCATAAACCGTGGGATTTTGGGGTATCTTGTTTTCAGACACCCAAGCTTCTTTGCATGGACCAAGAACTCGCATGGTAAGTGCTGTTGTTTCAGCCGTCACTGAAAAACCTGTCCTTTTTGCAGGTGGGAAGAACTGTGTGACATGGCTTGGCCGCACAGGATATCCCTTTCACTCCCAGCGTCCGCGCAATGGATTTCATGATGTCAAAGCCAGTCCACAATCATTCGATCACCATACCATGAAAGACTGAAAAGGATGACTACCAAGAAACCAGGCTCAAAGAGGGCAGAGTTGACAGAGTGATGTCCGTAGCGCTGAGATCTCACACAACATCGGGTCTGTTGTGCTGGCTGGAAGTAGGTTCCATACTCTCGCAGAAGGGAGACGTTCAAATCATTTTGGACCGTTTGGATATGTTTGGATTCACATGAAGCAACACAAAGGAGTGGGCAAGTGCCAGTCTACCAGCCAATGGCTCCGATGGAGGTCAGCCTCATGGGCTGTTTCACAGAGGCTGGTCACAGCTTGCTGAATGTGAAGCATGCCTGTGAAAAAGAAGGGAATGCGGGAATCAAGGGAAGTAGGGTCAAGCATATCGAGGATGAGGGACGTTCTGTATGCATGCATAGTACATTGTATTTTAGTATTGTGATGTAGAGGTATGCATGCATGTTACACAGATTGGTACATTTGCATATAATAAGGATACCACTAAGTATAATAATAACAATGATAATGATAGTAATAATAATAATAACATAGCAATAATAATGATAGTCATAATATAATGTGTATATATATATAACACCAAATAATACCAACACCAATAATAGCACCAGTAATACAGTAATAATAACAACAATAATCATGATAATAATAATAATGATAATAATATATAACAATAATAATATATATATAATAAGAATAACATAGTACCACCAATAATTCACAATCACAATACTGTAATGTTTTTCTCCTCTCCCTATCGTGGTTTTCCTCAACATGGAGGTTTGAAAACTCAATATATTGCCAATAGGATAGCCTTTTTTATGCGGAAATAACGAAAACCATCGAACAACTTTCAAATAATCCATGAGATTTTGGTGTCCTCATTTTCAGACAACCTTCATGGAGAGTCCATTGGAGTTGTCATGACGTGACCAAGTCTTCAGACGCGTAGAATCTGGACAGAAGTTTGATGGCGATTTGTGATGCTTGACATCTCAATTTGTATCGCAGGATTGGCTCATGAGAAAGGAAGGGACATGGGGTCGCGAAATACATTTCGACCAATCTGGCCCGATATCCATCCCTGCAAAAATGCTCAACACAGATGGTATGCTGTGACTGTATCCAGCATCTGCCAGAGTGCAAACAGCCAAAAGTAGACACATTTTCATCACATTTTCTGCCAGAGTATGTCGAGCAGCTCAACTGTAGCTGGTATTCTGTGTGTGTACTGGACATGAATATCCCAACTACAAAGCACAAGTAGACTTGCCTGGCAGCTTGCACACCAAATTCCCGGGAGCATTACGGGCATCTTGCCCGGCTTAATTCACGCGAATGGGGTATGTCGGCCTGGCATGATTAGTTCGATCAGCATCTGACCGCGGCCAGCGGCCATCCATGCCAGGCTCCAAATCCAAAAGCAGTGAAATCGGCTGGATGGGAGGATGACATTGGCAGGTGAAGCACTCAGGGTATTGGGGGTTACCAGCTGAGCGGAAGAATTCCATTTTCAATGGCTCCAAAAGAGGGTAGCAGTGGGGTCCAATGGAGCCACAAGACTTTCAGCATCCCAAAATGGCGGTGAATGCTCTTGTCACTAAAGGGTGCTGTTGCTGCCCCTGGATGTTCGTTGAATATCAACCAGACCTTTGTGGAAACCACAAGATCCATGCAGTATGAGGCCAACTGACAAACCCCTGCCTCTGGCCAAGGAGAGAAGAAATGGAGGACGGTTGGGTTTTCATCGATTGCTACGGCAGGGCATCCAAGATTGCCATTTTTTGGGGCAGCGCTTCGTCCCGGGGTTTAAGGGTCTCAGGGTTTTTCGGATCCCGCAAGCTGGGTCCCGTTGCAGGTGAACATCCCAGCAGCTGCTACTTCGCGATTTACGATGGTTCAGGGGCCCAGACGCTTGTAGATCTTGTAGACCGGGCAAACAGCCTTCAACTGGATGATGTGGGTTTGTGTGAACATGTCATAGGGGACCTTCAATTTCCAAACGATGATCATCGTGACAACCATTGCCATGGCCAAGGTCATGGTGGTCGGCAGTGCGTGGAATATGTTCAGGAGCACCTGCACAAGCTTGGCCCTTGGGAGATCATCAACGCTGGAAATGATCACTCCGCCCAAAATGATCAAAACGGATAGTTTTTAGCACCCGACAATGTATCAAAATCCACAGCTTTTGGTTGTTTTTCATATCTTCAGCCTCAACAACCAGCCGACCTGAGGAACTTGCTGTTGGAGCTGGAGAAGGTTCCAAGCATGGGAATTTACAGCCAATAATTTGAAATTTTATTGGGGAAGATGATGATCAACCTGTAAATTTGGGCCAATTGTCAGAGAAACCATAGGATATTGATATGCATAGAACTTTAGTACAATTTTTGCAGCACACAACAAAAAGAGAAAGGCAACCTCTTTGATCCTGGGTCCATTTGGTGGATCATGGAGATCTCTGAACATCTCCCAATAACCAGCACTCCAGGCACCCAGTAATGTACCAGAAGCCATGATGCAAGCCTTCGAGCTCACGGATGACAACATGCAATGCTCAGGCATGTTGGGCTTGACGAACTGTGAGCTGTGTTGAAATTCACATGGCTTCAGATACTGGCAATTATCATAGATTAGCAGTACATAGCAGGACAGCGCTTCCAGCTTCATGACTATTGCTCTGCCATGTTTTTCTATGCTTTTCTCTGCTTTTGTTGTGTTAAGGTTAGTCCATGCTAGTCGTTTTGCTCCTGATAGCTGCGGAGGCATTAGCAGTTCCGGGTGCACCGCTTGCAGCTGTCTTTTGCGGCAGGCTGGGATCTGAAAAATGAGGGCTGAAACCTGTACTGTAAAAGTCAACCAAAAGAAAAAACGCAAAGAACCTAACAGGTTTTTCCCTCCTGCCAGGTGAGGGTCTCTAGATTTTAACAAAGGTGCCAGTCTTCTTCTTCCTCTTCTTCTTCCTCCTCCTCTTCGTCTTCTTCCTTTTCCTCTCTTCGTCTTGTCTTCCTCCTCCTTCATCAGCTCCGGATGCTGTGGAGTGTGCCAGGACCCGAACACCATATCGCCAGCTCTGGATGTTGTGGGGCACAGCTGAACCCGAACACATGCCAGAGAGAATGCCAGATAGAATGCCAAACAGAATGTCACCATAGATGCCAGACAGAATGCCAGAAAGAATGTCAGAGTGTATGCCAAAAAGAATGTCAGATAGAATGTCAGAATATATAATACATTATATTATATATATATTATATTATATTATATATTATATATATAATATAATGTATTATATATGTATATTATATCCAATATATATACTTCCAGATGGTATGTCAGAAACTATGTCAGAATCATGTGTCAGGGTGGAGATCACTCGAAGAAAGTAATTTCGTGATTGCAATAGTCACTGGCTGCAGTTTCTCACACACTTTTGGCCCTGGTCGAGGAGAGTGCCTATGCAGAGCGAGTCCTGTACACTGCCCACGTAGGCCACGGCATCAGACATTTTTCTGCGTCCGCGCTGCGACAGACAATTTGCGACAGGTGATGCCAGGGCTGTGCTGTGTTGGGAGCCCAAGCTTTGATGCGAACCAAGCTTTGCGAAGCTTACATGGCTTAAGGAAAGATTTGGAGCCCTTTGGACATGTTCAAATTGATAATGACTGGCGCGCATATCAACGCATGTCTCTCCATTATATATATATATATTTGTTTAATGTTGTTTACCGATTTTCGACGTCAACGAGTAATTTGGGCTTTTCTGGAAGACCGATTTGAGTTGCCCTTGCTTTCAATTTCGCTGTTTCAATGTTTCGCTACAGGCAGACAGGGTTTAGCCGTGAGACTGACAGGGGAATCTGACCACAAGGTGGGTGGCTTCGTTGAGCAGCATCACCACATTTTCAACGGTTATTCATAAAACTGTGTTCCCTTTGCTACTTTGTCATGACAGTCGAAGTGTTCCCATCACCATCACCATCACCATCACCACCATCACCATCATCACCATCATCACCATCACCACCATCACCAGCATCACCATCATCACCATCATCACCATCATCACCATCATCATCATCATCATCATCATCATCATCATCATCATTATCATCACCATCATCATCATCATCATCATGATCATGATCATCATGATCATGATCATGATCATCATGATCATCATGATCATCATGATCATCATGATCATCTTGATCATCATGATCATCATGATCATCATGATCATCATGATCATCATGATCATCATGATCATCATGATCATCATGATCATCATGATCATCATGATCATCATGATCATCATGATCATCATGATCATCATGATCATCATGATCATCATGATGATCATCATGATCATCATGATCATCATCATCATCATCATCATCATCATCATCATCATCATCATCATCATCATCGTCACCACCACCTCAACCATCGTCACCATTACCAGCACCACCATCAGGATGACCATGATCATCATGATATATACTATATATACGTAGTTACATAGTCATGGCAAAGCTTCCCCATCAGCATCCTGCTTGTGATTTAGATTGGCCAGGCCACTGATCCAGAAGAAGCCAAACGAGTTGTCGAGGTGGACAGTCTTATTACCGCTGGCCAGATGTGGGTCCAAATGTTTCAGGATCTTAATTTGTACACACACACACATCCGATTCATGACGATGAAAGCATCACGAAGGCTGGCGGAACAATCTACAATGAGAGAGTCAACGGAATGTTGGCAATTTCCAGGCCGGGCTGAACAAAATCACTATGGTGCTTGTAGATCCAGTATCCAGATGTATCCAGATGTATCCAGATGTATCCAGGATGTTGCTCAATTCAGCAACAGCTCAGGGCCTTTGGCGACTTTCAGCTGAAAGCGCCCACCTGGACAAAGGACATTGTCTCAAACGTCTCTTGGTTGAGGACGTATCTTGAGAGCGGTTACAAGTGGTAGGAGTTGAACCAGGATTCTACAAGGGGGAAGTAGTGCAACGCCCACGCGAAAAAGTAAGATACAGGGTAGGATGGGTAGGGGACCAAGGGGCCCAGGTGTCGGTTTGGGAAGATGCCCCGGCTCAGCTGGACGAGAGAACCATGTGCCAGCATGAACGTCTCTCAGATCACGGCCAAGTTTTTCAGCTCTGAAACCCTAGACATTGGACGTGGCATGTGCAAATTTCGTAGGCACCTTCAGTTCATATTTCAATGCACAGGTTCCGGAGATTTCGGCCACATTGCTGATGGAAAATGTCGGCCAACCCAGCACGGTGGATGGCAAACAAAGACTTGGACGTGTCCGATCCAAAATGGGCCAAGCGTTGGGACAGCCTAAATCCACTAGTGTTTGAACTCTCTGTTTGGTGACCTCAAGCCTGTCCCCTTGTCTCACACTGGTGAGGACTTGTTTGTGATCACCGCCTGCGATGGGTCCGGGGGCTCTGACTTGATGGAAGCTGAGAATGATTCCTGACTTTGTGGTACCCAGCAGTTGTGTGTGATCAGAGCTGCGAATTTATGGAAGGCTCTGGGACGTTCTGGAGGATCAGGAAGCAGTGAACCTGGTCATCGAGGGCATAGGTCTGGCCATAATGTTTGGCCGAGAAACAAAGCAACA
This sequence comes from Cladocopium goreaui, assembly GCA_947184155.2. Classification (NCBI taxonomy): domain Eukaryota; class Dinophyceae; order Suessiales; family Symbiodiniaceae; genus Cladocopium; species Cladocopium goreaui. The sequence continues at coordinate 916,230 of CAMXCT020000335.1, forward strand.
CAGACGGTGCAGGATGGGAGATGATTGAAAGAGCAAAAGACTCATATTTTGTGCTGTGCAGAGAATAAGATGAACACTTGATAAACATTGATGATTGTGGCATATTGTGGCCACATTGGTCGACAAAGACCTGAGCCACGGCCTGTTGGCACGGCGCCAGAACAGTTGGGCATCCTTTGCGAAGAGAGCCTGGGGCCCTGGGCTCCTGGGGGTCCTGGGGCCTCAAAATCGGGCGTATCTGAACTGCAGTGGTTTACAGTAGAACGGTTTAGAAGTCATTCTCCCTTTTCAAACTACAGAAACGGCCGCAAACATTGGGGTACACATATAGAAGTAATATATATATATTATATGATTATTATGATTATCTGTACATATATATATATATATTACATTATATAAACATATATATATATATATGCAATGGGTATACTATATACCCCATCTCTGGACAAACATGCAATGGTGACATGACTCCCAAGGTGCTGGCCATCCAATGCTGGGGCAGGTTGTGGCCAGCATCTTATCGCTTCGATGTTTCACATGGCTATGTCCAAAATGGGACCTACCCTCACGTGGAAAGTTTGGTTGGGAAAAAACGATGATACGCCACCGGATTTTGGAGTATCCTATGTTCAGACCCACATCACAGAAGTTAGAATTCGACTTTGAAACGCAATTCCCATGCTTTTGATATTCTTTGCGCAGCTCGTTTGGTGCAATCTCCAAGGCTCGATTGCTCATTGAGGAAGCCTTGGCCCGTGGAACGTCGGACAACGTGACCTGTGTCGTGGCGGACAGCTCAGCGTCACAGCATGGCAGGGTCAAAGCTGGATACAAAATACGGTGGTAACACAAAAAATGACCCCAGACCAACACTTGTGGTTCTACTCGCATGCCGAGGTGTTCCCATAAGGCATGTGACCTGGCTGCAACAGCGCACAAACCTTGTCACTACAGGAACTTGATCTTTGAAGGCGCAAGAGGATACTCAAAGTGTACAAACTTTGCCTTCTTATGCCGGCGCTTGAGACATGTCATCCCAAGAAAGAAGCTTCCAGGGTGTTTGCACTGGCCGCAATACATCCGAAAGAATCTGAATGTCCATGGTGTTGTGCAACCACAGTCAGCTCTTGAGTCAGTCTTCCCATGTGTGTTTTATCGATTTTTCTTCCGTAGACTATGTGCAAAAGATGTTTCTCAGGTTATACATATATATATATATGCACAGAATATAGATGGTTTCCAGGATGTGGGTACCCAACTGAGGCTGATGAACCGTCCAAGCTGCGCTTCCCATAGCCTCGCTGGAAAAAAGATGGCAGCTGTGCAAGTCTTTGTCCATGAAACAACACTTTCAGCGTGTAAGGAACGGATTTGCTAGCTCCTTTGCATGGTACTCGTAATGCTGTGCACGAATGGGTGTTCAATCCACATGTAAGAATCTATATCAATGACAAGCACATCTATAGTACTGACAGTTACCTCAACATCATTGATAGCAACCTGGCAAAAAGCTCGATAATGTTATTCGTTCTTGCAAATCACAGGAAATGATCGATTTTTGATCTTTTTAGTGGAATAAACCATCTACCAACTGTGAATTATGCATTTTTTACGTACTTTTTACGCTTTGTATGCCTTTTCTTCTCCTTTTTTCCTTTCCAATGAAAATGTCAAGCTTTTTTTACGATGAAAGTGTCAAGCTTTTTTTACGCATTTTTTACGTACTTTTTACGTTTTTTACGCCTTTTACGCCTTTTCTTCTCCTTTTTTCCTTTCCAATGAAAGTGTCAAGCTTTTTTTACGCATTTTTTACGTACTTTTTACGCTTTTTACGCCCTTTCTTCTCCTTTTTTCCTTTCCAATGAAAGTGTCAAGGTATGTCAAGCTTTTTTTACGCATTTTTTACGTACTTTTTACGCTTTTTACGCTTTTCTTCTCCTTTTTTCCTTTCCAATGAAAGTGTCAAGCTATGTCAAGCTTTTTTTACGCATTTTTTACGTACTTTTTACGCTTTTTACGCCCTTTTCTTCTCCTTTTTTCCTTTCCAATGAAAGTGTCAAGCTATGTCAAGCTTTTTTTACGCATTTTTTACGTACTTTTTACGCTTTTTACGCCCTTTCTTCTCCTTTTTTCCTTTCCAATGAAAGTGTCAAGCTTTTTTTACGCATTTTTTACGTACTTTTTACGCTTTTTACGCCCTTTCTTCTCCTTTTTTCCTTTCCAATGAAAGTGTCAAGCTTTTTTTACGCATTTTTTACGTACTTTTTACGCTTTTTACGCCCTTTCTTCTCCTTTTTTCCTTTCCAATGAAAGTGTCAAGCTTTTTTTACGCATTTTTTACGTACTTTTTACGCTTTTTACGCCCTTTCTTCTCCTTTTTTCCTTTCCAATGAAAGTGTCAAGCTTTTTTTACGCATTTTTTACGTACTTTTTACGCTTTTTACGCCCTTTTCTTCTCCTTTTTTCCTTTCCAATGAAAGTGTCAAGCTTTTTTTACGCATTTTTTACGTACTTTTTACGCTTTTTACGCCTTTCTTCTCCTTTTTTCCTTTCCAATGAAAGTGTCAAGCTTTTTTTACGCACGTTTTTTACGCTTTTTACTTTTTACGCTTTTTACGCTTTTTACGCTTTTCTTCTCCTTTTTTCCTTTCCAATGAAAGTGTCAAGCTTTTTTTACGCATTTTTTTACGTACTTTTTACGCTTTTTACGCCCTTTCTTCTCCTTTTTTCCTTTCCAATGAAAGTGTCAAGCTTTTTTTACGCATTTTTTACGTACTTTTTACGCTTTTTTCTTCTCCTTTTTTCCTTTCCAATGAAAGTGTCAAGCTTTTTTTACGCATTTTTTACGTACTTTTTACGCTTTTTACGCCCTTTCTTCTCCTTTTTTCCTTTCCAATGAAAGTGTCAAGCTTTTTTTACGCATTTTTTACGTACTTTTTACGCTTTTTACGCCCTTTTCTTCTCCTTTTTTCCTTTCCAATGAAAGTGTCAAGTGTCAAGCTTTTTTTACGCATTTTTTACGTACTTTTTACGCTTTTTACGCCCTTTTCTTCTCCTTTTTTCCTTTCCAATGAAAGTGTCAAGCTTTTTTTACGCATTTTTTACGTACTTTTTACGCCCTTTTCTTCTCCTTTTTTCCTTTCCAATGAAAGTGTCAAGCTTTTTTTACGCATTTTTTACGTACTTTTTACGCTTTTTACGCCCTTTTCTTCTCCTTTTTTCCTTTCCAATGAAAGTGTCAAGTTTTTTTTACGTACTTTTTACGCTTTTTACGCCCTTTTCTTCTCCTTTTTTCCTTTCCAATGAAAGTGTCAAGCTTTTTTTACGCATTTTTTACGTACTTTTTACGCTTTTTACGCCTTTTCTTCTCCTTTTTTCCTTTCCAATGAAAGTGTCTAGCTTTTTTTACGCATTTTTTACGTACTTTTTACGCTTTTTACGCCCTTTCTTCTCCTTTTTTCCTTTCCAATGAAAGTGTCAAGCTTTTTTTACGCATTTTTTACGTACTTTTTACGCTTTTTACGCCCTTTCTTCTCCTTTTTTCCTTTCCAATGAAAGTGTCAAGCTTTTTTTACGCATTTTTTACGTACTTTTTACGCTTTTTACGCCCTTTCTTCTCCTTTTTTCCTTTCCAATGAAAGTGCCAAGCTTTTTTTACGCATTTTTTACGTACTTTTTACGCTTTTTACGCCCTTTTCTTCTCCTTTTTTCCTTTCCAATGAAAGTGTCAAGCTTTTTTTACGTACTTTTTACGCTTTTTACGCCTTTTCTTCTCCTTTTTTCCTTTCCAATGAAAGTGTCAAGCTTTTTTTACGCATTTTTTTACGTACTTTTTACGCTTTTTACGCCCTTTCTTCTCCTTTTTTCCTTTCCAATGAAAGTGTCAAGCTTTTTTTACGCCATTTTTACGTTACTTTTTAACGCTTTTTTACGCCCTTTTCTTCTCCTTTTTTCCTTTCCAATTGAAAGTGTCAAGCTATGTCAAGCTTTTTTTACGCATTTTTTACGTACTTTTTACGCTTTGTACGGCGTTTCTTCTCCTTTTTTCCTTTCCAATGAAAGTGTCAAGCTTTTTTTACGCATTTTTTACGTACTTTTTACGCTTTTTACGCCTTTCTTTCTTCTCCTTTTTTCCTTTCCAATGAAAGTGTCAAGCTTTTTTTACGCATTTTTTACGTACTTTTTACGCTTTTTACGCCCTTTCTTCTCCTTTTTTCCTTTCCAATGAAAGTGTCAAGCTTTTTTTACGCATTTTTTACGTACTTTTTACGCTTTTTACGCCTTTTCTTCTCCTTTTTTCCTTTCCAATGAAAGTGTTACGCTTTTTTACGCATTTTTTACGTACGTTTACGTTTTTTAGCCCTTTCTTATCCTTTTTTCCTTTCCCTGAAAGTGTCAAGCTTTTTTACGCATTTTTTACGTACTTTTTACGCTTTTTACGCCCTTTTATTCTCCTTTTTTCCTTTCCAATGAAAATGTCAAGCTTTTTTTACGCATTTTTTACGTACTTTTTACGCTTTTTACGCCCTTTCTTCTCTTTTTTCCTTGCCAATGAAAGTGTCAAGCTTTTTTTACGCATTTTTTACGTACTTTTTACGCTTTTTACGCCCTTTCTTCTCCTTTTTTCCTTGCCAATGAAAGTGTCAAGCTTTTTTTACGCATTTTTTACGTACTTTTTACGCTTTTTACGCCCTTTTCTTCTCCTTTTTTCCTTTCCAATGAAAGTGTCAAGGTATGTCAAGCTTTTTTTACGCATTTTTTACGTACTTTTTACGCTTTTTACGCCCTTTTCTTCTCCTTTTTTCCTTTCCAATGAAAGTGTCAAGCTTTTTTTACGCAGTTTTTACGCTTTTTACGCCTTTTCTTCTCCTTTTTTCCTTTCCAATGAAAGTGTCAAGCTTTTTTTACGCATTTTTTACGTGCTTTTTACGCTTTTTACGCCCTTTTCTTCTCCTTTTTTCCTTTCCAATGAAAGTGTCTAGCTTTTTTGACGCATTTTTTACGTACTTTTTACGCTTTTTACGCCCTTTTCTTCTCCTTTTTTCCTTTCCAATGAAAGTGTCAAGCTTTTTTTACGCATTTTTTACGTACTTTTTACGCTTTTTACGCCTTTTCTTCTCCTTTTTCCCTTTCCAATGAAAGTGTCAAGCTTTTCGTACGCATTTTTTACGTACTTTTTACGCTTTTTACGCCCTTTTCTTCTCCTTTTTTCCTTTCCAATGAAAGTGTCAAGCATTTTTTACGCATTTTTTACGTACTTTTTACGCTTTTTACGCCTTTTCTTCTCCTTTTTCCCTTTCCAATGAAAGTGTCAAGTTTTTTTTACGCATTTTTTACGTACTTTTTACGCTTTTTACGCCCTTTTCTTCTCCTTTTTTCCTTTCCAATGAAAGTGTCAAGTTTTTTTTACGCATTTTTTACGTACTTTTTACGCTTTTTACGCCTTTTCTTCTCCTTTTTTCCTTTCCAATGAAAGTGTCAAGCTTTTTTTACGCATTTTTTACGTACTTTTTACGCTTTTTACGCCAGCCAACCAGCCATATTTTGCCAAATTTTGTGCCAATCTTGGAAGCCGGATATCCATTTCGAAGCTCCTGAGACAAAAAAAAGGAGAAAACGCCAGGAAAGACAGATTTTTTTCATCGTGCCCACGCTCCGTGTTTCGTTGTGGATATCATGTTTTCTTTTCAAAGATATTATTTGTCATGTTGTGGTTTTTGACTCATCTTTCGTGGTTAGAGTTTCAGACTCAATATCGTGGATATGACCCCTGCTCTGCTGTGCACGTTTTTGTGGAGCATTGTGTCGGTTAGACAACACCTTGCAGTGCATCGCGTCACAAACCCCTTTTCGGCGATGCCGTGAGTACTAATGTTGCTTTAATGGAGCAGATTTCAGACCATGGGAGCAATGAGCATTTTTTTTGGATGATGCTATCATGTGGACACCATTTTGGGAAGATGTGGCAATGTAGTTTGCACGTTTGCAGGGTTTTGGCTGAACCCTGGGCCCAACCGAAACATGTCGAGCAGATGAGGTTCAAACGTCGGGAACCCTGGCAGAGGGGAAAAAGGCGCTGCATAACAGATAGTCCGATAGTCCCGCCATCGACATACATATACAAGATGGTCTCAGTGCGAATTCCCAAGTTGGAGGTTGATAGTTCGTAGTCCCACCCCCCGTTTTTCGTGATTTTTTCATCATTGTCATAGTTTCTCCATAGTTCCTGAATCGTTGGAAGCACCACGGCCCAGGCCATGTACCGGTCACCGATGGAGCTGCGGGACCTGGTCCAGGCATGGCCCAGCTTCTACAGTGCCCAGGGATGGGTGGTGATCTGCCAGCGCCAGGTGTATAACGACAAGAAGGACAAAGGACAGGGTTTGGAGCTGAGATGATCTCAGATGATTTCAAATGGTCTCAGATCTTAGCTTGGTGCAGTCTGCAGTTCATATTCGGGAACATGTTTTGATATATGTTTTAATTTATGATGATTCCAATCTTCCGCCCAAACGAAGCTACCAGGCCCGGAGTGTGATTATGGCTTCAAGCTGATCATTATCGGTGATGCTGGTGCAGGCTCACTTTTTCACAGTTCCACAGCTTCACCAATTTTTTCTCCCACCTTCGATGCGCGAGGCAAAAGTAGCTTCATGCATCAGTTCCTGGAGGGGAAGTTCAGAAAGCAGTCAACCCACACTGTGGGGGGCCCCCAATGGGTAAATCCAATAGTGATTTTTGCACTCATTTCGTTGAGGATGGCTTATTGTTGGATGTCGGTATGGAGGTTTCCTGAAATGGGGGAAAATTCGAAATGAATGGTTATCGAAGGGAATTAGAAGTCAAACTTCTGACAATATGGACAGATGAAAAGCAGAGATGGGAAGCGTCAGAGAAGAGAAGAGAAGAAGAAAGAAGACCAAAAAAGATAAAGTCTCAGAAGAAAGAAGATACAGGTGCGCAAAAAGGTAGGAAAGTCGCGAAACACCGTGTTTTTCCAGTGATTTGGTGGCTCCGGAGGGTCGAAAAGTAGGCTCGCTAAAGCGGCGGGTGCGGAGCCATGTGGTCAGATGAGAGATGAAAAGTTGCACGCCATTGTAGCGCGAAGCACATTTCCAAGTCAAAATGCACACAACACACCATGTTCGGACCACTTTTGGAAGTTGAGATGTCGAAAAAGTGCACGGCGTTGTGGCGCGAAGCACATTTCCAAGTCAAATTTTGCAAAGCACCTCAGTGTCGGACCGCTTTTGGAAGTTGACATGTCGAAAAAGTGCACGCCGTTGTGGCGCGAAGCGCGTTTCCAAGTCAAAATGTTGAAAGCACCACATGTTCGGACCACTTTTGGATGTTCAGATAACGTTTCGCCTGGCAGGCGCAAGGGATTGTGCACCGTGTCAAAAGTAAGCAAAACGTGATGGTTTTGTGCGTAGCATTTCCAAAAACGATGGCAGGCGTGGTACATTTGAAGAGGATCTGCAAAGATACATTTTCCGTGACAGGCACAGTACAAGAGACATGTTCATCAGAGATGTGCGGAGGTCCGGGCGCTGATTTCCTGAGAGGGGTTGCATTTTGGAGCATCAGATGTTAAGTTTGTGGAAGATGATTTTGCGTGACAGGTGCAGCACTTCGTATGACCTGGCCTCACTTTTTTCGTGGCAGGCGCAATACTTTAGACAGGTGCTCTCACCACCACTCTCACCCTCAGGTTTCCTATTTTTGAAACTTCTGCTGCCGCCTTGTGCGGCACTACTGGTAATTATAATGGAAAATCCATCACCCGCCCTGACTTCGGAAACCTTCATATGGAAATCCTCAACAGCCCTGCCTTCAGCCCAACGCTGACAGCCATGATGTGCGGCTAAGATTGGTGTGGAGTTCGGCACCAAGATCATCTCCTTGGGAAATCGCCAAATCAAACTGCAGTCGAATTCTCAGGTAGTAGCCAACCAATTATCAATCGGAAACCAATGGTTTGGGGTACCCATACTTTAGGAATCCCCCAGGCCCCAAGTGGAGAACTGAACATTTTTTGCTTGTTTGAATTGCCATAATGTCTATTTTGAATCCAATTTTTTTTGCGTTGCTGGTAGATTAAGGGAGCGGAGGTGAAGGCAACTTCAAAACTGGAAGTACAACAGTCAACAATTGCAAAAAAATGACATGTACAGCGTAAGGAGGTGTCAACAGCAGATCCCTACATCCCAGGATGGTTCCCGAAATTGTTTTGTTTACAGCACCAAGGATTTGGGATACTGCGGGCCAGGTGAGAAGACTATGCCTTTATGGAATGAGTGTCTCGCACATCAGCGTTGCAGTGTGACTGTAGCAGCATCCTGTTTACCGGCATCCCTTGGACATGCCACCAGGAGCGATATCGTGCTGTCACCCGTTCGTACTATCGCGGAGCCGTAGGTGCATTGATTTTGTATGCCAGACACTCAGAGCTGCATAGTTCGAACATGCTTGAAAGGGTTTCCTGGGGAACTGACACCAGGACGGGGGCCCACAACAACGAATTATAGTCTCTCCTTTTGCAGTCAGTAGGGAGACAAAACATGCACCAATTCCTTGGACTTTGCTCTTCAACATATGTCGCAGGATCATACATGACCTAAGTGTTTGGCAGAACCGTTCCCGGTCCGGCGCTGCTGTGCCAACTGTGCTGAGGATGTGACGTCGAGGGACTCATACAACAATCTGCCGACCTGGCTCCAGGACAGTTGCTGCAGCTGCCTCCGGGGATGACAGGGATTGCTGGCAGTGCCTCAGGATGCCCGAGAACAAGCTTGGAAGGACATCTCCATCATTGCAGCTGGACGCTTAAGACTGGACTGCTGACATCGAAAGGCTTTGGAAATTGGATGGAAGCAGACGAAGTCTGTGTCATTCCGTTCCTCGTTCCAACGAACTTTGTCAGTAACAATGGTTTGGAAGTCCATTGGGATCATCCCATTGATCGCCCACATTTAGCCACACCTACAGCATCCTACAGCCTCCTTCTGAGTCTCGTGGTTATCCCAGTACCATTTCTACCACAAACAAGCTGTCAACCGTATTGGACCAAAGGGTTTAGCTGGCCCTTAGCTTTTGAACTACTTTCACAGCCATGGAGCAAATCTCCTCAAAGTCAATGGCATATCTATCGTGGTTTGGGATATGGACCATGGTGTTGTACTTTCACTTTACCCTGCCATGGACACCGACAGAACCTTATTTGAAGCCTCATTGCCTTCGTAAACTCAAGCAAGGTCAGTTCTGATTTGTTTGCACCTCTCTCCAGCAATCGTTAAAGCATTCAGCTGCCCAAATGGGGTCCATTGACCAGACTGCAAGCATAAACAACTGCTGCCTTAGAATAATAATCAACTTGCCTTTTTTGCGTATCTCGCGTTCGCAGCCATGTCTGCTTTCAGTTCTCCGAAGGCTCGGCAGTGATGGGAAGTGCAGGGAGAAACAGCACTGAGACGCGGAAGGGCGGTGTGCGAATTCCGAAGTTACTTCTGATACTTCTTGAATCCTCTCATTCTTCTCAACTAGTGTTCAATATTCTTCAATCATGTTCAATCAAAATAATGTTGATAAAACAATACGTATAAATTATAAATTTAAAGCAATAATAAGTACACTATCCACAATTTTACCATAGGTGGTGCTATAAAACCATCAACATAATTCAACATAGGATACTTATATGATCTTATATGATATTTTATATGGATGGTTTATGATTGCTTTACTAACATTAATCCAAGATAAACAAAATACACAATGGCCTCCAAAAAGGATGCCCCCCACCTGGACCCAGAAAGAACCCATTGGACCCAGGTCGAGCTACCTGGCACTGTGGCCATGGCAATCGAGATCTCGGAAGAAGCACGGGTTCAGCGTCAGGTGGGATGCACCAGGGGAAATTATCATGGAAATTCATAGAAAAACTGAGGTTCAATCATTGTTGGATGTTTTTCTTTCGAATGTTCTTCATAGACATATCATTTATCATCATTTGTCCATATGTTGTGTAGACAGGGATAGAATGGGTCAGTCAAAATACCACCAATATCCACCAATAGTGATCCCACAATCTATGATGGCCGTTTCGAAAAACATGTTTCTGAAACCCACCATTTTGACGATTGCCAGAATTATATTCCAATAGTGGCAATTTTCCCCATAAGCCATCGACATTGTCCTAGTATTATCTCAAGGTTATCGATTATCGATGATTATCGGTCATATTCAAACAAAACAACGATATTCCAATCTAATTTGCCAGCACATACATCCAAATATCATGGCAATTTAACGAACCCTTACACATCTTGGGACACATTTAGGGGGTGTGTTTAAGATTAGGTGAATGGGAGATTCTGCAGGACACCAACATATTTAGTGGGTAAATCCATGGCTTCCTGTAGCACTTTTTTCCCTACCAATCCATTGATAGTTGCAGTAGGCAGCAGTTATCTGATCTAGATTAAGCATACGAATCCAATCGCTGAAAATGGGCAAGCTGTTTTGATTGTCAATTACTGTAGTTTCCATTTATATTTGGATTACGAATTGTTTTTAATTGATAATTCATGATAATTCCATTGATCCCATTGATCATTAACCTCATTAACTATTGATAGTGGGATACTCACTGGGATGATAGTTGGTAAATCCCACTAGCAGTAACCTCCATTAGTTTCCATTCCATTCATAATTAGCTTCTGCTAACGGGTTGATTATTGATGGGTGAATCCTATTAAATCCCAGTGATTCACTAACTCATTAATTGGAAACTAATGATTGATTCACTCATAGTTTCCAGTTTTCCTATTAACTAAACTAGATATAGTATTAGTATTAATTAACTGCCTATTATTAACTGACTGTATTAACTATTAGTTTCTCCCAGGCGCGGCGCCCGGCCACCACCGGTCTGGCCCTACCTGGCATGGCCACCCGCGCCACCAAGCGCGCAGAGCCTGTGCCTGGGCCTTCCGCCGTTGGTTCAAAGGAAACCCACGGAAATTGGTGGATTTTTTTAAATGATTTTTTGGGATATCTTTCGGATTTTGGTGAAATGTGTCTGATTTTTTACAGGATTTCTTTGTTTTTTTTTCCTGATTCAACAGTTCGTTTTTGTTTGGAACTATGCGTTTGTTTGATGTGTGTTGGTGTTGGTGTTTTTTTTTTTCGAAGTGTGAAACGCTCTGCTTTTTGGGGGGATCAATAGTAGTGATTCATTTTGCATACCAGGTTTTTCATGCAAAAATGCGTTTTGTATAGGATCCTCTGAAGAAAGTGCTAAGCATCGCCATATGACATGTGACTCATATGACATTCACTTTTCAAAAGACTCATTGACCTTTACATATCTCTTCCAGCTTCTTGGGGGGAAACGTTGGGCCTATTTTTGAGGAACTGCCCTCTGGCGGACGGTTGGATATTCTTTTGGCATCTGGCTGTAGCCTGGACTTGGCGCATGGCTTGGTGAAAGCCTTTCGCAACGACGAACCTGAGGAGCGCGCAAAACTCGGCTGGATGGCCATGGAAGATCCAATCCGAGTAGGATGAAATCTACATGTTTTGTGATATAACTATAATTTATATATATACATATAATATGATATATATATAACTATAGTTAATGGCTTTAGAAACCATATTTAATGCTGAGTCAGAAATTTCAGCCCAGGGAAACACTTCCATGTTTCGAGGGGGACATCTGGTGGCTGTCCAGGACTCGGGTCGGACCAACGGCCGGACAGCGGGCCTGTCTTGCAGCTACAAAGGATCTTACTGCAAGGTGTGAAGGGAAATGGGGATGATGCTGACCGCTAGGACCCGCCAGAAAAAAAAAATACACTCTCAGAATTCTGAATCCTGCACTGTTTGTGCAAGCCCAAAAATCATTTATATAATATATTCAGCACACACACACACAGAGATACATATATGTATATACGTATATATATACATATATATATATGTATATATATATATGGAAAGGTAGAAGTAGGACGCCTGCATTTAAATTCAAGTCTCCACGCTTTTTGCACCTCACCTAGCAAGACAGTGGGTAGTTTTCATACATAACGTACACGACTTGTGTGTATCCCTAGGGGAGCTTCAAGTGTTTGCAGCTGCCAGGAGGTCTTCTCGCCAAAAGCTGTGGTAGATCATCTGAGTTTGGCCTCATGCTTTTGGAAGCCTGAGCCAACGGAGAATGACGGGCGCTCAGTTTCACTTGGTGATCCCAAGACAGTTTCGACAGTGTGTTTACCAACATTTCCCAACTGGTTGCTAGAAAACCTATATAATAAGACATCTCTATTTTGGAGAGTCAAACATCTCAAATTCCCGGCATCTTGCATTGAACCACTTCATACCACTTCTAAGAACAGGAGTTCTCGGAGTTACTGATCAATGGTGCTTTAGTCCACGCCTCCAGGTCGTGGATTTAAGCGTTGCTGATGACAGTCAACTGGTGATTGTCGGTGACACACATGGGCAACTGGAAGATGTGCTCTGGATTTTTTTCAAATATGGCTGGCCATCCGAGCAAAATCGCTACCTCTTCAATGGTGACATTGTGGATCGTTCCGCGGCAGCACAGGAGAGCTCAGAGTGGCTGTAGTGTTGCGCTTAGTTGGCAAGGACTTTCAAACTCCACACTTGTGGCCTAAGTTGCATCCCGAATTATATATTTTCTGAGAAGCTCATGTGCTGTATCATGTATCTATTTAGTGTAATATTAAGTAATATTCACAGATTTACAACTGTAAAAGCATTTGAATGCTTGATGCAAGCAAGTGCACCTTCCACACTGTGGGGCTCCGTGGCCATGCTTTGGGATCTTTCTCAAAGGGTCCCATGTGGAGGTCAAACTTCCGAAAGTTTCCCTACAGGGTTGGTGGGCACAGCTCTGGCAGCACTTGTATATTGTAATCTTAGTTTTCTTTGTTTCAGAAACATGATTTCTACAACTATACTCTGTGCATATTTGCGACTCAAAAACAAGATATGCATATACTATATGCATATACTGTATGCACATACCTCTCTCTCTCTATATATATAATATAATATAATATAATAATATAATATACTATATTATAATATAATATAATATAATACATATGCATATACAATGTATATATATATACACATGTACCCAAAGAAAAATGACCAAATCAAAAGTTCCTGGTACCAGGTGGTGGCCATGCTGTGGAGATTCTTTTGCTTCTTTTCGCTATCAAGCGAGACTGTCCTGAGAGCCTGGAAATTCTCCGGGGAAACCACGAGGACACGAACTGCACAATTCACTACGGTGCCTGGGCAGTTTGTTTTCTTCTTGAGAAGTGAAGTGCATAGGGTGTCACATCTTGGGAATATCATGATGGATATGGGGGCATGGATATAGGATGTTGTCGGGGATGACACTTGTTAACCAGTTGCATTTTTTTCGACATTTGATCCATTTTTCAGCTCAAGCTGAAGCCACCTTTCGAGGCTTCAAAATGGAGCTGGAGGCCAAATTCGCGGAACACCTTTCTGCGGTTTGGAATGTTTGCACCACCAGCGTTTTTCCCTTGCTACCTATCGCTGCGGCGTCTTGGATCGGATGAAATGTTGGAAGTAAATGGAGCAAGGACTCATGACTAATACCATTCCACTAGTGTCATATTAAAGATACCCCAAGAAGGGACCCCAAAATGAATAGATCCAATACTCACCCAGAAATTTTCAGAGGGAATATTTATATACTGTACTGTATATATATATACACACGCATATTAGTTATAGACTGTACATAGTGTTGGAATGAATAGCAACTGTTGAGCGACGCCACCGAGGTTTGTACAGATGTTCTGAATGGATACCGCATCGCAGTGGTTCACGGCGGTATCCCCGTGGACCTGCCTGGCTATCCTCCTCCAGTCTCTTTGGAGGTTGCTATGCTCGATGTCGAAGATGTGGCCCTCTGTTGAGAACAATTCATTGATTTTTTCTGCCAGTTGTTTCCATGATTTTTCAATAGATCGTTCGAGAGTAGACCCTTTGCAATTGTTTGTGTCTGCCTAATGATTAGATTCAAGAAGATGGCTGTGAAATATTGAGCACAGCAGAAAGCTGTGACTTGACTACGTCAAAGAGACCCTTGAGGGACAATTCTTGTTATATAGCTGGATCAGTCTTGAAGTGGATAACGTGCATTACGGTAGGAGCTAAAAAGAGAGAGCATTCATAAGTGTCCAAATAGCCCTTTCTCTGAACGCTTCGGCACTACGCTGAACTCTATATAGTAGCTAATTGATTCTATACACATACAATGTCTTTTAATACCTTGTTCATGTTGTTTTGGACCAAGATATGCTACTGTAAATAAAAGAAGCTTTCTCCCCGGATCTGTGAGGAGGAGCTGAGACGCGTGGACCGGCAGCGGCCCACAGTACAGAAGCTGCCAGTCTCAGACCAAGGTCGCTGGGAGAAGTGGGAGAGACTTCTCGAAGGTCAGGATATAATTGACATACTATATACTAATGTATATATATATAATTATCTTTATATATATATATATATTATTGATATATATATATAGAACATAATATATATATATAATTCACATATATCATACTTGTGTTTGACAACCACCATTGATTATTGTATGTTTTTAAGCATCAGTATATATTGTTGTGTTTAGATGATGTGTTTCATATTGATATTTGTTGATGTCTGTCGATTATAAAGACCCACAAACGGGCTAGGACGAGTTGATTGGGCAGGTGGGCAGCTGCTGTATAACTTCATGTGGGCAGACCCCGCTGAGACACAGGAGGCAGGAATTGCTGGGCATAGGGAGGCTTGAAGGCCAAATTATGTCAGACGATATAGTTATACATAATATAAATAATACTAATTTAATATGAATAATATAATATAAATGATATGTCATAAATAATACACATTTAATATAAATAATATAACACAAACAAAATAATATAGATGCTATAATATATATATATATATATTTAAGTACAAATAATACAACATAAATAATACAACATAGATAATATGATATAAAATATAAACAGTAATACACATAATACAACATACATAATATGATATAAATTACAAAAACTAATACAAACAATACAACATAAATTATATATCATAAATAATATACATTTAATATAAATAATATAACATAAAACATATAATACAATGTATATATTGAATATATATTGAGATTTGGGAGATCCACGGTGTCGTGCCAGGAGAAGAACTCCTCCAACAGCCGCGCGGGGAAGTTCTTGGAGTCCGACAGCAGAGAGTTCTGTGAACGAAACGGGATCACTTTGCTGGTTCGTTCCCATGAAGTCCCCAGGACTGCTGTAGTTCACGTGTTGAGGGAAGTTTGGTGTCATGCCCTATTATATTACCAGTCACGCAAATGAGGCGAATCTGTACACGCGAACCAGGAACCATGAGCTGATGATCTGATTCTGATATGATTAGAAGTCCTTCCTTTTTGCATTGCAACTCGACATCTTTGCGTCGGACACATGTTCCTTTTGAGTGTGCGAATCGCGGCAGGACATTGCGTGGAATTATGGCGAATCATAGCGGCCTTTGCCTAACCGTTTTCTCTGCCAGCAACTACTGTGGTTCAGTTGGTGCTATGGTTGCAACAGGATGCAGATGCAACTGGAATGTGGGGATTTGGTGCACTCTGCCTTTTTTCTGCTGAACCTCAGGCAATCGCGGAGGTGTTCTCGTGCTGCGACCGTCAATGAGAAGGCTCCTTTCCAACAGTGATTGTGGTCCGACTATTGATAGGCGCACCGGTATTTCGCAACAACCAACAAGTCACATCACGCAAAGATGATCAACGATATTAGCAGGATATGACGTTTCCCCTACATAAATTGGGATTATCGATAAGTAACACACATTGACCGATTCGTTGTCTACACAGCCCAAATTTATGCCAGTGAATTAGGATTACAACAGAATACAACAGATATTGACAGATGACCAGATTTTGTTGGCAATCATTGAATATGATTATTACAATATGATGATTTTCATAGGGGGATTAATCTCTATTAATCACCATCAATTAATCATCAATTAATCATCATTAACCATTAATCACCATTAATCACCATTAATCACCATTAATCACCAGTAATCACCAGTAATCACCATTAATCACCATTAATCACCATTAATCACCATTAATCACCATTAATCAATCAGTGGGAAAGTTGCTTCAGGAGCCCTGCCTTGGAAGCGTTTGAACATTGGGCACCACCCTGGCCCCAGCTCTGCTCTATGCTGGGCGCAGAGGGGCTGCGGCAAGCGCTGGCGGAGCGGCGAAAACACGCGGAGCAATGGGAGTTGCGACTTGGTGAAGAACTTTATCGAGGAAGCAATGATGGTTACCCTCTGGTGAACTAACATAGCAATGGAAAATCACCATTCTTAATAGGAAAACCCACTATAAATAGCCATTTTCCATTGCTATGTTAGTTCACCAGAGGGTAATAGATATTAATAGTTACTAATTAATGCATATTGATGGTGATTAATAGTGATTAATGGTGATTAACGGCGGAGAATCAAGGAAGTAATGATGGTGAAATGGTGATTAATGGTGATTAATAGTAATTAATGATGATTGACGATAGTACTCGATAGTTACCCTCTGGTAATCAAACGTGGCTAGCCGGGACATCCCCTATAAATGGAGGTTTGTAGCTGGGAAAAGTCCATCAACATCCTCCAAAAATGGTAGGTTTTCTAGTTTGATGAGTATAAGGGGTTATATACATGTTTATACTTTCTTTATAGTTATTTGATGGGACGTATCAGCAGTTGAGTAGTTGTAATGTAGTGAATTATTTGTTTGGTATTTAACGATCAGTTAAACATATTTGGATGTAATTGAGACATGGATATAATTTCCGTTTTTCTGGTTGGTTGATAACTTTTCCGGGAGTCATCAACCTATAATATACATATATATATACACGTATGTATATATATATACATATATATATATACTGTATATATCTTAAATGTATATATATATACATACACACGTAGGATATAATATAGGGATATATAGGGTTATCACATTAATTCCTTCATCCTAATACTAAACCCCCCCTAATAATAAACACTGCAGGTAGTTTTTAGTATTAGGAGGGTATTTAGTATTAGGGAATCCTATTAATAAAAATAAGCCCTTAATAATAAAAACTATCTTTTCCGATCTCAAAATCAATTAAATTTCTTTATATAACGCAATTAAATATTGCCAAAATTGGATTTCGAAGCTTCCCCCTAATATTAAATTAAAACCCTTAATAATAAAAACTTTTTTTTTCCGATCTCAAAATCAATTAAATTTCTTTATATAACGCAATTAAAATATTGCCAAAAATTGGATTTCGAAGCTTCCCCCTAATATTAAATTAAAACCCTTAATAATAAGAACTATTTTTTTTCCGATCTCAAAATCAATTAAATTTCTTTATATAACGCAATTAAAATATTGCCAAAAATTGGATTTCGAAGCTTCCCCCTAATATTAAGTTAAACCCCTTAATAAATAATAAAAACTATTTTTTCCGATCTCAAAATCAATTAAATTTCTTTATATAACGCGATTAAAATATTGCCAAAAATTGGATTTCGAAGCTTCCCCCTAATATTAAATTAATAACCTTAATATAAAAAAACAAAAAAAATCGGACGGACCCTAATACTAAACACCCCGGGGTTGACTAGTTTTTAGTATTAGGGGGGGAAACCCACAAATGGTAGGTTGATTTTTCAATTGTTTTCTAAAGGGGATCAATTAAAAATCAAATTGGCCAATCTGAAATTTTCAAAAATTGGAGATGGACACTAGTTTTTAGTATTAGGAGGGGGTTTAGTAATAGGACGAGGGGATTATCCATGCCATGGGAGTACCATTAGTTACAGTAACCCATTTATTTCAAATATTTTTTGACACTGATTAGTAAGTTGTCTTTGATAGTGAATATCGTGAACAATCAATGTGGAAGCAACAAGTCTGAATCAATGATGCTTGAATTATATATCATCAATCATCGAACGTCATTCATTGAGGATTCATGATTGAATGGCCGGAATCGAATCGCCGGAATCAGTGATTGAATCACCATTTTATCACCGTTGAATCAACATTGAACCACAATGAATTGATTTGATCAGCATACAACGAACACACCCTGACTCCGCGAAGTATCATGGAGTGATTCAAACAAGTTAGCCACTTTCTTCAATCAACTAGGGTGCCAACACGCCCTTTCTTCAATCAACGCGGGGTTGGGGTGAGGTCCTTCGGAATCTCGCAGAAGAACTGCTTCCTGGGAGAACTTCCAGATCCGTTTGCTTCAGCGGTTTCAGTACCATCTGAGGAGCTGGGGAATGCTGGGGATGATCTTGGTATGGGTGATCATTACCATCATTACCATCCAGGTCCACTATTTCTGAATATATGGGATGGAAATGAAGGCTATCGGATCGGATATGTTAAGTATGTTAAGTTAATCCATTCCGTTCTTCTTCTTGATCCAAAAGGTTACAGATGGGACTTGTCATGTTTACTTTCTAGTAACTTAGTAAACTAAGCATTTTTGTTTGGCAGGACATGGCATTACTTGTTTTGACACCCAAGTTTGTCAGTCACAGCAACGACCTGCAAGAGGGGCGATCTCAAACATTGCTCGCTGACAAGATGGGCTGTTCAAAATCTTTGGCCAACATGTGCAGGCTTAACTGGGTGGTTAATAGAACCTGTGAAGAACTTATGAACGTAGGAAAAACAACAGAAATCAGCAACAAATCACCAGCAATCAAGAAAATCAAATCAGTAGACATCAGCAGACATCACTGGGAACCAACAGATCAAAATGGGATTGGCCTGGAACGTCAGGAGTCTTTGTCAGCCTCCAGAGAACAGCTCATGCAATACATGGCTGAGCGCATCGTCGAGCACAAGGTGGCATGGTTGGCTGAAAGGTGACATACTTAGGATTGGTTAAAATCTAATCAACTTTTTTTCGGGTGTTTCTAGGAGTTATTTAGAATTCCGTCGACTTCCGGGAAATGTCAGTCCCCCAGTGTATGGAATATAATTTATCGGAATATAGAATTAACCAACAACAGGATATAAAGTATTGGTCTGAAAATTCCCTGGAAGAACCATAAATTTGATGGGTTGAAATACACAACTTTCCAGATAATTCAATAACATGTGTTGGGGGGTATCACCAATTTTTGGGCAACTCCAGACAGCTTGTAGCTGTCAAGGCTGGTTTGATGGGGCCCATCAATGTGTTGGGCTGTCTGCGCGGCTGCGCGTTCGCAGGAAGAACTCTTCGAGGAATTCTGCAGGGTGGACGACAGCTGTAGTGGCATGGTGAATATCTCCAACTGGTTGGAGGCACCAAGGGGCAGATCATGGCTCCAGCTGGGAATCCATGGATCACTTTCCATGATATTTCCATCAAAATAACCCAGATTTTCCCAGCGAACTGCATCACTATCATCACTGGCCATGGCGAAGTGCATGCTCCAAGGTGATGATGAAGGTCTTCAGCCACAGGTACGACATCATCACGACGGCTGTGCTAGGGCAGTTGTCGCAGAATTGGAAGCTGGCACACCAGGTGCATTATGCTCCGAGCTCAGCTCTGTTGTCAATCTGTGTTTACCTTTTTGTGCCTGCTTCATCAGCGTTCCCCGGTATTCATCTCAACAATCTACAGCTGCAGAGTTGAGGTCAAGTTTTTGTATCGATTCCAAATTCGAGACAATCCCGAAGACGGCTCAGTGACTAGGCAGCACTTCAATAGATCGATCTAGACCGAAGAATCGATGTAGATCGTTGCGCAAAGTATATCTTCATTACTCTTCATTGTGTCCAGGTTTTTGATGGTTTCGGACTTCACACAACAATCATTGCGTAAAGATGTCAAAGTCTGTTCAGACTATATAGACACGTCCGAGAGTATTAAAGCAGCAGCTCTGAGTCTTCATTTCGAGGTCTTGATCGATCGCATCAAAATTGTGACGCAATTGCAGTCGCAGCTTGTTGACTTCTCAGCGATCAACTTGGAGCACTTGCTGGATCCAAATGGTGACAAGGCGCATGAGAGATTTGTGACACGGCTGCCGCACAGCCGAGATCAGGTTGATGAGATACCTATGTCGTGTATGGAAGCTTCCCGGCAAATGTTCAAGTCCGCCAATTTCACAACTGTGTCTAGGCAGTGTCTCATCGGGAGTTTGCCAAGTTCCTGCCGCAGTTTCACATCAAGGCCATGTGTATTCAAGCTACCACATGGTTCGTGCATGTTCGTGTCATTTGGATTCATTTGGGGGATAATTACCGCAATAGTATAGCAAAATACCTGGCACTGGTTGAATGAGGTGATTCTTGTTTTTTTGGAAGATAGCAACCATTCTGATGGCCAGGTGCCACCGTGGCAGGCCGCAGCGCTTTACGCAACTTGGGCTGCACAATGTCGCACAAAGGACGAAGCCAAACCACATTTTGGCACCATTTTGGCACCATTGGGCACCGAGGAAACCATGGCCAGCATGGTGGATCAAGACCCCATCAACTTGGACAACACCATTCTGTGCTTAGCGTTGCGTGACGATCTTTTTTGCTGCTTCCTGGGGCGATCTTGTGGAATGTATTGGGTGAATTCCTGTATGAGGTATACGCATCATATGCCTATGATAACTATGTGCACTCATTGTGTACTATCGTTACTATATATTCTACATATATGAATATGATTGAATGATATTGAATGTGTATTAGTATCGCATTCATGATTATTTTCTTTGTTATTCAAGCCATTGACGGAAACTGCAGGCTGGTGAGCCAAGATCCTCCCAAACCAGAGGATGATCCTTGTGCGGATGTGGCGGAAGCCATTGGACAAAAGATCTTGCAATCTGGAACAACCTTGGCTGGTATCTTCAGATCCTGGGATCAGGACATGGGCTCCATGGGCATCAACTGACGCGTTTGACGCCCGTTTTAACGGTCGAGTTCTGTTCCGAAGAATCGGGACTGCCACATTAAAAAAGGATATGTGAGGGATGTCATTGATGTCATGAGCCACTTTGATGACTCTTAGGAAGCCAAAGATTTGGGAGTCAACGATGTCACGATGTCGTTTGCAGGACAAGTCGGGCTTCCTTTCACTGGTGGAGCTAAACAGCGGTCTGCAGACCCTGTCTTTGTCTCACAGCTTCAGTGATGCAGAGGCAGGAACCACATATCCTCTGGTAAACTAACATAACTATGGAAATTCACCATTCTTAATGGGAAAATCCACTAAAAATGGCAATTTTCAATAGCTATGTTAGTTTACCAGTGGGTATCCTGACCACTTTGACCCTGGCTCATCCTGAGATTGGTCAGCGGCCAGGTCTCGGCCTGCATGACCAAGATCGATAGCCTCGGGAAGGAAGATCAGCGAATCAGCATCTTTGAGTTCATCAGGGCACTGGCACCCAGGTGGCTATGCTGCATAGACCCTAAGCTTTCAATGCCTATGGTAGCCGGTGTAAATTTGTCAGGTTGAATTATGATTAATTAATATTATATAATATTATATATTAGCTAAACTCAAAAACTCGCTGCCGTGGATATGTTGAAAACCGCACGAGGGGTTAGCGGGGGAGCGAACGTAGGGGCGAACATGCGGGCGAACGGGTGGACGAAAGTCGCCCGCACGAGCGAGCGGGGTGGCGAGCGGGGGGGCGAGCGGACGGGCGAACGATTCGACTAGTCTTGTTTTGCCTGGTGATAATTAGTACAGTCAACCTGTGCCGAAATTATTGTACACCTACTATACAACCCAAGAATACTGGTACAAAGTTGTTGGTATTCGAAACCCGTGCAATTTTGAGGGCGGGCCCACCCCCTTGAGGGCGCATGAAGGGGTCGCACGAAAGGGTCGCGCATACGCATGTACGCACGTATGTACGCATGCACGCACGCACGTTCATGTGCATGTACGCACGCACGTTCACATGCATGTTCAGAAATAAGGTTACCTTTAAGGTTACCTTTTATATAAAAGGTAACCTTATTTCTGTACGACCCTAAGCCTCCTAAAGCATATTTAGTATTAGGAGGTCACTTTTCAAAGGTAACCTTATTTCTGAACATGGGTCTGAACATGGGTCTGAACATGGGCTTGAACATGGGTCTGAACATGGTACCTACGTACGTGCATACGTGCGAACGTACGTGCGTACGTCTGTGCGTACGTATGTGCGTACGTGTGTGCATGTGTGTGTTTGTGTGCGTGCACGTACGGCGTATGTACGTGCGTACATTCGCCCACGTTCGCCCCCACGTTCGCCCCCCCGTTCGCCCCCCGTTCGCACGTTCGCACCCCCGCCGTACCCTCGTTCAGATGGCCGTACGCCTCCCCACGTTCAATGCGTCTAAATAACTTCAAAAACAGGCCGCAGCATATATATATATATATTTGGGTGATGATGTGGATGATTTTCGGATGATTTGGTAGAGGTTTTGCTCCGTTTGCGGCCAGGCATGTGACCCTGGAGTTGCAACGCTCGATGATTCGCGAGGCGTGAGAAGGGCCGCACCAACAGGAATGGAGATCTTGATGTGATACTTATATGATTTTGGTATTTTGATATGATATATGATATATGATACATATGATATATGATACATATGATATATGATATATGATATATGACATATGATAGATGATACAGTATATTTTGATTTGATACATGACATGATTATGGGTTATGTGAAATATGTGATATGATATGTGTGATATGATATATGGTATATGTGATATGTGATAATATATGATATATGATATATGACACTACTGGATAGAAGGGTAACTATGTGTGTTGTCTTAGTGATATCATGGCTCTATCATAGCATTGATATCTTAACATTCGGTTGCAGACATGACACGCCCGTGACTATGAGTCCTGCCGAGGTCTTGAAGCGCGTCTGGGTTTGTAGACCCACGCTGCTGTCCGCGCTCGGGGCAAAGGACCCTGATGCCACCAACAAGGCGAGCGGGGCTAGCCTGGTAATGATGACACTGGAATATATTGAACCATCCCCCACAAATATACCCAGTCAATCTCATTAACATAATTAGACTGATATGAAACACCCTCCATGTGTAGATCGTGTTCTTCCAACCGTGGCTTTTCCATATCTACTGTATCTTAATGAACTGGAGCTTTGTGATATCTTTTCCTTTTCCCAGTATTTCCTTATCAAACATGGCGATTTCACCAGGTTGTTGAGGAGAGGACTCTTGGAATTCTTTGAATTCGATACATAAGATTGTGATGTGCATCAATTGCTTATCAATATGGCTATGAGTCAAAACCCTGGGACCCCAAAAAAAGGTACCCTAAAATAGCTGGTATAGCTGCACGTTCCCCCAGTCATAATATGTTAATTTCATAGGTGGCCCATCCCCACACTCCGCGGCCATGACCAGGTGGACTGGGATGCCTTTCATGACTGCGTCCTGTCCTCAGTGGGTCGCCCGAAGCGGCCAGCGAAGGACAGCGAAGGAGACCAGTGGCCGCCACAGAGGAAAACATTTTGACAATTTCTGTAAAAATCTTTGAAACATATGAAAAACGGATCCTGCCATGTTTTTTCTATGCTGCAATCACAAGTTCCGGACCTGGATGCTTTGGGCACGTGCAAGCTGCAAGGCTTTGCGCAAACAGTTGGTGAGCAAAAGCAGAATGGATAAGACATGATAAGAAGATAGAAAGACTTCAGAGAGACCATTAACGAAAGGCAAAGTTGGCTGATCATCCCAGCTTCTAGTGAGGACCATCACGATAGACTGACGCGAGTTCACTGTAAGGTTCGTGAGGTCAATGACGCCATTCACGACATGGGCCTACCTGTACTCACTCCTACTCAGAAGCTTGGTGGCAAAAGATAATGAAGTTGTCTGAAGTTGTATGAAGTTGTCTTTTTTCTTGCTAGACAACAGTCCATTTAAACACGACCAGCATCCAGAAGGATCCAGAAGGTCAGGTCCATGGCAAAATCAGTTAGACTTTTTCAACGCTTCTCCTTTCATTCCTGCGATTCCTCAGGATCCAGGTAGTTTGCGAAATTGCTGCTGCCGGCAGAGAGGATGTGAAGTACAACGAGTTTGTGCTTGCGAAAGCAGTTAGCTCTGATCATTGCTTCTCATTCATATTCTCACACGAGGCATCAACTTTTGCCAATTGAAGCTGCCCATTCTATATCAAGATAGATCAAAATATCATGATTATCATGAAACATCATTAAACATCCACATATCATTCAACATCAACATCCATATTTCATATTAATATATATATATATTATTTCATATATATATATATATATGTATATATATATAAGATATATGTTTCCAGCATTTCTCACCATTTTCGAGCGCCCCCCGAGGTGCACGGCCTCCATGTGGAGGACACCTGGTCGAGCCATGGGGCGCCGATGCCACTGGCGGTGAGCAGCTGCACTGCGTGGCTGGTGAAGTTGGCAGGTGGACCTAGGGATGGCCAGGGGATGGCCAGGGGCCAGGGGCCAGGGGCCAGGGGTGGTGGATGGGGATAATCATATTTATATATATATAAATAATATATATATATAATAATATATATGTATATATATATATATGTGGTAACTATATATATATATGTGTATATATATATATAGACTTATGCAGGGTATATAGAATGATGACACACATATTCTACATGTAGGATATTATACAAAAAACATGGTGAAGTAAATGGTGAGGCTAATCAGATACGGATATACTGTATACATCTGGAAGATCAGACAGAAAGGAGAAATCTCGCCCTCCCTCTATGTATACTATAGGTATACCGTGTATATTTGCAATTGTTTAAGCAAGGTCGGTTAGATGGTGGTTAGATGGTGATCGATGGTTGATGATAGGGATATATTATCATGGACTATCACGGGACATCATAAACTAATGTATTTCTTCTTGAAACAAAACTATGTTTTTGTTTGATTCTGATCTGTGGCCTGCGGCTTCCTCTTGTTCACTCCAGATTTGGGCCCGCTTGACAGGTTTCCTCCCATGTTGACGCTGAGCAGCTGGTATTCCAGTTTCTGATCGTGCACGAAGTGGCACAGTCAGATATAGAAGATTGTACAATAGTATCCATAGCCAAGATAGACCAAGGTGTCAGCGAAGCTGAGGCCAGCGACTTCGTTGTGTTTTCTATGGGACCATTGCACCATGATTTGCAGATTCCAGGCCAAGATTTCTCAAAACCCGAAAGTCGCTGGACACAACGCTGCAACGCCCCAAGCCTCTACCTCTTTTAGGTTTTGAGGTTTTGGGCAGCTGGCAGTGGCCAAGGCGCTACAAATCAGGAAAAAAACAATGTGTGTTTGGCACTTGGTGCTCCAGTTTGGCACATGATTTCAGGCGATTTCAGGTTCTCCCAAGGTTCTGCGGTGATTCTCCAGTCTATCAGTGCCAAGGTCGGCAACAAGCGTGACTTGAAGGAGGAGCGCCAGGCCCAATGGTTACCTATCCATCCTATACCCGGCTTTCAAGACTGTTTGCTACTGGATAAAAGATGATAAAAGATGATGTTGAACCATATTGAACCCAGAAAGGCAAGACGTCCTTGTTTGAGTTATTTTGTTTTCCCGATATTTCACACGTACACTTCTAATTTGGTTTTAGACACATTTAGAGAGTATATCCATGTTATGAATGTTCTGCGAGACCTGATGAGATGCAGTTCACAAAACCTACATGACATGGTTTTGTTCGCTTTTTGGCAAACGTGGTATGCGATGCAGTACCAAATCCGATGCATGATATCAACAAATGATGTGTTCAAACAAAACAACAACAATGTTGCTTTGTCACGTTTTCCATTGCGGAAGACAACATGTGTGTTTTCAAGTTCCTTCCGTTGCGCGGCGCGGCGCGGCCAGGTGTCCTTTCTAGAAGCAAGTAGATTTGCGCAGGAGAAGGAGCAATAGATATGGTGTCACCCTTGCAGGGCTTCATTTTGGGCACCAACACGATCTAGCCTTCAGAAACGTTTTCGAGACGGTGGAACACTGAAACATACTGAAACAAACATTGGCAAAACCATGGACCATGGCATGGCTGGGCTCCTCTTGGGCCAGGACATCTTGTTTCTCGAGACCAGTGCCCTCACTGGTGAGAATGTTCAGGACAGATTTGCCACTGGTGCATTCGGAGAAGAGGATTAAACGTGACTAAACCATCCCCAAATTTGCCATAAATGGGAGGTATAAACCATCAAAATATGGGTGGTTTATTGTTGCTTTATTCAGATTATCGGGACTGTTCAGGCACGAGCATCCTGCAGACGGCTGCAAGGACGTCTTTCATACTCTAGCGCAGCGCATCCTCAACAAGGTGCTGTAGAACTGCTGTTAATGGAGCATTTTAACCACCTTTTCAGGAGTTGCAAAAGAAAGCTGCTTTATGATCTCCAACCATTCCAATCATTCTTTTCTACCTTTGCGTGTTCTTTCATTCTTTGGTTTCTCTGGCTGATGAATGCTTCTGGAAGTACTGGAGGCTGCTTGCTGCCTCTGTCAGCTGAATACAACGACCAGCCAGAAATCACAAGGGCCTTAACGTAGACTTT
Source organism: Cladocopium goreaui (assembly GCA_947184155.2). NCBI lineage: Eukaryota > Dinophyceae > Suessiales > Symbiodiniaceae > Cladocopium > Cladocopium goreaui. Next base: position 942,990 of record CAMXCT020000335.1, read on the forward strand.
CATGCTTGCAGTTGTTACAATCCTTAGCTTAGCACCTTGGTCAGCTGGAACCCAATGGTTGCTGTCCTGCGACAAGGTTGAGGAAGGCATTTGTGATATCCCCGAGTCGAGGAGTCCCTGGGATCGCGGGTCCATGGGTCTTCGAGCAGAGGTCACAGCCAGCCATTTTCATCGAGGCGATCAGAGCTTGGAGGCCTTGAGGCATTGTTTTGTTTGCCAACGCTCGACAGCAATTTGTGGTTTGGCCATTGCAGGACCGGTGGACAGTCGTCATCTGACTTCAACCGCATGCCCGACAGGAGAGTACGAATGATCTTTTTGACAGGGGAGATAGAAATAGATCGAAGATTACAGCATAAAAGGGTGTTATAAACATTATAAACCATCCCCAAGTGGTTGGCTTATTCTTGGGTTTCCCATGGTTTCCCACATTACAGCAGATTGTCAAACAGTCAAAGGAACCTACAGTAGCCTTCGCCAGGAGTGATCGGCCAAGAGGGGCAGGGTTTGTGACTCAGACATCGTCACATCTGGCTTCGTTTTTTTTTTTTTTTAATCCTTATTTTTAAGGGAAAACCGGTACTACATGGTACTACAGAAGATAGATGCAGATAGTACATCCCAAAATGGCATTTTAATACACGGCGAACATGATCAACTGCTGGCACTGGGGAGCTCAGGTTTTGTCGCTGTGGTGTGCCTCGATGTATGGCCGGATGAGAAACTGAGACCAAACGTGTTGCGTTCCGCGTGTGGCCGCGGTGAAGATCCCCAGAGGTGGCGAAAGCGAACATGTCCAAAGATAGAGCACCAGCAGATAGCGACTTCAAATGGTCCAGATACGATTTAGATGTCAAACAAGTCAAACCCGTGACATGGTGTGCAGACGTTCATGCAATTGACCTGTGAGAGGTCGATGAAGTATGATTATAGTAATCTCCAAAAAGATAGACACGAACAAATCCACTAAAATAGTGATAAGTTGTCAATCATTATGATACATTACGTTTCCATATATTTCCATCGTTTTGGGGATCACCATTATAGAAATCTTCTCTTGCTGACGTCCAAATCGTGGCTGGATCAAGCTGCGCAGCCTCTTTTTTCAGCTCAGCATGCAGCGGCCTGCACTGAAGATTGCCCCTGTTTGCCTCAGCGACTTGATGCATTGCACCTATTATATACATTTCCTATCATCTCCTACTGGTTATCACATGTTCTCACATTTATCGGCGATCATCTAGCGTAACAAACGCACCGTTTGATACGCGCTGTGCAGAGGGATTGGAATATATTGAGTTCTGGTGTGTCTTGCAGAGAATGGCATGATGGCCTGTTCATTGTGGGTACAGTGAGCTGATCGTGAGGGACTCAATCGACGTAACGCGCGTGCGCCGTGTTCGCACTGGCGCCGCTGGCACCTCCGAGCGTAACAAAAACTCTCGGACAGTTGTGCAGTTGTGGGTTTCAACATGTTTAAACCATTAACAAAAAGCCCAATAGATATACATATGGTCCGTATGGTCATTTGAGAAGATGATAAAGCCTTTGGTTTAGGGGAATCCCACTCTTGGACAAACCCATGTGGGTGAAGATCGGGCCTTTGGCTGCAGACCATTTCAACATGTTTCAACCATGGGTCTCTTCCTAAACTTCAAAGAACGGCAACAAGGCTTCAGAAATGTCCTTGTCCATCACTGACAACTCATAGAAGCCTAGATGCAATGCAATGGTCTCGAACCTGTAGAATTCTAGGAAAAGAAGGTGTCTTTCGGCCTTTCGGCCATTTCTTCAAAGACCTTCGATATGTGTGGTTTGTAAGCCGTGTCAGGCATGGGAAAGGACGCCATCTAGCAGTAGTTGACTGACAACCGCAGCCCGCAAGGTTCAACTCGCGACACATCAAGGACAATTTGGATCAATTTGGTAGTTTGCTTCTTCAATATGTAACGTTGCGTAGGCGCAGTCAGGCTGTCATGACATGAGTATCACCTGCAACCCACCCCTTCCGAGCCATGCCGGTCCCGCAAAACTTCGAGCTCAAAGCATGCAGAGCAGAGGCGTTTGAACATGCCACAAACAACACTAACCTGTAGCCGGAGCTAAGAAGCTTGAGTGAACCTTATAGACTCAAACAACAAATTTAATTAATATCTTAAAAAAATGTGTGTGGTGATTCATTGCCTGGACAGGTTTGAAATACTGCACACCCTCCCAGGACACATAGGGGACATAGGACAAATATGGTCTTTGTATTGTTGGTCAAAGTCCTTCACAAATTTGATCTGTGGCTCTGGCTAAGCCAATTCCGTGCTTCCAGTACTTGCTTGTTCGTCTTGCAGGGGCACAGTGAATCTCGTCTTGTGATTGCCTCCCACACATAGGATGGCACAGGATTTTTTGTCTGCTTGATGTGATAAACTCCATGGACTTGGGCTGGCTGGTTCCTTGTAGTTGAAGAGGTAGGAATGAAACGGTGCATAATATACTCAGACTATATAAGATTTAGTGTTTTCCTCCTCATTGCCAGATACTTTCGAGATGGTGGAATCAGTTGGAAGCTGATCTCAATGAGCCGTGGTGCCCTCGACAAGCTTTGTCGGAATGTGTCTATCGCAGTGCCTGCAGTACAGATTAGGCGCGCAAATGACCAAGCCGCGTCTGGCCTTGTCCTTTACGCGCCTTATCTGCACAGCAGGCACTGCGATGGATTCCGATAGATCATTGATGATCATTGAATATGATGCCACGCCAATGCCTGTGATCACTGGGCGGTGCCGCGGCCAAAGGCACGAGGCCTTTGGCACCGATTTGACGCACAGGGGAAACTGCAGTGTGCAAGAGGAGGTCTTCAGCCATGAAACAATCGATATCCAATAACGCACACATGGTTTGATCCCCGGGTGTGCCTCGCTATGCTTCAAAACTTGTCCAATCGCACTGTCAAACATTGCTGTTCAAACATTCAAACATGTTCAAGCATGTTCAAACCATGTCAACCAAGGAGTCAAGATTGGGCGAGAATGGGCGAGAAATATAGAACATACCAAGTAAAGATCATTGACATTCTTTGAGGCAGCCGTTGCCAGAGCTTCATGGGAGCCAGAAGTCTCAGCTTGCTGCAGTCAACGAAGCATATTTCAAGCCTTGGATCTCCACACTCTGAAGACGTGAAGGCTGAAGGATGATCCAGGAGTTGCTTGGAATCGCCAATCATTTGGCTAGTGAACTCATCGGAATCAGCATGTCAAGCGCGAGATCATGACGAGAGACAACACAAAGTCACAAAGGCTTTGAGACTATTTCAAAGCTTTCAGGCTTTGAGTTTGTTTAGTTTGTGGATTAGTTTGTGGAGAAGCCAAGGTTGTTGCACAATTTTGTCTGTCAGTTGAGCATGGTCAAGCGCAGAAGTGTTCAGGCTGACTCAGATTTTCGGCATGGTTTATCCTGCTGTCCTTCTCATCTTCGCACATCATGTCCCCCACAAAGATTAAACCCGATTGAGCTCGCTCTCAGACTGAGCGCATGTTGCAAAGGCGCATGTGGCCAAGGCTACATCCGCATTCTCTCGATCTTGTCCATGCATGTGATCTTTTGTGCTGCTCTGGAAAAACATGGTTTTAGTGCTGGACGGGCAAACGTGTGTCTTCAAGCACTTTTTCCAACTATGCAGGAACAGGGGTAGTCACAAAGATCAAACGGCGACAGTTTGTGCCAAAATGGTGCAAGATGGCGCAAAGAGGATGGGAACCCACAGAAATTGCTGCAGTTTTGTACGACAGCACTTCTTCTGCACATTGGATGTTGCAAGTATGTTCAATATGATTGCTTGCATTTCCAGTCACATCCCAAAATGGGACTTCGGTGCGCTTGTGTGCTGCTATTAGATTGGTGTTGAATGCTTGTGAATTGCTATTGATAGCCACCAGCGCGCTCTTGAGGATATTTGGGAACTCTATAATGAACTCTATTGTTTGTATTTGAAGGTTGTGCCGCCCAGATACAATGAACCTGCTGAATTGGGTCCTGATGAACAGTTGGAATCTGATGCTGAAGAATCAGACACATTTGTTGACCCAGAAGGATGTTGCGGTCTGTCTTGGCAAGTGCCCCGCAAGGTTTTCAAACCACCGTACGGTCCAGACGTTAGGGCTTTAATAAAACGTCAAATAGAAGCTGGCCTCCTGGAACCAACTGAAGAGAATGACTTTTCGGAGTACATCCTCCAGGATATCACCAAAAATACTCTGAAAGAAGATGCCTATTTCATTGGCTTCCTTGCAGCAGTGTCCAAGTACCAAAGTTGGGGTCAAGTGCTTCATGCCGCATTTATATGCATTTATCATCTTCATCCTGATATTTGCCATTGCTTGCCAGGGTTCTATGATTTGGTTCATGAAGTGGGGCCAATCATCTCCAGTCCAACTCCAATCCAAGTCCCTTCCGGCTTGGAATGATCCACACATCATTTTGGACCTATTTTCTTCATGCAGGTCATAGAAGAGGAGGAACGAGTGCATATCTATTTGAAGGTCCTGAAGAACTCGGAGTGGCTCAACAAGAAAATGGCGCATGAGCTCCACTGTAGCACGCTCCGCACCAGCGTTGGTTTTCTGTCTGAAGTTTGCCAAATTATGCCTATTCTCTTGAGGATAGCTGGAATCCACACTCTGTTCTGCTCATCGGGCAATCTGGAGCTCGTCTTGAGTTGTACAGCTTTGATGTTTTCATCCAGTACGCTGAGAAGTTTGGTCTCGAAAAGTAGCTTTTGAGCATTTGCTGGCTATGTTTGTTCCAGGCGCACGTGAGCATCAACCACATCAAAAACATGCGAATGTGAGGGAAAAGGGTGTCGGCAGATGCTTGGATGTGATCACAGAAGACCATGTCCCACCATCATAGATATCATAGAAATCCGTTTTCCATCGTTTTCCCCTTTCATATTGTGTTCCCATGTGTTCCCCAATCACGGAAATCCGTGTTCAACACTCGCTAAGTCATGGAAAATCCAAGCCATTGCTCATTGCTCATTGGTTTCTTCAGGAAGGCAACTGATGTTTATAGAAAACATGTGAAAACATGTGAAAATTCGATAAATGACACAAGTTATCGACACAAAACATGTGCTCGAACGAGGGTCTTGCCCCAAAAAAACGAGGATTGTCAGTGAGGAGTTCAGCTGAAGCGTTGTGGGGACACTGTGGATCAATCTTCAAAGGTTGAGTTTCTGTTGGAAGCGTTCACCTATTTTAAAACGCACTCATCCATCAATTTAGGGATAGATGCCAAGCAATTTTGGTGTAATTCCAAACGAACGGCTTTCAAAAGCGGACGTCGCTTGTCAAGGGCAGCTGACCTTTCCAGTTTTCCACCTTGATTTCAGCGACCCAATGGCGTCGTGGACAGGACCAAAACATAGTGACATGAAAATCATGAAATGACCACATAGAGGAGTAGTTGAGTCACATCATTAGCAAATAATGGCGAGAGATTTGATTGGTTGGTCTTGATAGCTTGGCTATGAATGTGATTGTCGATTTTCCCTGGACACGTCGGATCAAGCTTGGGGTTTTGTTGCACGGATGGTGTTGCAGTGCAGTCCGGAAAATCAACCGATCCAATGCTCCCAGCAGTTCCAGTATGTTCGAGTGTGTTCCAGTGGCCAATCCGACAGAAAGGCTCAACAGATCACAGCATTTCCAGCAGATCACAGCAGCTGTCCCATCCTATCCTCGGCGCCACCATGACATCAAGGTTTGGTGGCATGCTTTGCGCCAGTTGAAACTGATGTCTCCTGATGTCTCCTGATGTTTCCTTGACCAAACTCCACACGAGGTCGCTGTAACACTATGGAAGTGAGGCAGATATGACGGAGATGGAGGCCAATGCACTGAAGTTTGGCCTTGAAAGGAAGTCCATTTCTATTCCATTTCTGAAAAACCATCATGGAAGGACAGTCCATCTTAACAAACAGAAGGACAACATCACAAACATCTTATAACATCTTTATTATATATGCTTTTAGAAAGTCATAGAAAGTCTCACTCAGGCTGCAGCTGCGAATGAGAGTTTGGACCTCGACGACTCGACATCATATTTGGACTTGTTTCATGGAAGCAGAAGCAGAGGAAGGCCCCCTGCTTTCATCAGTTTTCATGTTCGGATGCGGCAACCGTTTTGAGGTGCAGAGACTGAATCACAGCATGAGGACAAGGAGGACCCATTGTCAGAGTCTGCTATTTCAGCTCGAAACAAAAGGGATTTCCCAAAATGGGACACCCAATTTACCCCAGAATCATGCAGAATATGCCATTCTATATCGGGAAACCGCTGGTTTAGGGTTGCCCCTGTTTTTTGAAACACCTGTCCATGAAATTCTGAAATTCCATGAAGGAGTACCTCTCAAAAGATTTATATTTTCGCGTGAAGCAGCTGGAGAAAGAGAAGGCTGGCCGGAGTTCATCCTTTAGACATCTTTGGACATCTCTATATAATTAGACATCCCTAGACATCTATGGACATCTATGGACATCTATAGACATCTATAGGTTGGAGGGGGAAACTCCGACGCTGGGGAGTCATTGGTCGTGAAGGCCGAGCTTCAGCAGCGCTTAGATTTTGTGGAAGCTTTGGTAGGCGAGTTTCGCCGGGGATGGCATGGGTGCCATGATCAAAAGATGGATGATATATATGGTATATTACCATATTATTATGGAAGATACCCATATATCATTATGGTATATTAATGATAATATCACGCTCATATTATGGAAGGATAGTCATCAATCATATCAATCCGTGCTCGAACTATCAACATTACTTCATATTACTTCCCTGTTTATAGATGATTCATGGCAGAACCATCATCAATCCATTTTCATGGGGATGTCTATTCACAACCATGGCAGCGCACGGCGCATGACCATAGCAGGCCCGACGGAGGCACAAAGAAAGCTGATGCAGGATCCACCAGTCGCCGGGGATGGGATGGGAGATGATGGGAGTATACACTATTCCGGTGAATTAATTCAGGTGATTATACATCATTATACAATATCATACACTATACAGACTATACCTATACTGTGATACCTTATGTTATTCAGGTGAATTAAAGAACCATCTCTACATGAAAAGCCTGAATGTGTAGCTTCTGTTTGTATCGCGAAAAGAAGTAAGTATAGCTTTGAGCAAATGCAATGGCCTCATGATTGAATCCAGCATCTGGAACACACTGTATTGCGCTGTCAATCAGATGTTCTGATTTCCATAGCATCTTTCACAGAGAGGATACCTCACCAGCCTGACACATTTGGATTCAGCAAGAATGATGAATGTTTCACAGCTAAGACTCAGACATTGCTGTTATTTGTTGGGGATCAGTTTGTGGGGCCCAGGGGCAGGGTAGAATTGGATCAGGAAAAGCTTCTGGCAGCCCGAACGGCTGCTTTGCAGGCAGAGCTTAAGAGCGTGTCAGCAGAATGGGTGATGGGTGTGTCATAGTGTGTGCCCAATAGAGTGGTTATTTGTTGCAAGCACAGGTATTTGGGACTTCCAAGACTTGTAACCTCAGTGTCCGTTGGTTCACTTAGAGACCACTTCGCAGTGCATGATCGACATGGAGCTGGTCAAACTTGACACGTCATCAAAACACGAGATGATTTTCAGTGAAGGACTGGAATCTAGGTATGACATATGGTGTATATATATATGTATACTACACATACAAACACACTGATGTATTGGTATATGAACAATGAACATTAAAGATTAGAGACAAAAAACATACTGCAGCAGAATGCATCTATACATACATATATATATATATTATACATATACATATTTACATATAATTACAGTGTATATATATATGTATAGACTTGGATCAGATCTCCATTGAACTTTCTCTAATTTTTTCTCGCAGTCGTTTGCCATGGCGCCGGTGTTCGTTGCCGGCAAAACATCCATCCAGGCTTTTGACTTTGACACAAAGAGCCTAGAGCGGCAGATGAAGCGTCACAGTGGTGCAGGGAAGTTGCTCCATATGAAATCTATATGATCCATATATGATCCATATATGATCCATATGGTTTTGTCTAAAACTAGGCTAAATATGGTAAATTACCATCAATTCGCCCCAGTTCCACTGGTTCATCATCTTTCCCCACTGAAACGGCCATTTGGACGCTGGCGCAGTCTGGCTCAAGCTGCCTCAGCTAGCAATAACTGCCCCAGCTGTTTTGGTTGTCGGCAGAATGAGCTGCTTTGATGGCTGCTTCGGCTGGTTGTCAGGCAGGCATGTGGCTTTCATGTACAAGTGGCTTCCATACCAGGTTACAACTTCCATGTTTTGCCGCCACATCAGCAATGTGAAACTAGAGAAATTCGACCAAGACGAGCAACAAAAATGAGCTTCTGTTCACACCTTGTGGCCCCGAACTGGAGATTCTGGTCTCAGGTGCCAAGAAAAGCCAAGCGAAGCTTGCTGATGAGCCGCAGTTGATTCTGCCCACAAGCAAAGAGGCTTGCCGGGCTGAAGGGGATTCTGAATTGTATTGTCCTTACTTGGGGTGCATCCCATTTGCTAAGTGGGTTTAAACAGATAACTGATAACCATTGATAACCTACGTTGAGGTATATATCAATCGCTTGCCAAGTGGGATGCACAATGGATGGACATCGTGTGACAGCGCAGATCTTAACCCTCCAGCTACGATGATCTCTGTCATAGTCACAAGCTTACAACCACATACGTTCTTTTTTCCCCAAATTGTACGGTTTTGTTTAAACATATTTTGCAGAGATGTTATAGAAAAAATCATGTACTATCAACACACTATAAATGTTTCTTCGATATTCATTACATGTCATTACATATTATATTCAAACCATATAACTTTGGTGATGGTTCACATATCTTCAAATGACAGTTTACCCTCTGGTAATTTAACATAGCAATGGAAAATGGCCCATTTATAGATGGTTTACCTATCAAAAATGGTGATTTTCCATTGCTATGTTAGTTCACCAGAAGGTATATCATTTTACATCTCAAAAGCCTCCAAAAATCCATCGCTTCGCGGCATCAAAATTTTCGCCAGGATGGACGATCATCCTCTCGCCAAGGATCCAAAGGATCCAAGGGTTTCTGGCCATGGATGGGGAACATCACATTTTTCGACACACAAAATGACATATTTTGACATATATTATCATATTATATCATATTAATTGACATATATTATCATATTAATTGAATTTAATTGACATATTTTGACATATTTTGACTATGAGTATTGAATATTGAAAACATGACACGTGATCTATTAGGATACATATGGTAAACGCCATGGATTTATGCACTAGAATCATTGGAATATTTTTTTAACATATCAATTCCCTGGGGTTTAAGTTCTTTTTGGCGTCAATTTTGGGGGTAATGAGTTTGCAATCTTGACCGGGGTTGCTGAGGTTACAAGACTGAGAGTGGACGGTTTCACTATTCGGTCACTGGCGGCTTGGTTTGATGGACATCCCTTGAGCGTCGTCATGCGTCCACTGCGTCCATGTGTCGCTGTCCTGAGGCATGCAGCTGCCAGATTCACCCATCAAAGGTGGTGTGAAATACTCCATCACTGGAATGCCGTTGTGACCCTCTGGGTGGTTCTTTTTTGGTCCACGGATGTCCACGGACTGTGACCCTGATGCTGTGGAGAGGTCGCTGGGCGCCGGGCCAGGTACGGAGATGAACAGGCAAATGCGAAGGCGGCGCCACCAAGCAAAAGGACGCAACTTTTATATCCTTTTATTGCAACTTTCCTGCCATGACGTCATGTTTGGAAGCAAAGCAATGACACATGAATTCTTTGAGAACGTCTCACGTTGTCTTCGATGTGTAGGGCTGAACAAACTGAAATTCTTCCGATCAGCTAGGAGCGGCAAGTGGTCCGAAAACAGTGCAAGCGGCAAATGGGGTGCAAACAGCACCACGAGCAACAAGTGGGGGGCCAACAGTAGCAGCGGCAACAAGTTTGGCAAGAGCGGCAGCAACATTTGGAACAGCGCCAGTGGCAGGCAATATTCGAACACAGGCCAGCCGAATTGATGTTTCAATGAACTGGTGGGAATCCATGCAATTAGTTTGTCTTAAATTAGGGTCCCCTCAAAAGAATAATTGTCTCTCATTTCCCCATGAAAAATACCCAGAAGCTGGTGTATCGCCTATTTTGGAAGAGAGGAGATGTCATCTCAACATGATGCAATAGTTATAGGTCAAAACCTACGATACAATTTTTTTGATGAACTTCCATTCAGCAGATATCAAATGATCACCATCCCATTGCCTGGGAGATTGATCAGGGATGCCGATGCCTGACAACCAGATGGACCAACAACAGCACACCAAATATTCCATCACGGGAATGCCTTTGCTGCTCGGTGACCACGGCGATTTCTGAGGTGTTCAGTAGTGACATGTAGTGACTCAGTACAGAGTTGATCAACTGTGAGCCAGTGCATCTGCTTCTTGAGGAAATGAGAACACTTTCTGTTGGCGCATGTGGGCAGACATCGAGAGGCGCTGGACTCGGCATGATTGGAGCTCCAACAGCAAACTTGGATCTGACATGTGTTGCTGCAGCGATTTAGCGGATTGGCTGTGACTGCGGGATTCTGTGTCACGATTCTGTGTTCTAATTTGTTGTCAAAAAAAGGTAAGGCAGCAAGTCAAGTGTCCTACTGATTCCTACTGGTATTCACTGGAAAGAGATGAACAAAGTCTCCAGTACAGCCAGTGTCACTGGGAGCTATTTTGGAGGAAACCTGTCCATTGAGAATCGGAAAGTGGACACCAGCGTGGCTGCAAAACGACATTTTTCAAAAGGACAAGGATTTCTTGCCCATGATCCCAGTGATCCGTGATTTTGCCCATCAAGAATCGTCACACATCTCGAAAGTTCCGCAACTTCACAAGGATGTCAATTTCCAGTGTAAAGCATAAGGGACAGAGATGAGGCAGGTGGCCTGCTCCTCCACTTCCTGCAAACTTTAACATTAACATACATTAAAGTACATTAACATACATTAACCATAATTTTCCCCTGTTTTTCAATTCCACACACTTTTCTTCACCAGTTTGCCCAAAGACTTCCCCGTGTCTCGTCATCAGCGCGAGGATGGGAGGTGACAACCTCGGAAATTGTCGCAGCGCTTTGATTCTGCAAAGCCGCGAACAAATCAGGCAGATTTGGACCGGTCCGGGAGAGCTTTCATCATTTTTCCATCTGGTGTTTTCTTCAACATAAATCATGATTTTTATCAGTGATGTATGATATGTATGATATGTATACGTATGATTGTCAGTGTGGTATGTCCTTACTTTGATCAAAAGGGGTTCCAATTCCAGAAGCTCTCAATTGTTCACCAGTTCTTTGTTGCCTCCAAGTCCAATTCGGGCCAAGCTTGGATGCACAGCACAGAGAGAAGGGCCCTTTTGTGTTGGCACATGAGCAAAGTGGGGCAAATTCAGGAAGTCTTGGGTCATCATTATGTGTTGATTTTGGAAAGAACAGCCGCAGCAAACTCCGACTTCCGGTACTCCCCAAAGCCAACACATCTCTTGGAATTCCAGCTGACCCTGAGGGTCACAGCTACTGTCTGAGCTGCTGCGTAACCTGGAAAAGTCTGGAAATATTTGAAAATATGCGTTAGTTGGATTTAGTTGGTTGATTCAGAACGGAAGTATCCTATCGGCCAATCGGTCCATATCGGTCCTATCGCCTGTGGAGTTTCATTTCACCGGGCGACGCAGTTTTTTTTTGGCCTCGTTGAGACGCTGATGATGCTGCCTTTGAAGCAGCCAATGCATGTAGATCGGAGACGAGACACGAAAATCTGGCCCGTGTACTTGGGAATTGGCTCGAATATGTTCGAATGAATCCTGATCAAGATATATCAAGAATTATCAAGATATTTCAAGTATTTCCGAGCTCAAGTGACCCCTTGCATTACATGCAACTTTCTTGTTTGATCTTGTTTGCTTGACTGATTTGTCTGGCATGCTGAACCAAGGACTGGTGAGCTTTCTGAAATTGGTGATTTGCATGAGAAGGATGGACCAGGCAACAGGGAGGATGTTGACAGATTCCGTGGACGTTCCTTTAGGAGGCAGGTGGAAGACCCTTTCTGACACATGCAAATGTGAACCAGCAGTCTAAGCCTAAGCAAGATGGTGTGGATATTTACGGTCTCAATCCCATACAGAACCACACATGACGAATCGTCATCTGGGTTCTCCATTCCAAATATGGATGGACAATTCATAATAAATCCCTATAAAAATCATTACGTGTAAATCCCCATTAGATTCATTAGATCATGATTTTTGGGTTGCTTAAATCACTGAAATCCCCAGCACTCATGACCTTCCACGGTGTTTTTCCAAGGGCCAACTGGGGCCGACTGACGAAGGCAGCTTTCTGGCCCTGGGATTCGATGGACGGTTCCTGTACTCGGTGGCCACGGAGGGTGCTGCAGCCTGGGAGCCAAGCGAAGATGTTGTGTACATCTGTGCACCTATATGTACCCTCTGGTAAACTAACAGTTTGCTATGGAAAATCACCATTTATAATGGGAAAATCACCATTTTTAATGGGAAAATCACCATTTTTAATGGGAAAATCACAATTTTTAATGGGAAAATCACAATTTTTAATGGGAAAATCCACTATTTCTATGGCCATTTTCCATACGTTAAATTACCAGAGGGTATTATATGTGCAGCAAAATTGATTGCACACGACTTCTCCTATGGTCGCACTGCTTCTAATTCTTTGTTTCTTTCATGTTTGGGCCTTCCGATATACTACGCCAATTTCGAGGCAAAAGCGATGGCGCAGCATGTTTCACAAGTTTCTGCACGGTTGACGCGGCACAACAATCGATCTTGAAATAACCTTTGATATCCTTTGATGCAAGAGTTCATTGTGTCTGAGGAATATGTGCCTGATCCTTTGATCTTGGCTGGGTAAGTACACATGTTCTACCATTTTCATCCATTTTCTGTACCCTCATCCAGCCAATCTGTCAAACGTATCCCATTCAGCATCCCGTGACAGCTCTGAGGCTTTTTCCGTAGATGCCGATGGCAAACTATCACCGCTTAACACAGCCACTTGGTGAACCACAGCATCTTGCAGTATGGCCAGAATGCAGCATAGGTACAACACGATCAGGACATATGAATGAAAATGAATGAATATATATATATGTATACTATATATATAACTATATATAATAACTAATGAAACAATGATCCCAATCAATATATTAAATCATTTATTATAGGACTATAGATATACAGTACTATGGGGGTGTTTCCTAAGATCATCCAGCTATTGGGGTAGCCTCCATTACCTTGACACCCAAGGTGAAGTGTGATGTGCCAGGCAGCAGGGATGTCCATTCATGGGAGGTTGCTTCCCCTCATGGGGCAACAAACACCTGCCACTTTACGGGGATTTCATGCGGTTTCACCATAGTGAACCATCAAAAACATGGATTTGATCAATCATACTTAACCATATTTTATAGAGATTTACTGTAAACATCAACAATTACTGTAAGGATTTGACTCATGAACAAACTGGGGATTTACCCACAGTTTACTTTAATGGGGGAATATGATGGTAAATTTGGAAGAATGGATTTGGGATTGTTACCCCATTCAGATTAGACATGGGTGTCTAAAACCAACCATAAGGATGATGTATACAGATGTATACAGGGGATCCATCACCAACAATACGAAGGGTTTGGTTGAACATGGATGTACCTCATCCCGTGGAATGGGGGGGTACCCATTTTCACACCCAGTTGGAAGCTGTTAAGACGTTTGAGTTGTGTAGACACAGATCGGCCCAACATCAACTTGGACTTCTTGAAGATGAGGTGTCCAAATTATTTGCAAGCTATGGAAACCATATGGAAACCATATGGAAACCATATGGAAACCATATGGAAACCATATGAAACCATGTTCTTTTCATTGCCCAACAGGGCCCAACATATCAACCCCCAGTGCTGTCTTCCAGCCATTTCACAAAGCCCGGGCTGACAGAGGTGGGGCTCATGTTGCTGTGGCTTATTCGGGTTCCTCCGGTATGGTCGCTGGTCTGAGATTGGAAGATTCTGTGAGATGTCGACGGTGAGAGACGGCAAGATGGGGTTTCGGATCAACAGCACTTTATGCAAATGGACTGAGGTTGCGACAGTGTATTTTCTGTGCTTGGTGATGGACATAATTAGTTTGATGTATATACTTGGGATAATATGATGGAAAATTGGGCGACTAGTACTGCAGATTGTGTGTTTTTGACATGAACGACTCACTGAGTTCAAAGTTCAGACCGGAACGTTGGCCTGTAGCGAACTGTAGCGCCGAAGGTTGTAAGTCCTGCCTACCATGGTGGTGGCATCAACATTATGAAGATCAAAGCGGATGGAAGTCTCTCAGAGGCACGTTGTTAGTACCGTAAATTAGCACTGTTGAGTTTAGGACCAGCAGGTTGTCAGTGGAGGGCACGAGAATCCATACGAATCATGTCTTGGGGAGAGGATGTTTGAAGGGAAGGGAAACGACACAACAACGAAACAGCAACGCTCAAGAGTCTCGTTTTGCACGCAGCAAAAACACGGATTTTCATTTTTATAAGACTTAAACTTGCCTGCAACGATCAGCCGATCAGGCCTCTTCAATCATGCACAAAGGTGACAGCCAGGCGAATTGTGAGTGGCTCTTGTCTTCGTGAGAATTGACATTGGTTGCCGTCTCTGGCGTTGATCACTGTTATCCTCTTTGTTGTGCAAGATCTGTAAGCACCCAAGCTCTCTTGCACCCGCGAAGAGATGGAAGCTCTCCGAGTAAGTTCTCCCCATTTTTTTTGTGTGTGTCTCCTTTTTTCTTTTCTATTTACTTCCCTAATTTCTTGCCTATTTCGATCAGAGTTGAACGGGGGAAGGGACTTGTCTGGTCCAGGCGCATCCGCACTCGTGTTTCATTGATGCCAGCGGAAAGTACGGCCTGATCTCTGATCTTGGGCTCGACAAGATTTATGTCATCCGGCCATGAATTTAATGTGGATTTGTTGATGACATATGCCCTATATATTCGTATATGCATACTACAACTTCCAGAGTCGTGATATTGCCTTCCTGTTCATTCCTCTTCTGCAGCTTGGTATTCCTCCAGATATAGTTTGCAACAAGATGCAACAGGGCAATCATCGAAGGAGAACAAGTCATGGGAAATCCGAGTTGCAGATGTTTGGCGATAAAATCGTTGGAGCCTTGAGATGCGTTTGAGGTGTATCGCCTTGATGTGATTGGCGGACAGTTGGTTGAAGAACAAGTTCTGCAGACAGCTGAGAAAGCAGGGCCAAGACACATGTGTCGCTGGGTCGCACTTGGCTGTGCATGTGTCGGAGTTCTTGAGTGGAAGATGATGGCAACAAAACATAACAACACCTGTGATGAGATGGTGTAGAAACTCGTAGCTGTGGCGATCTGATCGCACATCCAGATGACAAGACACAACGACCGTCCTGCCGGCAATAGTAACCTCCAAACATCTCAGCTGGAGACACTTGGAGGCCAAAGCCTTAAACTCTCATGGGAAGCTTGAAAATTCGACATCTTCGACTGCCAACCTCTTGAGGTTTCCATCCCAAGGGAGAATTTGTGCTGCTTGGTCGCACTGACTCCACCATAGCTGGCTTCTGGGCTGCGTTCATTGCTGAGGTATGGCATCAACGAGCTGGATTGCACCATCAATGTCTATGCCTTTGGGAAGGCCCGGCATTTCCGCACTGCCCGCACTGTGCCACTGAAGTGGTTCCATTTGGATTTGTCATGATTTGTCCCATCCATTCCCATCCAGGAGCAGAAACTCGAAATCTGCCTGCCTCCCGTGCAGGACGATACCATCCTTGGCCCAATCTTGCAGACAGTGTCAACTCTACCAGAAGGCCTTGACCTCAGTACCAGTTGCCTCCTTTGCAGTCATGATATGGGTCTGAACATGTTGGCAAAACCCAAACTCCCAATGGTCCATCATTATTTCCTCATGAAAATGCCCAATCCAGTGTGTGATATGATGTGATATGATGTGGAAAAAAACACAATTTCCAGACAAACTCATTTATGGATTTCCATAGTGTTGCGATTTGTTGGGAAAGCCCCGCCTTTTAAAGTATTTTGAATCATTTTGAACCCCAAAACATCCATTATATAACGTATGTTAACATACATTTAACATACATTAACATACATTAACACATATACATACATTAAAAATCATTTAAAATCAGTCGCAACATCCTTTAACATCCATTCAACATCCATTTCACATATTTGGATATCTTTGGAACCCATATCAATCATTCCCTGAGGTTACAACAACCATGACCATGAGAACGCCAAGAACGCCAACGGCGATCCGGCCTCTGGCCCCAACCGGCCGTCGCAGACCAATGCCACGGCGGATCTCCAGGTGTCGCCAGATGGGCGCTTCCTGAAGCTCGGCCAGACATGGTGAACCAATGGCAGAGTTCTGATGATATTCCTCTGTATCAATTTATGTCGGTATACGGTATATGTATATATAAATATAGATATGCCATTAATGTAGTTATAGGATGTTACAGGTATATCTATATCTAATATCTATATATCTATATATCTATATATCTATATCTATATCTATATATATATATTTAGAGATACTTTGGATTCATTCAATAGTTCTATTATATGATATGGTAGACACAGCATTCATAGATATTCCATTCGTATCTGCCAGGTACGGCTCGAACCGTGGCCACGACAGCCTGGTCTGTTTCAGCATCTCCAAAGATGGCTTGCTGAAACTGGAAGGCTTCACTTACACAGGAGGAGCTGCTGAGGATGGCTGAGGATGGCTGAGGATGGCTGAGGGCTGAGATTTTGCTGTTGGGATGGATATAGAATGATAGAGATGGAGACTTTGGTGTCGAAATCGAAGTCCCAGAGGATTACAACCTGAGGGAATTCTCCAAATGTGCCAGAATGTCCCTTTGCTGTTTATCGATGGTTCAGGAGAGCATCCTCGGAATTTTACCATCCATCCATCTGGAAATTGGATCTTGGTGGCGAACCAAGATACTCGACTCAACACTGCTGACATTGTGCACAGACAGTCTGTGAGGTTTTCAACATGTGGCTTTCGTATGTGAGAGGGCATTGCATTGCAAGCTCTGAGAAGTGCGTTTTGAATTCTTGAAGATTCGTCTGATATCTTCTGATGTCTTTTTTGACATGTTTCATTTTCACCAAACTAACAGCGAACCTCTGGCAGGACAGTGACAATGTGGTCGTCTTCCGCCGCGATCGTCGCTCTGGGAAGCTGGAAGACAGTGGTCAACGGGCGAAGATGAAGACCGCCAGGTGGGAGCCGGGTCCCCCAAATAGCCATTGAGGGTGCCGATGATCCATTGGATTTTGGGGTGCCTTACCTTATTTTGGGTAAATTTGGTGCAATTGGTCGTTTTTGAAGATATTTTGAGGATTTTGAGGCATCCCCAAAACCGAACTTGGCACCGGGCAGTCGCCAGGTGCATCATCTGGGGCAACCCCAGGCGGAAGCTGACCAAACCCACCTGGCACACGGTGGCAAGCCTCACGCCAGAGCAGAAGGCCCGTGTCTAGAAATGGGGCACTCCACCCTCAATATGGCCATTTTAATATAGGGGAACTATGGGGGAAATGGATGGAACTGTTGATTGAGCAGTGGATTTAGGGTATGTATAGGGTATGTATAATGTATACAGATGTATACCTAATTTTCAGACAAAGCCTGGAGAAACCTTGCTGAGACCTGGAGATTCGCAAAGAGAGGTAGGGCACTTTTTGACTGACCGAATCTCTTGAGACCACATCTGTTACTGGGAATGAAAACCGTGTGTGGCCGTTCAGGGTATCAACCTCTATGTGAAAGTTGTGCCTTGGCGGCTCAGGATGCCGGCTAGAATTGTCTTTGGCAAGGAAAAACATGAAACCGTGCACTGTAGAACCTGCATGACAGCCATGTCATGATCACTCTGTTTTGATCAAGGATGATTCCTGTTCGCTTGCCTTGGGACATGTCTGAGCCATACCGAAACTCGTAAGGTGTATCATTACGAGGTATGGTCGAACAACAAACTCTATCAGTTCTCAGGTCAAAGTCAGCTCCGTGCGAAGCTTAAACAGCTTGCGAGGTGGATTTTGGACGGACAGCATTTTTCATCCATACGTGACAATCACGGAACAGTAGTAAAACGACTGAGAGCAACTGCAACCTGGCCGGGCAACAAACGGATACAGGATTTCATCATACTATAACATACTAATAAATCCCATTATACATCCCATGAATTCCCATGATATATTCCATTATATACTCCATTATCCCATTAAAGAACCATATATCCCATTGTCATATATCCCATTCTATACCTTATATAATTCCAATTGTGTTTCATGAAAGAACCATTATATCCATTTACAGGAACGGCCACAATTATAGAACGGATTTAGGAGTACGTAATCCTCCGGATCCACATACCCCGGAGAATATGGCCTTATATGGTACAGTACATACCTCGGTCCTCCAATTCCCATTGAAACCACCGGCAACACGCAGATTGTGTGAGTCTTGGAGGTTACTTACATGTATTTACATAATTTTATGTATCTTTCTGGGACCCTGGAAGAATGTACATAGAAACCAGAATTATAGAACGGAATTGTTGCAAATTTAATTATAGAACACGCAATTATAGAACAGAATTGGTAAACGTGAGAAATATTGGGGAAAACACAATTATGGAACACATCAAGAATTATAGAACGACAATGAACGACAAAAAAATGTTAGGAGTAAGTTGAGAGTAAGTTTTTTTCCAACGTTCTGAGGAAACAGGAATTATGGAACAACAGGGTACGGTAAACCGTACTTTCGTAGTCCTCAACTTCTGTTCTATAATTGTGGCCGGGACCGATCCTATTATACATTCCATTACACATCCCAGTATATTAAATACATCTCACATAATATAATAATATATATATATATATTTATTTTCCGTGAAATATACTCCAAATTATCCCATTAAAGAACCATATATCCCATTGTCATATATCCCATTCTATACCTTATATAATTCCAATTGTGTTTCATGAAAGAACCATATTATCCCATCATTATCCGATGAAACCCACCATTGCTGAAGTCCGCCTTGGCCGAAATTCAGGACGTGCCGCACGACGTCGTTCTGGGTGATGCCACCGGCCTGGTGACGCTGCGGGTGAGGGATGATCAGCTGAAGCTCTGTGTGGAAGGTGCCGCCGTGGATGGATGGGTTATACCATGGTTTCATCACCATCAAAATATGGTTTAATCATGTTTAATCACCATCAAAGTGTGGTTTAATCATGTTTAATCACCATCAGAATATGGGTGGATGGATGGTTTATATTAATGTTTATACCAGCCATAAAAAAAATTGATGGTGATGGTGATATCAGCCATAGATGGTGATTTTGGGGATGGTGGATCCATGTGGAAAACGGGTCATTTTTTTTTCCCACCAGGTGATGGCAGTTTTAATGGGGAACATTGTGGATTTGTTTGGAAAAAAGGTGGCGATTCATGGTGATTCTGTGGGGAAACTGAGGTTTTAAATGTTTTTTACACCATGGTTTTTGTTTTCTTCCTTTCCAGCACTTTCAGACAAAGCCAAATAAGGGACCAGACCATCAAGTCAATCTTCGCAAAGTCCATGACAAGGTCCATGACTCTCTCAGAACCTGCAAGTCTAAGATTTTGAAAGTCTCTACGATAATTATCTACGATATCCATATCATAATGTTCAAATCTGTTCAAACCCGTTCAAACCTGTTGAAACAAGATGCCAGCGAAGGTGTGCCACAACATGATGCCCTGACAATGTGACCAAGAGGTCACCATGCCCACCGCTGAGGTGCAATCCTTCGTATCCAGAACGCACAGATCCGAATGGTGGCGAACCATATGCGGTTGGAGGTGCAGTCGAGCTATGTGGGAGTTGTCAAGTTGTCCTGCATCTGGCGTCAAGCAGGGTTTCTGGTTCGCTCAGCTCAATTATCGCAATTGAGTTTCAGTGTTTGTAGATGTTTGTAGATGTTTGTAGATGTTTGTAGATGTTTGTAGATGTTTGTAGATGTTTGTAGCTTCTATTAGCTGCATTATTAGCTCCGCATCAAGAAAGCATCGCCACTTTTTCAGCTGCACTTAGAATGAAGCATTAGCCCCTTTTGAGGTGAGCAAGTGGGGTGTTCTGAAAGCAGCTGAGCACGAAGACATTGTGCCTAGGGTGCATTTTGGTGAAGTTTGTTGACTTCCAAATGCTGACTGGTTTCAGCAGACGTCAACTGGTTGGTGGTTTCAGACGTACTTATATATATATATACATATATTATAACACTTAGTAAAAAACTATAATAATGCAGACATATTTATTTCCAACCATTTGGTATGATGATCCTGAATGACTAATATTCTTCAGGGGCGTTGAAACCACTCACCAGGCAATGTATCTTAATAAATCTTAACAAATTAATATTTTCCATACCTTCACCCAAATTCCAAAGTAGCACCATGTCAGCTAGCTCAGGAGCCGTGCATCAGCAACGATGTGTCAGCTGTGGAATATGAGCTGAAGTGAGAGATCCTTTCAGAGCTGGGTGAAAACGGATCCGAGCACTTTTTTGAGAATTGGGTGAATCTTTATATTGTGTATATCTAGTATATCATATACTCACTATACATATTGTGTATACGTACACACACACACACTATATATATATATATTAGATATGGTAATGTACAAACTGTATATATATATACAATATATATATATATATACAATATATATATATATACAATATACATATATACAATATATATATACACATAATATATATATACAATATATATATATACTATATATATATACAATATATATATACAAATATATATATACATATATATATATATATATATACATATATATATACAATATATATACAATATATACAAATATATATATACAATATATATATACAATATAATATATACAATATATATATATACAATATATATACAATATATATATACAATATATATACAATATATATACAATATATATACAATATATATACAATATATATACAATATATATACAATATATATACAATATATATACAATATATATACAATATATATACAATATATATACAATATATATACAATATATATACATCTACATATATATATATTATTAATTATATAATATATATATGTTATATTATATAGTATACATATACATATATTTGTATATGTATATATATAAATATGTATATGTATACATATATATATATGTATATGTATACTATATAATATATAATATATATGTATACATACATATGTATAAACACATATATGTATACATACATATATACATATACATGTATATACATGTGTATATATACACAGTATACATGTAATCATAATATATATTTATACATACATACACGTACATATGTCGGGTTAGTATCCGTATTAACGAGCAGTATTAATGAGTCGCAAGTCTAAACATGTATTGTATCCATTTTTTAAAGACAATTCTCCTTCCCTCCCTCTTGCTGACCCATTCGCATCACAGCCATCCTGATAGGCCAAGTGGCGCGGAGCGTGTCTCCCCACGAAGGCGTGGAAGAGCTCGGCCTCATCATTGTTTTCAGTTTTTTTTTCCATCATTTCCTTCGTTGAGCTAAGCAAGGTTTTTTTTTTTGAAATGATAATTGGAAAACGATAATTCATGTTGCTTTTTTTCCACCTAAGAAAGGTAAGATACGCAGGGCTGATTCGACCTTGGGATACCAAATCCCTGAGACCTGGCTGTAGGTGGCCGGGCGCGTGGACGAAATGCTGCTGTTCTCTCGTGGTTTGTCGGACACCGACGCTGGACTTCTCCAGGCGAGGTCCAACAGGGGAACTATCGTGGCATTCAGGGTTTAGGTATACGGTATACCCCAAAAATACCCAAGATATACTGTATCAACATGTTATGATTATATAGGATTATCGGATATATATAAATATATATATATATATTAAGGTGACAGATTGAGGCTTAATTTTGACAACGTTGTTGAACCCAACGGCCGTTTTCTAATGGTATAGTTGCTCAATGTTACCTCAAAATGGCGATGAGTGACTTGGAGGATAATGAGCACCAGTGACTTTGAAATGGGTTGGTCTGGTTTATCATCATTTTCCTGGTAGCATCTGGTAGCATTCTATTTTTGGAGTATCCCCCATTTTCCAAAAACAGGTCCATTATGTACACATATATATAAATATATATATAGTGTCAACCCTGGATTAATAAACCCCTAGATTGTTTAATTGGGAGGGTACCATTTAAGTATCATATTATGACTATTGGAAGGGTACCCCCCTAATTAATAAACCAGGGTTTATTAATCCGGGGTCGACATTACATATGTCCAGCGGTGAACACACTACATATTTTCTGATGCTTCAAGAAGCAGTTCTTGGGCTCGGCAGGGCGGCTGCTTACCCAACTCGGAGGGAATCCTGCAGGATGCCGGGCGGCGCAGAGGCAGTGTTTTTTTTTGGCTCCAAGACACCGTTGGGCGAAGATACTATATATACATTATGTATATATATATATATACATATATATACACATATATATATATATATAAATACAGTATATATATATAATATTGATGGTGTGTATATATGCAGAGTCACCCCCCAAAATTTGGCAACGCTCTTCCCAGCCGCTTTGAAATTGGTGCAGTTGACCAGTGACGTCGATCCTGAGGTCTCGATGCTTGGGGATCCAGGTTTCCATCCGTGCCCCGGGGTCCGATTTGGTCATGGCAAGCTGGAAAATCAAGTATAAATGGAAGGGTTAATGGTCGGTTAATGGTCGGTTAATGGGAACTTCAACTATTCATGATGGATGATTCATTGATCTTCAATCGACATCTCTATGTCTTTGCAGAGACTTGTTTCCCCGTGGCTTCGCAGCTCTCAGGTACAGCTCTCAAACCGGAGAGCCCAAGCCGCAGACCAAGATGTGGGGAATCAGCCAGATAAGAGAAAGATCGCCTGTAGGCATTGTTGGCATTGTAGGCTGCAGCGATTTGCCAAGGTGGATTGGATTCAAATCTTAGGGACATTTTTCACTTGATCACACTTTATCAAACTTATTATATTAATCTTATTATCACATTATCAAGCTTTATCAAAGTGGTTGAACCACGTTGAACCCCCCTTTAGGGGGGCCACTGTTTCACGTTTAGTCAGCCAGGTCAGCCCCCCGTCCCCCGTCCAGGTGGCAAGCGAGAGGTGGTCTCTTACGACTCTCTTTAGAGGAAATTGGCCATCGCTTTGGCGAGGACGGCAATGAGTTGTCAGCTGGAAACAACTCAGCTATTCGTGTAATCAGTGTAAGGTATATGATATGTATGTGTAATCACAATGTGTAATTGTGTAATATACACATGTTTTTTTCTCCGTATGTGTACCTATCTATATCTATATCTATATCTATATCTATATCGATATCTATATCGATATCTATATCTATATCTATATGACGATGAAACATATCTTAGACCAACGGGTAATTCTCTTATATATTCTGGCCGGGGCTTCAGGAGATCGCACAAGACGTGGTCCGTTGTGCCAAAGAGTTGGACAAGTGACTCCTCCGAAAACGGGGAAGGCCTGGATGGCCTGGATCCATCTTTGTTCCATCGTCCATTTGGGGCTGAGAGTTGGGGACCCATGGGAAATCAATGGGAAATCAATGGGAAATCAATGGGAAATCAATGGGAAATCAATGGGAAATCACTTTGGAAGTCTCCAAAATGATCAGGAGAACTATGAAGAGCCATAGTCACTATAGTCTTGGACGGTCACCAATGGAGAAACCACCTACTGTCGCTGGATCGACGGAATTTCTTGGCAGCGAGGTACGATGCCTCCCGGCGCGTAGGAGTGGAGTTGCCATGGCATCCCATGGAGGATCGTGAATTGGAACCCGCAGAGGCGGGATTTCAGGGCACATCCTGGGGGGCACAGGCAGAAGGGGATGAACCCTTGGGACCCTTAACAGTTATAACACTTCGGACTTGAATTCGATTTATATCGATTTATTTGATTTAAATTCGAAGTCTTCGGACTCTTCGCTCCGTGTGTTTGAGAAGTCGTTGAAAACGCTCGTTCGGCTCAAGGGCTGCTCGATATGACATATGCAAAGCGTGGCGGAGTTCACATGAGTTCACACGGATCCTATTTCATCATGAGCCAATGAGCGCTTTAATCATGTTTGTAAGGCCGAACTTGCACATCTTATTGCAGGATCGAGGAAACATCTCACACAACGACATGATGCGCGTGCTCCAGGTTTGAGTCAAAAAAGGCCATACTTACTCCTATCCAAAAGACTGAAGCAATGCAATGCAACCGAATGAACACATCCATTTTTGACTGGGAGAACAGTCGGGCAGGGTCGTTGGACCCTCTCTGCGGGATGCAGCTGTCCAGAGCACGAGCTGGAAGTTTGCTGCGCTGGACACGATGGGCAACGCAAAAGATGGGCTGGCGGCTTTGGGTTCCTTGGTGGGAACATAGCAGGAGAAGCCCAGTTTCTTATGTTTTCTTTTTGGCCATGGAAAGTGTAGCTTTTTGAAATGTGAGGTTCAAAGAAGTCTTGACTTTTGAGATAACATATGGTCATTATGATAACATGATATAAAGTGATTATCAGACGAAAGTCAATCTTTGGGACCTTTGGCCCCGTGGTAGCTGAAAATTTGTTGGCGATGTGGATCTGGGATCACTGAGGTGTTGCTGGTGGCATGGATTGCCCACTACCTCCACGGAGCCTTGGATGAATATCGGGGACAGGAAGGGTCCCAGGGTGCTGCCAGGATAAAGATTGCTCTTTGAAAGATAAGTGAAATCGTGAAATCAAGTGATATTAGTTGATATCATTGTAGTTGCACCTTTCATCACCTTTCTGTATTTTGTGTTGAACCTTGGTTCTTATGGACAAGAACGTCTTGGCTCAATCCAGGTGTTCGACGGGTCCGCCTACACCTTGCGAAGACACGGGCCACTGACAGTGTGCGTGAGGCGATGCGGGAAACAGCTTAAGAAACTCCTTTCATTTGTGTTACAACAGTGTTGGCTCGTAGAATCTGCTATGACATAATGATTTAGCTTCGACGTAAAATTCACAGAGTGACCATCCCAAAACACTTAAATCACAATCAGAACAGTGGTAGGTGTTCGGCTCCCTGGTTGTTGTAGCAGTGTACTTCCAGAGGCAATCCGTTGTAAGCTCCATCCCTGTCGTTGATTTGCTCCGCTCAACCCTGCAGCGCATGCAACGGATCGTCGCTCGCTGCCCATCTCTACATATGATGTTTCTTTGGCAGCACTGGGCTGCAGGCTAATCAGCTTGGCGTAGGATGTCATAGGTACTATGGAATAGAAGTTTGTTTGCACAGACGTCTTGCAGCTTTGCTGTGAAAAGCACATGACACTGGGGTATGTGGCCATCATGTCATGTAGAGCCTTGTTGGACAAATTTGGACAAGGTACTGGCCAACGTGGTATGCACACACAGCCTTGCAGCAAATCATCCTACTGGGCTTGAAAGAAATGCGCTGTGCTCTGCAGTGGTCTACGTACAAACGACAGCTGCTCGGACGTGCAAGAGCTTTGGGCTGGTGCTGCCATGTCTTTTTATCTTCAATTCTGCATTCTACTTTCAAAGAAAAAAACATGATCGCAAGATATGCACAAGCGTTAACACGTGTCAGTTCCACCTCCGTTGCGACACATCCAAGGATCATGACGCTCCGAGACACTTCCAGGATTTCGTTGGACTGGGTCGTGCCCCAGCCCGAAGTGGCAGCTCAGTTGCACCCGTGAAAAGCCTGCTGGCATGGCTGAGTTTGTGCTGTCCACTTGCCGAGGCTCTACCTGATGGCCCTGTGTGTGTTTTGCTTCATGGTGCAATCCAGGACAGCTGAAAGCCGGTGCCAGTCAAAAACCGGCCTGAAGATGCATTTGCCCAGTTCATTCCCAGCAAACTCAAGCTGGACTAGCGCAGCACTCACCACAACCATCTAAAAACTAAAAACTAAAAACTAAAAACAAGGTTCACTGTGCACATGAGTAATTTGGGTGTCATTCCCAACCATATCCAACGATCAAACATCCTGGCTCCAAGAATTGCGGAGTTTCTTGACCCAGCGGCGCCGGACCATGGAAATCTTCCATGGTCACATGGCAAGGACAGCCGCAGTTCCACCATGAAGGATTTGGCCAAAGAGTTAGCCGCACGAGGCATCTTGACTCTGCGCCTCGGACGGAAAAAACATATTGCCCCCGATAGGAAACGGGGAGAATCCCCACCAGAGATGGGTGAATCATGGTGAATCTTTAAATGTTTAATCAACATGTAACAAACAGGATGGATTTTGAGAGATTTATATAGTTGGATGTTGGATTATGTTGGATTTGCGCCGTACATGGGTATCTACGAACAGCAACCGGGAATAGAAAACCATCATAAGAGTTTGACCAAGGGGATTTACACTTTAATGGGAAACATGATGATAGACCATGATAGACCATTGGATTTCTGGACTCCCTATTTTCAGACAAACCCATGTTGATGTAATCAGTCAGATCTCGTTTGTGACGCGGTACACTGTACATCAAAGTACAGTCGTCAGCCCAGGGTTATGAATCGACGTGGCTACGGAGATTTGACAATGGATGCGTCGACGGCTCGAGTTACCCTATTTGGCTTTGACGAGGACAGGTGGCAGGTGGGTGGCAGGGTCTGGCAGGGAAAGTTGTGCCCCCTGCGATGGCAAAGGACCTGGATGAAGTGCTCCTGGAGGTTGGTCGTAAAGCGCCCGGACGTCCCGTTGCGGTGGTCGGTTTCTCATGCGGCTCAGGCGGGGATACGAAAATCTGCCAAGCTGCCTGACCACTTTGGTGGGCTTTGGAGGGCTCAGCACGCCTGGTAGCTCCAACTAGATTTTTCCAACAGCTTCCGAACATTCTTTCCATGGTTTCGACTCGGTTTGACATGATTATATATTAATATAAATTCTAGAATCGGAATGAATCTTATATACATTATATACATTATACACATTGTATATATAGATTGGTTGCAACTTCGACAGGTTTCGCTGGCAGATATGGGGCCTTGCGCTCCCACCTCTCAGCCTGGATGGATGAATCTTGGATGCACCGGCGATGCAAAGTGACACCGTGGTCGAAACATGTTGAAACTGAGGTTAGTAATGGTTAGTATTGGTTAGCAGTGGTTGATATTGGTTAATCATGGTTAGCAGTGGTTGATATTGGTCAATCAATGTTAATCATGCTTAGTAGTGGTTAATATTGGTTAATCATGGTTACTTAATGTTACAAAATATTGGTGATTAACCTGATTAATGGTGATTAATGGTGATTCACCAATATTAAGCAATAATTAATTATTGATGGTTGTTGCGTTTCAGATGTTGTTTCCACCAATCAAAAGAGATGGTCATTGCCGAGATTCGAAAGCCGGGCTGTGCATATGAAGACTCCTGCTATTGACCATCATTATCAATCCCATCATTAGAAAGCTGTTGGAGGATTTCTGAACTAATGTGGGCAACCCTGGCTGCCATAAACCTACCATTTGGAGATGGCTTGTACCCATAAAAATGGTGATGTTGGGGATTCGGGGATGGTTTATCAATTTGAGTTTACCACTTTATTTGCGATCCATAGTGACCATAGTGATCATAGTGATCCACTTTTCCTACCGCAGGGTATCCTCTCGGGATGTCGCTGAGGACAATGGACTCTCCAGGACCATCCCGCGACTTCTCTGCGTTGCCGGCAACCCAGGGATTGTTCCTGCCTCGTGTCATCTCGTGTCCATTGTGTCAGCCAAAAACATCGGAAAGTGATGGAAAGGGCCAAGGGGATGCGCAGCCTGGGGCCAATTCCAGATCTCTGAGCATCTCTGAGCATGGGTTTCCTAAAGTGGGGGTACCCCAAGTTTATCGTCCATTTTATTTTCTGAAAAAAAACATGAAATAAACTCTCCAGCTATTGGGGTTCCCCGATGGAAAGCTGGAAACCTCCATGTCAGGTGTGTTACGATCCCGGCTTTCATGTCGTGAAGGCCATGCAAAAGGTGCCGTTGCCATACCGATGGGCTCGGCACCCAGTCGTGAGGGTCGGCAAAAAGGGCACTGGCGAGGTGTTTTCAGTGGACATCAGTGGTATCTGGAAATCTCATGACATCTCATCAGCATGTCCAACCTGGAATTATATCGTCAATATTTGTGAATATTCGTCCATATTGGATCATATTGGTGCATATAGTGATATCTCATCACGTGCAGGTGGACAAAGCTCACATGAAAAATGGTGACACCCGCTGACTGGTCAATTGCCGCCGTACCCAACCGCATCAACTAGCCATTCACCGGCGTATAGTATTATAGTATTATAGTATAGTCCCTCATTTTGGGACATTTCCCATGCTTGTTGGTTAAGATCCACATTTCTTGTTGGTGAAACACATTAACTCATGTTAACTCTTCATTTTGGTGGGTTGAATGCCATCCTTTTCATTGGTCAACGCCCCATTTTTGGTTGGTTCAGTTGCTGAATTTCAACTCAGGGCTTGGATCTGGCCCTGCGATATCAGTATGTCTATCGTCATCGAGAGACCTGGAAACAGAAGTCTCCCTCCTCGGCGGAAGTGGTGAAGGCTGGGGAGCATTTTAGGATTCGAAACTTTTTTTTTCACAGGAGATGCTGATGGATTAAGCCTGAGCCTAAGTTTATTTATGACTATTGGAGACTTGTTTAAAGATGATGCTCAGTATTGTAGCGAAGTTGCTGCATTTCTGGGACACATGACATGTTGGGACTGCTGTTTGGTTCTGTGGATCTGCCCTGAGCAGATGGTGCTGGATCCGGCTCAAAGCTTCGACAACGTCTACCGCAACGTCACGAAACTGTCAGGCGAAAGTGCATGTGTCGGCCACATTTGTTTTGGTGAGAGCTGTTGTTTTCCCATGGATGAAACCCAAACTTGCACCAAATGTCCGACATGTCCTGAACAACTCAAGTAGTCCAACTTAAACTTAGAAGACTTCTGTGCAGTGCAACAAGACTATTATATACTATTATATACTTTTTGCCAAGATGTTTTCATTTGTTCTACAAGTTCGTGAGCAAAGGTAATGTGAATTCAAGTGTTGTTGTGCTTTTCCCTTCACATTTGGGTTTGTCTGACTGATAAGAAATGGATTCTGGATTATCAAGATTTTCCCGTATTTCCCTGATTAAAAAGGCCGTAACAATTTGTGATCACTACTCCCCCTTTCAAGGCTTGGCCCACATTTGAACAGCGGCCGTTGAAGGCTTCGGATGTAGCAACACCTGGCTGGAAAAGCAGCAGCCCTCTTTGAAAGACATGCAGCTGCCCTGCTTGCTGATCAACTCGTTCCCCGCCGGGGAGTTCGCCGAAAAAAGCCGTAGCAAATCAGTAGCTAATCAGTAGCAAATCAGTAGCTATAAGGATGTTCGCCCCATTTTTGGACACGGCCAATGTTTCGCTCCGGCTGAGGCGAGATGATCCCATTTGCGTTTGGGAAAACGTGGAAGAACATGCCTCGAACATTGAGCAGAACCCGTACTTGGCATTGGCAGAATTGCAGCTCTGCAGCATGCGCCATAGCGTGACATCATCATATATAGATGCGTTTGTTTATGTTTTCACGCAACATGGGCACACTAATGCTGTATCGTCCGAGCCTTGAAGTCACTTCAAATGTCCCTGACATGGAACCTGCAGAACTGGTGTCAGCTCCTTCGAATGCTTTTCAAGCGTTCTCAACTAGCACTTGTTCGACTGAGAAATTGTCAAAGACTGCCAAGCTCAGGCAGCGTGGTTCGCATGGCTGCAAGCTACTCGACCAGGAGCCCTAAATTTGCAATATATAATTTTATAATTAATATAATACATAATATATATATATGTATAAATATTGTATACACAAATGATTATTATATATATACATATATATATATTGTATATATATATAATATGTTGCGTCTGAATGTTTCCATAAATGAGGATGCCCAACATGTTACCAAACATGACCTTTACATCGTTCCGGGAACCGTTCCGTCGATTCAGGTTTGACCTGTGGGGCTTCAACTCAGTTGGCAACCGCATGATCGGCGATTTTGTCCTTGCTTCATGGGCAGAGCTGAAAGAGACCAAGGGATCCGGCGAACGCAGCCCATGATGGGCGCGGGATGTTGGCCAAAGAATGCTGCCAACCACAGGGGCATAGCTTCCTTGAAGCATTTTGGTAAGTTGTTCCCACGTAAAGAAGCTAGAGACTCCTGAAAGTTTCGGTAAACACGAGATAAATTGCGGACCTGTGCCCCCAGCTGACGCGAATCCATTCATTTTCCAGGTTCCTAGCTGCCAGTTTGGTCGATGCTTTCTAGAAGCTGTTGCCTACATACATTACATTGTTGGCTACATACATCCACATTGCCTTCTTATTTAGCATTCAGATATTTGATGATTTAGAACAGTGGAGACAGATCTTATTATGATCAACATTGGCTAATAAATGCTAGGAGCTGTTCTCTATGCTATTCGTTTGCAACCTCCCTGGCTTGTTCTGATGTTTCAGCTATTACAAGACCAGGGTCCAGGGTGGACAAGTTTCCTTGTCTTCATCAGCCTATTGCTTTCCCTGTTCTGGACATCATGTTGAACTGATCAGAGGGTTTCCAAACGAAAGCAGTTGCATCCAGATATACAATGATACACTGACAAGCCAAGGCTTAGAAAGGCAGGAGCAACCAATGCGATGCTTTGAGCTGCCAGTGCCATTTTTTGACCACCAGGCCATCGGCTCAATTCTGCCAGCACCTGTCCGCATTTGTAATTGGACAAGGTGTTTTTGGGTTAGCCGAGACCCACCATGCAAGCCCTTGGGCGCTATCGAAGTGACCAAGTGGCAGATTCAGTGGAGACAACTTCTGCAGAGTGCAGATTTGCTTGTGCCTTTGCAGAAAAGAGTGGGCCGATGAAACTTCGTGACCGTCTGGCAGTTTATGGTAGCTAATATCATCTAATATCTTTGTTTTACTTCCCTTGTTGTCATACGTCTCTAATTGTCCTTTTTGATCTGTATAAACATTATCAAGCAGCCCCTTGTGGGGTGTCAAGAATCAGCTTGTGACACTTCTACCAGGCCAAGTACAATGCTCGGTCGCCATACATTCGTCGCATTATGGATAAAACTCCGCTTTTTGGGTTTACCCAAGAATTGAGTACCATCACACACACACACACAAAAAAAAAAGGGATGCCGCCCCCTGCCGCCGACCCCTGTTGAGCCTGGTCCTTGGGGGGTGGCGGTTAACCCCCCCCGCTGCGGGAGGAGCCTGGTCCTTGGGGGGTGGAGGTTAACCCCTTGCGCGGGAGGAGCCTGGTCCTTGGGGGGTGGCGGAGCCAGTTTTTTGTCTACAAATTGGGTCCTAAATAATGGTTGAAAACAGCCTTCGAAAACAATCTTGATGAAAAAAACTAAATTCAACCCTGTTTTAACCCCTTTTCGGCACTCATTTTGTAGTGAAGAAGCCTATCCAAGGCCAGGCACTTTGTAGAGAAATTTCCAGGCAACCCATTTTGTAGATTGAGGCAAGGCATTTTGTAGAGAAAAATGCCGGGGCCACTACTAAGTGGGGGATTCTTTCTATATATTTGAATATATATACATATATACACATATTCGTATATAAATAAATAAATAAATAAAAAATAAATAAATAAATATTTAAATAAATAAATAAATATATATATATAAATATAAATATATATATATATATGTAAAAGTGTATGTGTAGACTTGGAGACATTCCGGTCAGCCATCCCTCTATTCTGCTCCGCTGAGGTTATCCTTGGGGGTGGTGGTCAACCTTCTGGCGGGAGGAGCCTGGTCCTTGGGGGGTGGCGGTTAACCCCCCCCGCTGCGGGAGGAGCCTGGTCCTTGGGGGGGTGGAGGTTAACCCCCTGCGCGGGAGGAGCCTGGTCCTTGGGGGGTGGCGGAGCCAGTTTTTTGTCTACAAATTGGGTCCTAAATAATGGTTGAAAACAGCCTTCGAAAACAATCTTGATGAAAAAAACTAAATTCAACCCTGTTTTAACCCCTTTTCGGCACTCATTTTGTAGTGAAGAAGCCTATCCAAGGCCAGGCACTTTGTAGAGAGATTTCCAGGCAACCCATTTTGTAGATTGAGGCAAGGCATTTTGTAGAGAAAAATTCGGGGATTTAAACCGGGATTTACTAAATGGGTGGCTCCAACCCCACCCCCCTAATTCGCAGGGGGTTGGATTTGTATGGATTTGTATGGATTTGTGCATACCCATTTCGGCAAATATTTCAACATTTTTGGAAGGCTGCTGTCGCGTTTTCCATTCACCTTTACAGCTTGCGAAACAACTAGGGATATCAAGGCTAATTTTGTCTAAACATCTGGTCGTGTTGAGGAGACAGGAGGATGCGAGCTCATTCCAGAGGATGTGAAGGGTCCTGAACCAGTACCTGGGCTGATGCAGACAGGGGAACTCTGGAATGGGTACAAGATGGACGAAGTACTATGTAGAAGCAGGGTCATGTCACTACAAAATGATGTTGCACTCTATGCCAATTGGGTGCACATTTTTCCATCAAAAAAGGGGAACCCAAAGTAAGGTTTTTAAACCTGACTTCTGAATTGCATCTATGAGCACTCTTGGTGCTGGAGCCGTGCAACCAGAATTGGCCAACACGACTGAACATAGAACTTTCGGCAGTGATGCCGCGCCAGTGATCAAAAAAATCCAGAGCTATGTCAAGTCAAGATAAAACAGTTTTGATCAAATGGGATGTACGAAAATGAAAATGAACAGGCAAGGAATCTAAAGGAAAGCAGTTTGATAAATCTTGCAGATTCATGGGGATGCATCAGCAGCAGTGTAAGAGGGAGCTTGACCGCCATATGTGACAAGGAACCGCAGATCTTGGAGATCGAGGCAGCACGTGCAGCTGCAGTGGCTGGGGCCGCTGCAGCTCCTCAGCCCGCTGCAGCTGCAGACGCTGGTCTGTGCAAAGGGCTTCAGCTGGGATCTGCATGGGTGGTTTGTAAGTAAAAGATAGCAAGAGGATGTAAAAGAATGTAGCAGTAATGGGATCTTGCTGCACCTGTTCCCTTGCTCGTAACTTGAGTTTCCACATGGATGGGAGGGCTTGGGATTGAATCCACTACAGAAAGGTCAAGCACACTAGCCCACTATAAAAATACGCAATACTGACTTTTGAACCTATTCGTAGCCACATGTTTGAGAGACAAAAAGGTTCTTAATTGATCTTAGCTGATGTTTCTCAATGTCTTTCAGATAAGTTGAGACAGAATCCCAGCCCAAGCATCGTGCCCAGGAGGTTCCTGACCAACAAGCGCATGCACATGGCGATGCGCAAGCGGATGGGAGGGCTTGGGGTTGAATCCACTACAGAAAGGTCAAGCACACTAGCCCACTATAAGAATACGCAATGCTGACTTTTGAACCTATTCCTAGCGACGTGTTACAGAAAGGTAACTATAATTTGATACGCTAAGCCGGTGAGCTGTGGCATGTGGCAGCCGACGTTGCTTGTGTGTGGGGCTGGGCAAGGATCCACAATTCTATGCAATTTGCTTTTGGATTCGGATCCAAGCCGGCCCATGAGGCCATCCTGAACAACTGAACCGAAGATCCATACTTTCTTCCATCATGGCTGATCATATTGTTGATATTCACCTTCATGACTCATCAAGATACATTCTGCTGGAAATCCGAAACTTGGAACATGTCTTCACGACCTCTCTGTCCTGCTCGATCCTGACCTGAAGCCATGGACCCTGACTATAGACTGTCTTCGCCGTCGGATGCAATTGACCTCTTTATCACGCTGATGCTTTGCCGAGTGGCCCATGCTGCTTGGCACTGAATGCTTGAGTTGGAGGGAAGTGTGACTTCGATGAATGCACATTGCTTGAGTGCGATTGCAAAGGCATTTCCTGATTCTGATCTTAGGACCTTCTTGGAGAGACGTATTCTGAACTCCCACACCAATTTCAAATGTTGATGCGGCAGCCTTTCGATTTGAAGTTCAGATTTGGTGTGGTGGGTAAGACCATGTACACGATTGGGGGTTTGCTTCAGAAGCTCAAAGTGAACTACTTCCCAACAGACAAGACGACCCAAATCCAGCGTCAGGTGTTGGAGAAATGGCCAAATCAATCTGGCGTACCTGAATTCATATTGCATGACGGTGTTCAACACCAAGGGGTTTGCTCAGAAACTCCTTCAGAAAGGGGGGGATGAGTACCACATGCACCTCGGCCTGCATGCTGACTCACAGAGTTCGAAGCAACAACATTTTACCTCTTTAGCTGTGCTTGAAAAGGGTCAAAAAAAAGCCCCCCACAAGTCTATATTGGGAAAGCTACAGCCCCACATGCTGGAAATACTTGTGGGGGGCTTTTTTTGGGGCCCGGAAAAGCCTCTTTTCAGCCTCTTTCTTGCCAGGAAACCGAAGATGACCAAAGTGATGGGCAAAGCCAATGCACGGCACAAGTTCTTGTCAACGAGCTTCAATCCTGGCCGCGGGCAACATTTCACTGTGCGCAAACTGTATCGGCAAAAAAAAGCACCGAGGAGACCATCATGTCCCTGTTCAGTGGACGGCCACACCGTGTGAGGCTCAAGCTGGGCAAACAGTGGCGGGACAAACGCCACATCTTCGAAGCCACTCGGCAATGATGCTCACAATTTGACAGCTTTCTTCATGTGATGCTCATCACTCAGGACCTACAGAGATTGAAATCGGTGGGTGCGTTCAATTGCGCAAACTTCCTGCGATTATGGATGCCCACGACAGGATATCCGGTGTCCAAGTCGAACCTGTTCCCACCAACAGGACCAGGGACACGGTCTGGCATATGCCTCTTTCTTGGCTACCCGCCCGATGCTTGGCGAAATTGGCGGGTGATTGCTTGAAGTGCAGCGATGGATGTGGCCTTGAGGTAGCTTTTGCCTGCGCGTTTGGGCGTTCCGAGAAGCTTTTGCAAAGTTTTAAGGGTTTTAAGGGTTTCAAGCCCTTTAAGGGTTTTAAGGGTTTAAGGGCTGGCAAACGGCAGGCTTGGACGCCCATAAGAAGCCATTGATGTGGCCTTGGGGTGCCTGTTGGCTCCGGGATGAGGCATGCCAAGAACATGTTTCAGCGTTTGAAGGGTTTGAAGCGTGTAACGCCTGGCGAACGGCAGGCTGGACCGCCCAGAAGAAGCGATGGATGTGGCCTCGGGGTAGCTTTTGCCTGCGCGGTTGGGCGTTCCGAGAAGCTTTTGCAAAGGGCTGGCAAACGGCAGGCTTGGACGCCCATAAGAAGCCATTGATGTGGCCTTGGGGTGCCTGTTGGCTGAGGATCAGGCATGCCAAGAGAATGTTTAAGCGTCTGAAGGGTTTGATTAGGCATGCCAAGAGAATGTTTAAGCGTTTAAAGGGTTTGAAGCGTGTAACGCCTGGCGAATGGCAGGCTGGACCACCCCATTGATGTGGCCTTGGGGTAGCTTGCTTGACCGCCAAGAAGCCATTGATGTGGCCGTGGGGCTTTTGCGTGCGGGGTTGGGCGTGCAATGCCGTAACAAGAGAGGGCTGTGGAGGCAAACGGCAGGCTGATCAAAGCTGCCGCGAAGCATTGAAGCATTT
Source organism: Cladocopium goreaui (assembly GCA_947184155.2). NCBI lineage: Eukaryota > Dinophyceae > Suessiales > Symbiodiniaceae > Cladocopium > Cladocopium goreaui. The sequence continues at coordinate 979,001 of CAMXCT020000335.1, forward strand.
GAAGCTAAGAAAGACAAGTTCCACACCTGCGGTGGTCCCAGGCGCCGCCCCTGCCTTGGAGAAGGCCGGGGTCGGCGGACACCAACTTGTGAGATTCAATGACATACAGTACCCATAGGTATACCATAAGCAGTAGGCTGCCAACTTGGCATCCCAGGTCCCATCTTGTTTCCGGCGGTCTGTGGTGCCTAACGTTGCTTTCTGAACCGACAAGAAGCTAGCTCTAAAAAGCAGTTCCCACACCCTAAAAAACAAATCTCCGCCACGCCCACCACGCTTTGGCCTCGGCATGCTGCTGGTCTCCGAAGGCTAAAACACTATGGCAGTGAAGGACGGACAGGCTCCGTTTTGGACTGGCTTTTGTTCTTGCAGCTTGCCGCTTGCCTTTCTTGTTCTTGCAGCTAGCCTCTTGCTCCTCTTGTCCCCTCTTCTCTGACGCGCTCCCTCTGCTGTCGGCGGGCTTCGGCGGATACACCATCTACAATACCATCTATAATGTTGAGTATAAAACCATCTATGAGTATAAAACCATAGTTTCTCACATGTGCCCCATTTTTTCCATGGCTCGGAATGGCTTTTCAACAGGTGATCAACCTCATGGATCGTGAACTGGCCCTGGCAGCCAACTTATCGCTGCCTGGCAGATGCGAACGGGGTATCTTTAGGTTGGTGATGGTTGATGCTTAAGACCTTTTTAAGATAAACTGGGTGTTGTATAATGTTGATGCTGGTTGATGGTTGATGCTCAATTGCTTATGCTAACTGGGAATCTTACAATGTTGTTCTCATTATTGTTTGAGGATTTCCTTGTTGGTGATTAAGGTGGGTTGATGTCCAAGAGTTCTTCGAAGTAAATGCAATAAGACATGCTGGCAGGCAGTGTGATGCCAATTGCAAAACTGTTTCCGCTTGCTTGCCACTTGTAGATATTGCAGTTGAATGTAATTTCAGGAATGGCTGAACCCGGGTTTGAAGGAAATACAACGAAATACAATGAAATTCACGACTGCAACAAATTGCCACCTGCCTCAATCAATGTAAAGTGGCAGAACTAAATACAGTGATCACATCCTGATACTGATAGCCAGCCGTGCAATCCTTGTTGCAGTGATATTCCTCACCAGTAGAACAGGCCTCGACACACCCTGGTGGTATGATAAGAAACAGTGACAAAAATAATGATAAGAATAATGATGGTGATATGGTGATAATGATAACGATAATGCCGATAGTAACAGCAACAAAGACAACAATGACATCACGCGTTAAATCATGATACCAGGTGAATTCAACTCTGATTCAAGATCAGATTGACTAGTATCATTGATCATTGATTCCCACAAAAAGACAACCGTTTTTTTCATGAATCATTATGTTGATAATTATCTAGTATATATGCTACTGAGGTGTTGGGACCACTATTGAGCCAGTATATTGATCAATGATTTGTTACTGACTATATATTGCTGATGATATGAGAACTACTGGCTACAGTATTGGAAATTATTGAGATAATACATTGATTGATCCAATTTATTGTTCATTGTTGATTATTGATGATCGACTATTTATTAAATTCAATATGCCGTTTGTTCATTTATTTTACATTACTGACTATTCATTATTTATTATTGATGGTTTATTATTGATTATTATATGATTACGATAGATTTGCTAATCGGAACTACATCACTTCAGATTGAGGTATCGATATCCCGACGAGCCACTGGAGCAGCTCACTGATCTGGCCGGGGGGAATCGTGTTTTTTGTTCTCCGTGCGGATGGAAGATTTTTCGTGGGGCAAGGGAGGGTTTCGGGGTACACTTGTGGTTTAAAATGTTGAATTATGTAGAAACGCGTATTTTTACGATCCAACAGACGGAAAACCTATGGAAACTCACGGTTTAAATCTCGGGGAACATGTTTTTTTTTTCGCCTGTATTTGTTAAATATTGTTAAATCATCTATAGCCATTTCACTGGTTGATTTAGAATAGATGGGAACCATAATAATTTTTTGCAGTTTTTGTGGGGCATATTTCTCTCAGGAATCATTAAGAGGAAACTGTCCATCCTGTGAAAGATGATCTAAATTCGATCAGCTGTCAAACCTATGTTTTGAAGAATGATTGCCAACTGGGACTGTCAAATCGCCAACATTTTGGGAGGACACTCCTCCGATAGCCGATGGTTAATGTGGTGTCATGTGCAGTATGTGGTTTTGTGTGAGACTCCATGAAAATCTAGAAACATCACTTTCAGAATCTCTATATTGAGACTCTATATGTTGTTTCAACATCACCATTCCTGGTGGTTCAAACCTCATTTCTGCGGTAAATCTCTGCCTTGTTTGGACCTCCCCCCCGTGGTACCGTGGTCAGGCGTTCGGGGACGGCCCTGCCACCGCCTCGCCCTACGCCGTCCACGGCCCCGGCGTCGGAAGCGGCGTCGGACACGCGCGTCGAGCCGGCCCGGCGTCAAGGGCCAAACGCTCGAGGCGGGGCATGGTGAGATTCATGGGGATAAAAATTGGATAATATTAGTGGTATATAGTGGTATTGTAGTGTTATTTCTAATAGTATATGTAGCATCGTATACCCCATTATCTATAATCTGTAGGAAAAATCAGCAAAGACTTGCTGGAACTGGAAACAGCACGCACTGTGTCCCAGGGGGCGTGCCCAGTCCCGCCGCTCCGCCGGTAGTCGAAAACTCAGTTTGCCAACTTGAGTCTTTCAGCATTCAAGTTCCATAGTATGTCAGATAATCCATGATAATCCAGAATCATGGCAATCATGAAGTATAACAATGTAAAGTAAAGAATCTCAAGTGACAAGTGTAGATCCATAATTGATCCATACATATCAATGATATCATATCATTGCAAACCCATAATTATCCATCGAATTTTGATGGAGTAGACCACTGGCTGTCCTCTAGGTGCTGCTGCCGTCTATGCGCCGGGTGATAGATCAGCTGGGGGCGCTGAGAAACGCTCAGAACTGCGGCATATGCTACAGTATCTACAGTATCCAATCAGTATCCATGCCCACCATGAATCCATGTGGCTAGTAATTCATATTGACATCTTAGGCCATTTGCATGCCATTTGCCATTGATTCTTGCTATCCCCGGTCATGGGGACAGAGCTCACTTTTAGTGCTGTCCAGCTCTTCTGGTTCAAAGAGTGAGAGCGACAGTCCAGGGCCAGGGCCATGGAAAGTCTGGAAGCAGTTGAGACAATTGAGAAGATTGAGACGATCCTCAAGGACTCATTGTCACGTTGCCCGTTTGCATCTCCCTTCACAGGAATTGTGGAAAGATTGTTGGCGTTGTTCCAACCCATTATGTATTCCAACCCATTATAAGGGGAGTACATGGATCATTTTGCCTCCATATTCCCAAATTTATCCCCCTTGTACCTGGGTTGTTTGGAGCAACCCCGATTGTGTGACTTGGGAAGAGTTTGCAAGACTTTGCTAAGTTCTTGTCATTTCGATGAAGGCCAGCGGTCGAGCTTTCTATTCTTGTAGCAATCAGGTGGTGCTTCCGTGCAAGGCCCAATTGCTTTTCCCGGGTCATTTTTGACTACTCGAAGGGCTCCCGCAATATCAATGCATCAACTCTGCTTCCGATCTGTAGAGTTTGGGATGCTTCTGATTGTATATCCCACCAGTTTGGGGATCTTTTAACAAAGCTCTACCCTTGCGGCCGTTTTATCCACCCCCGCAGGGCCCTTATACTCTCGGGCATAGTTGCTTGCTTTCTGTATTTAGCTTGCTAGTGACTGTACAGCAAGCTTGGACTTTACCCAACCCTTGTCAGGCAAGCTTTCAAAGCCTAGGGCATGAGGGTCGAATCACTTTGTTGTTAGATTATGTTAGATTCTTTTTGCTGGGGAGGCTAGGAACCCCCGAAAAAGCACTTTGAAGCTGAGCATTGAAAGCCGACAAGGCTGCTGAGCTG
>CAMXCT020000335.1:987966-1038473 GCA_947184155.2 Cladocopium goreaui
TGAAGAGTTTCTGGGTGAAGAGTCTCTGGGTGAAGAGTCTCTGGGTGAAAAGTATATGGGTGAAAAGTATGTGCAAGAAGAGTTTCTTTGTGAAGAGTCTATGGGTGAAAAGTATATGGGTGAAAAGTATGTGCAAGAAGAGTTTTCGGGTGAAAAGTATATGGGTGAAATGTCTGTGCAAGAAGAGTTTCTGGGTGAAGAGTCTCTGGGTGAAGAGTCTGCGCAAGAAGAGTTTCTGGGTGAAAAGTATATGGGTGAAAAGTATGTACAAGAAGAGTTTCTGGATGAAGAGTCTTTGGATGAAAAGTATATGGGTGAAAAGTATATTGGTGAAAAGTATGTGCAAGAAGACTTTCTGGGTGAAGGGTCTCTGGGTGAAAAGTATATGGGTGAAAAATATGTGCAAGAAGAGTTTCTGGGTGAAGAGTCTCTGGGTGAAAAGTATATGGGTGAAAAGTATGTGCAAGAAGAGTTTCTGGGTGAAGAGTCTCTGGGTGAAAAGTATATTGGTGAAAAGTATGTGCAAGAAGAGTTTCTGGGTGAAGAGTCTCTGTGTAAAAAGTATATGGGTGAAAAGTATGTGCAAGAAGAGTCTCTGGGTGAAAAGTAAATGGGTGAAAAGTATGTTGAAGAAGGGTTAGCCTTGGCTCGAACCCCCTCCGCGTGGGTAGGCGGGACTGCTCTGAGAGTTCGAGAAGTGTGTCTTTGGTCCCTCTGTGGCCCCATTCTCTCTGTTCTGTTCCCCTGGGTCGTTTCAGTTCCTTCTGATGGAAAATGAGTGGGTTTCCGGACTCGTTGACTTTCCCCACTGAATTTGCCCGTGCTTTGCGGTTGTTCAGTGGGTTGTGCTCCGTTGGCGCCCTTCGGGTCTGGTGGCAGGCGCTTGCAAGTAGGAGGGATGAAGACTTCCCTATGAGAATCCTTTCTGATTCTGCGGTCAGGTGATCTTTGGCTGTCCCTGTACCCCTGGTTGGGTACATGGATTCCTTGCGGTTAGGCCACGGTTTTTATACTTCATTCTCGTCTTGGCCATCACGCTCCGATGGTGTTCAGGTCATGGAAGTTGAGCGTGGCCCCTCTTTGGCCCTTCCGGTATCCTCACCATATGGTTCAACTTTTTCAGGTCCCGTTGAGCTGACTGCTCACCATGAGGATTTTGCCATGGCTGAGTCAGGTCTGTCTGCTGGTCCTGCCTTTGCTCAGGTCTCGCATGGTTTTTGTTTGGCTGTTCAGAGGTTCGAACTCTCAGAGCACGCGATCGAGCCATGGCACTCGGTGTTCTGCTGACGTCGTTCCAAGCCCTGCTGGCGTCGATGCAATGCCTGCACATGCTTTGACCCCGGAGTGCACCACCGCGGTCAACTTTCAACCTGGCGATGACAAAGCAGTGCTCGACTTTGAGCCCAGATTTCTTCGGATCAGATCAATTCAGGATGGACTGGAACAGGCCTTCGAGTCGACATGTGACTCTCCCGACAAGTCCTTTTATTGCCCCATTGTGCTTGGTCTTACGGCCGCCGGGAATGGCGTTTCCGAGCCTAGTCCTGAGACACCGGCCGGCTTTGAAATCCCCACCGGCCAAGATCAGCCTATGTCTTCTGTCGAAGGACACCCTGGCTTTCAAGTTGGATTGAAGGAGGTCACATCGGCATACTCTTGGACACATCCGCCTGAAATCGCACTGACCCTACCAGAGTCACCATCGGATGATGACTTTGCGAAGATCTGTTTACTTGAAGCTGTGCCTCCATTCTCTCTTCCGGCGGAACTTTCTCCAGAAGATGATCTGAGTATGAGTGGCCAGCGTGTGGCTAAGGTCTTGAGCCCATGGTTCTGCTGGGTGCACCTACGTGCTTTTCCAAAGCACGGGCAAAAGGGGCCCAGAAATGCGACCAGAAGCCGAGAAGCCGAGAAGCCGAGAAGCCCGACACAAGCCGAGAAGCCGAGAAGCCGAGAAGCCGAGAAGCCGCGAAGTACGACACAAGCCGAGAAGCCGAGAAGCCGAGAAGCCGAGAAGCCCGGCACAAGCCGAGAAGCCGAGAAGCCCGGCACAAGCCGAGAAGCCGAGAAGCCGAGAAGCCGAGAAGCCACCGGACAAGCCGAGAAGCCGAGAAGCCGAGGAGCCGCCGGGCAAGCCGAGAAGCCGAGAAGCCGAGAAGCCGCGAAGCCGAGAAGCCGCCGGGCAAGCCGAGAAGCCGAGAAGCTGAGAAGCCGAGAAGCCGAGAAGCCGAGAAGCCGAGAAGCCACCGGACAAGCCGAGAAACCGAGAAGCCGAGAAGCCACCGGACAAGCTGAGACAGTAGCCCTGGAACCCCCTCTGAACACTATGTTGCATCTTCACCATCACAAGACATCAACTCCCCAACCCCCTCTGAACAATACGTTGCACCTTGAGACATCAGCCCCGCCACCCCCTTTGAATATATGTTGCATCTTCGAAGATCAAGCCAGCGACCCCCTCTGAACACTACCTCGGCCCGTTAAACTTCTACATTCATTGAAGATCTTCAATGAGGGTTTAATTCTCCCAGCCCCTTCAAACTTCTACATTCATCGAAGATCTTCAATGAGGGTTTAATTCTCCCAGCCCCGTTAAACTTCTACATTCACTGACGATCTTCAATGAGGGTTTAATTCTCCCAGCCTCGTTAAACTTCTACATTCATTGAAGATCTTCAATGAGGGTTTAATTCTCCCAGCCCCTTCAAACTTCTACATTCATCGAAGATCTTCAATGAGGGTTTAACTCTCCCAGCCCCGTTAGACTTCTACATTCATTGAAGATCTTCAATGAGGGTTTAATTCTCCCAGCCCCGTTAAACTTCTACATTCATTGACGATCTTCAATGAGGGTTTAATTCTCCCAGCCCCGTTAAACTTCTACATTCATGAAGATCTTCAATGAGGGTTTAATTCTCCCAGCCCCGTTAAACTTCTACATTCATCGAAGATCTTCAATGAGGGTTTAATATCTCCCAGCCCCGTTGAAACTTCTACATTCATGGACGATCTTCAATGAGGTTTTAATTCTCCCAGCCCCGTTAAACTTCTACTTTCTTTGACGATCTTAAATAAGGGTTTAATTCCTCCCAGCCCCGTTAAACTTCTACATTCATTGACGATCTTCAATGAGGGTTTAATAATCCCAGCCCCGTTAAACTTCTACATTCATGGACGATCTTCAATGAGGGTTTAATTCTCCCAGCCCCGTTAAACTTCTACATTCATCGAAGATCTTCAATGAGGGTTTAATTCTCCCAGCCCCGTTAAACTTCTACATTCATTGAAGATCTTCAATGAGGGTTTAATTCCTCCCAGCCCCGTTAAACTTCTACATTCATTGACGATCTTCAATGAGGGTTTAATTCTCCCAGCCCCGTTAAACTTCTACATTCATTGACGATCTTCAATGAGGGTTTAATTCTCCCAGCCCCGTTAAACTTCTACATTCATCGAAGATCTTCAATGAGGGTTTAGTTCTCCCAGCCCCGTTAAACTTCTACATTCATGGACGATCTTCAATGAGGTTTTAATTCTCCCCAGCCCCGTTAAACTTCTACTTTCTTTGACGATCTTAAATAAGGGTTTAATTCTCCCCAGCCCCGTTAAACTTCTACATTCATGGACGATCTTAAATGAGGGTTTAATTCTCCCCAGCCCCGTTTAATACATTCATAAATGAGGGTTTAATTCTCCCCAGCCCCGTTAAACTTCTACATTCATGGACGATCTTAAATGAGGGTTTAATTCTCCCCAGCCCCGTTAAACTTCTACATTCATGGACGATCTTCAATGAGGGTTTAATTCTCCCCAGCCCCGTTTAACTTCTACATTCATGGACGATCTTCAATGAGGGTTTAATTCTCCCCAGCCCCGTTAAACTTCTACATTCATGGACGATCTGCAATGAGGGTTTAATTCTCCCCACCCCCGTTAAACTTCTACATTCATGGACGATCTTCAATAAGGGTTTAAGCTCCCCAGCCCCGTTAAACTTCTACATTCATGGACGATCTTCAATGAGGGTTTAATTCTCCCCAGCCCCGTTAGACTTCTACATTCATTGACGATCTTCAATGAGGGTTTAATTCTTCCCACCCCCGTTAAACTTCTACATTCACTGACGATCTTCAACGAGGGTTTAAATCTCCCAGCCCCTTCAAACTTCTACATTCATGGACGATCTTCAATGAGGGTTTAATTCTCCCAGCCCCGTTAAACTTCTAGACGATCTTAAATGAGGGTTTAATTCTCCCCAGCCCCGTTAAACTTCTACATTCACTGACGATCTTAAATAAGGGTTTAATTCTCCCCAGCCCCGTTAAACTTCTACATTCATGGACGATCTTCAATGAGGGTTTAATTCTCCCCAGCCCCGTTAAACTTCTACATTCACTGACGATCTTCAACGAGGGTTTAAATCTCCCAGCCCCTTCAAACTTCTACATTCATGGACGATCTTCAATGAGGGTTTAATTCTCCCAGCCCCGTTAGACTTCTACATTCATGGACGATCTTCAATGAGGGTTTAATTCTCCCGAGCCCCGTTAAACTTCTACATTCATTGACGATCTTCAATGAGAGTTTAATTCTCCCCACCCCCGTTAAACTTCTACATTCATGGACGATCTTCAATGAGGTTTTAATTCTCCCCAGCCCCGTTAGACTTCTACATTCATTGACGATCTTCAATGAGGGTTTAATTCTCCCCACCCCCGTTAAACTTCTACATTCACTGACGATCTTCAACGAGGGTTTAATTCTCCCAGCCCCGTTTAACTTCTACATTCATGGACGATCTTCAATGAGGGTTTAATTCTCCCCAGCCCCGTTAAACTTTCTAGACGATCTTCAATGAGGGTTTAATTCTCCCCACCCCCGTTAAACTTCTACATTCATGGACGATCTTCAATGAGGGTTTAATTCTCCCAGCCCCGTTAAACTTCTACATTCATGGCCGATCTTAAATGAGGGTTTAATTCTTCCCAGCCCCGTTAAACTTCTACATTCATTGAAGATCTTCAATGAGGGTTTAATTCTCCCAGCCCCGTTAAACTTCTACATTCATTGACGATCTTCAATGAGGGTTTAATTCTCCCCGCCCCGTTAAACTTCTACATTCATCGAAGATCTTCAATGAGGGTTTAATTCTCCCAGCCCCGTTAAACTTCTACATTCACTGACGATCTTCAATGACCCTGAGCATCGGATATTGATTACAATCAATAAACTTTTGAGAGTTTTGATTTGTATAAAAAATCAATATTTCTGAATTGATTTCTCCAAAAAAAAATCAATCTGTGGAGGCCAAAGTTTCCATTCAAAAATCAATATCAGATCACCAAAAAAAGCCAAAAAAAATCAATAAAAAAATCAAACAAATCAATACAAAATCCATTATCCCAACTTCCAGATCTCCCTGCTGCAGCAGCATTTTTTCTTGTAGCATCAGCATACTATGTACACATGCATGACCTTTTTCAAGGTGTTGGGTCTTGCTGATATCCTTTCTCAAGGTTTTGGGTGATCCTTTCTCAAGGTTCTGGATGTAGCTGTGTCCTTTTTCAAGGATCAATGTTCATACCAGCTTCCTGCATCCCTTCTCTGGTCAGCAAGAAGTGAAGCAAGATCCTGTATTTAGGAGCTACCTTAAGGCTCAACCTTGTGGAGCTAACCCCAGGACTAACACTTGCTGTGAGAATGCCCATTTTTCCAACAAAATCCTCTGAACTAAATGTCCAGTGGGTTTTTGGATTTAAAAACTTTGCATTCTCAAGCAAGTGTTGGAATGTGTGATGTTTCATCACAATGTTAAACAAGGTTCTCCCTTTTTCAAGGGCCCAGTCTGAGAGATGGCTGTACTGGGTGGAAAAGCTGTCTCCCAGCTCCATGGCCTGTAGCCACTCATCATTTGTCAAGAAGACATCAGCTTCATCAAACAAATGAATGAGAGCTGCCATGTCATTCACAGCATCCAGCATGGCTGCTTCATGCTCTTTTTCAAGAGACACAAGCTCTGCCAGAACTGGGGCAAAAGCTTGGAGAAACCATTTGGTTTCTGAGCCTTTCAAATCTAATTGAGCAAAGGTCTTATGAGGCTCTTTGGGGTTGCAAACCATGCTGAGTCGAAGGTTTGTCACCCTTTGAGATATCTTTTTCAAGACATACTCTTTCTGTACAGCTTCAAAAATTGTACCTAGCCTCTTTTCAGGGGGCACTTTCTGGGCAACACCAACACCATCATAATAAAGAAAATAGTGAATGATAGATCCCAGAAGGTGGCCCAGCACACCTTTGCAAAACAAAATGTGGAGGCAATCACCCCTCACCATTTTGGTGCTCAAGCCTGGAACCACCCCAGAGAACAAAGCATGTGTGCTTTTAGGCTTTTTCAAGCACTCCTCATGGGATGAAACTTTCCAGCCTTGCTTCCCTTTTTCAAGGGTTTTGTACCACATGTTTTTCCCTTTTTCAAGGGTTTTGCTGCAAGAGCATTCCCAACAGGGGCTCTTGCTGGCCCAATGTGGTAACTTCAGGGAGTTTGAGAAAAACTCATGGTCCCCCTGTATGGACCAAAGGACACCCTTAAGTCCTTTTGCCAGAGGTTTTCCTTTCTCAAGGAAAAACGGGGAATCTTTTTTCAAAGGTTTTCCCCAGGGATCATGAGATGGATGGTAGCCATTTTGCAGTGCTGCAAATGACCAACAGATCCATTCTTGCATGGTGTCCCATGTCTCTGGCACAGTGCAGCTCTTGGGGAAGGATGCAATGTAAAAATGTGAAGACAAGCTTGACATTTGTTGCAACAGGCTCCCCCAAGAGTAGATCATCAAACTATCTCTAGTCTGGTATTCTACACCATCTCCATGCAAGAACAGAGGTAGTGTAGTTTTTTTCCACATCCTGCCATCCAGGGCTGGGTGGTTTTTGAACCTGTCATCACCTTTTTCAAGGGCTTGGTTCCAAAAGGATTCCACTTTTTCAAGTGGGAAAATGACTTCAAAGGCATTATAGGTGAAAAGCTTGGCAAACATCTGGTGAGGCAGCAGCAATGGCAGCTGTGTCCCCATCCTTTTTCAAGGTCTTGGGGTTTTTGCATGGAACTTTTTCAAGTTCAAAGGGGGTTGGCATGTCCAAGCCTTTGCAAAAGGTTGCCATGAGATCCGTGTGTATGTTACCAGGGTGAAGCCCATGGGAACCACATTTTGCAATTTTGACAAGCTCATCATGCTGTGCCCCATCCAGAAGTGCACTCTCAGCCAGCCACCTCATGGTAGTACCTGACACTTTGCCATGGCACCACAAAGACAGTAAAGCAGTAGCCAATGCACTACCAACTGTCTTTTTAGGCACCTTCTTTGGGACTTGCAAGGCTTTTTCAAGGTGAAAGCCCCTGAGTCTCTTGGCCATTGCAAACCTCCTTTTTCAAGGGGTGTGTCAAAGCTCCTTTTTCAAGGGGTGTATGACAAACCTTTTTCAAGGTGCAGGGGTGAAAAACAAAATTTCCTATTTTTTCTCTACTATTTGAGCCAAAACAAAGCTACCACTGACATGCAATGCTTCCCTGTGGCCTTAACCCCCACTCATGCAGGGCAGCTTCCAACTTTTTTCTTTGCCTCATATGGTAGATTCATGATCGACAGATTTTCACTGCCTTTCAAAAACCAGCTTTTCCACAAGCTTCAAAAGCACAGCTATTCTACAGGCTGAATTAACCTTTTTCAAGGATGTAGATACCTTTTTCAAGGTGTCCCAGGACTTAGATCCTTTTTCAAGGATCATTTCTTGGCCTTGGAGGAAGCAGCCTTGCTCACAGCTTTAAAGCTAATCTGTACAAGCTCTTTGGCTTCCTCCTTGGCATCCTTCATGCAAGCACATGCCTCCAGGATGTGCTCCTTCAGAACCTCCACTTTGTTCTTTTCTCCTTTTTCAAGGAGTTTTTTGGTTTTCTTCACCATTTCATGGAGGCCATCCAGAACACCTTGCTTGTCCTTGAAGGATTGCTTGCTCAGGTAAGGGCTCTTTTCCACCTTTTTCAAGGCTTCCTCAAAGTTGCTGGAGGTGCTGGTGAGCATGTCCCTGGTCTTCTTTGCCTTTTTCAAGGCAGTTGCCAGGTCCATAGGCTCCTCATCAGCATCCTCAAGGGGCTGGGGCTTGGGCTTGGCCCTGGCTTTACCTTTGCCTTTGCCTTTCTCAAGGCCAGAGCCCTTGGCAGAGCCTTTGCCTTTTTCAAGGCCTCCCAGCAAAATGCTGTGCAAATCCTTTTCCAACATTTTGCACCACTCTGCCTCATCCCCTTCCTCCAGCTCATACTCCTGCCCAAACTGGTATTGCAGGGACCTCTTACCTGCAACAGTCTTCTCAATGTCCTGGGTGTCCTGGTATTCCCAGACGTTGTGGCCAGCTTCTCTGTAGATCAGCCGACCTGATGCCAAGTGGACTTCAAGTTCCTGATCAGTCCACTTGGCATCCACTTCCTTCTGGGTCAGCCATTTCTCTCTCTTTTTCAAGGAGACTTCCTGGCTGACACCCTTGGAGACACTGGCAAACAAGCTTTTGTTCTTCTTCAGCAAGAACAAAGCAGTGCTCAGCCCCTTGCCCTTCTTGTCCATCTCATCGAACTCCTTTTTCAAGGATTCATTGCCCTTCTTTTTCAAGTGGACTTGGTGCTGGTTCCATGCATTGCTTTTGTCAACAGCTGACATGGATTCCTGAAGCACCAGGGCTTGGGTCTCCTCATTATCTGGGTGCTCTTCAGCTGCCTTCAGGATTTTATCCTTCAGGCTGAGCTCCCCCAACTTTTTCAAGTTGCCCTTATTCAGTGTCTGGTCCTTTTTCAAGGATCCTTCCTGGTCCTTTTTCAAGGATCCTTTCTGCTTGACCTTTTTCAAGGCTTTCATTGCCATAGCTGGCCTCTTCATCCTATAAGGTTTGCTACTGAAACTACAACTGACAAATCCGAAACAGCTACAGAGGCAGACATGTATATCGGTTTTGTGGAACAATTTATATAATCTATGTTTTTATAATCATTTAAGATTTCATTTTGTTTCAATGTTTCATTTTTATGTTATATCTATTTCATAGATTTGTGTCGGTGTTTTCATATTTTGTTCCCAAATACATTTTACATATTCATGCCAAATTTTTTAATTAAAAAATATTTTGAAAATCAAAAAAATATATATACATTAAAATAATAATTTTCAGAGGGCATATTCATGTTTGATTGAATATATAATTTTATATTTTATTTTTCAATTAATTTACAAACCAAAACAATAAGTAAACCATATTCTAAATTTTCACATTGTTTAATACCTCTAATATATAATATTTTTCAATAATAATTGTATAATTGTATATTTTATTTTTCAATTTATTTACAAAACAAAACAATAAAAAAAACAATATCATATATTTTCACAAAATATGTTTTATAATTCTTATATATATATTTGTGTTTTTGTGAATTTGTTTCATGGTTTTTAAAAAATATATTATATATATATATTTCAAAACAATTTATTTCCAAAAACTTTTATGTTTATTATCAAGAAAAATGTTTTAGGGAATATTTTTATTACCAAAGAAATCATTCAAATTTCATTTTTTTTGACAACCAAAACTATTTGGAATCCAAAAATCACAAAAAATGAAAAGTGATGAAAAGTGATGAAAAGTGATGAAAAGTGATGAAAAGTGATGATTTCATCACTTTTCATCACTTTTAATCACTTTTCATCACTTTTCATCACTTTTCATTTTTTGTGTTTTTTTTTAATAAAAAAATGTTTAAATAAAATAATTCATCCAAGAGAAGTTCATTCATAAAGGGAGAAGACAGAGTTTGAATTTTTGAACTGTGTTCTCAAAAAATAAAAACTATCAATCTGAAAGGCCATTGGTCTTGAAACTGTCTAAACAAAACTTGAACTGGAGAGTTCAGTGGAGTGAAGTCCTTCCAAAAAAATTGAGCTGGGGAGTTTAGTGGAGTGGAGCCCTTCCAAATAAAACTTTAAACTGGGGAGTTCAGTTGAGTGAAATCATTCCAAAAAAACTTCAACTGGGGAGTTCAGTAAAGTGAAATCATTCCAAAAAAACTTCAACTGGGGAGTTCAGTGAAGTGAAATCATTCCAAAAAAACTTCAACTGGGGAGTTCAGTGAAGTGAAGTACTTCCAAAAAAACTTCAACTGGGGAGTTCAGTGAAGTGAAGTACTTCCAAATGAAATTTTGAACTGGGGAGTTCAGTGAAGTGAAGTCCTTCCAAAAAAAAACTTCAACTGGGGAGTTCAGTGAAGTGAAGTTGGGTCCTTTCAAAAAAAACTGGGGAGTTGAGTGAATTTGGGTCCTTCCAACACAGAAATTTGAACTGGAGAGTTCAGTGAAGGTAGGCCCTTTCAAAAAAAAAAACTTCAACTGTGGAGTTCAATTTTTTTATTGAAAGATAGTTTTTTTAAACAAATATAGATATATACATGTATGTTTACTTTAAAAGGTATTCTTATCCCTGAACCCTAAAACCCTAAACCCTTATTATAGTTCTTAATTATTAAATAATTTTCTTTATATATTTGTTCTTTAATATATTCAAAAAATATAACTAAATACTTTAAGAAAAATATTTGAAACTATATATAATTATATAGTTTTTTAAAAATATATATTCAAAAAATATAAATAAATATAGTTTCAAAAATCTAAATAAATAAATTTAAATACTTACATTATATTTACTGTATTAATTAAATAATATATATATATAATCATATTTATTTAACTGTTTTTTTTTCACCATATATTTGCCTGGCCATGTTGGCCAGGCAGGTCTCTGCTGTGCAAAAATTGGCCACCCCCCCCATGTCAACAGAAACAACAATGAACCATTTAAACAATTTAGAACACTTTGGTTAGTTGATTTATACTACTTTGTTTTTTCATTGGGGGGGTGGCCAACACACTAGGTGAAACATGCATGCAAATTAATTAACCCTTTTTCAAGGGTTTTGAGCCTTTTTCAAGGCTTTTGTGCATCATGTTTGTTTGGCCCCTTTTTCAAGGGGGGGGGAGGATGCCTTTTTCAAGGCTCTTCCTCCTCAGTCCATGGCTTCAGACCAGGCAGGTCCACCATGAACTGAGCTACTGCATCTGCAAGCTGCCAGTAGCCCCCCCTACCAATTTGGTAGGCCTTGAGGCCCCAGGAGTTGGCCTCATTGATGACCTCTGAGTTGTCATCCATGATGCACAGGGCTCCAAAGTGGCATGCCCAGTCCACTTTGGAGTCATGCCCAGTGAAGGCATAGGTGCACCTGTAGGACTTCACCTTTTTCAAGGTGGAGCCCAGCAGCTTTGGGATTTGGTCCATGGTTTTTTCAAACCTGTCCTCAGATCCCACCCAGCTGATGATGTGGACATCCACAACAGTCAGCAGCTGCTCCAGAGCCTGCAGGCTGGCTTCTGGCATCTTGTTCCCTTTTTCAAGGGTATTGTGCCAGTCCAGCACCACACATGGCTTCTTTGTCTCCTTTTTCAAGGAGCTGGAGGCCTGGCTCTGGTTCTTTCCCTTTTTCAAGGGAGCTCTGGAGGCTGCCCTTTTGCTGCGGTCACTGGCCTCCTTCAGCCTCTCCAGGTGGACATTCAGTCTCTCCCTGAAGGCTTCCTTCTTTGCCACCTCCTCCCTGGGAGTGAGGCGGGCCCTGCTCAGAGACCTGCTCCTGGGCCCATTCTTCCCTCTGGCAGAATGGGTCTCCAGGGCATGCTCAACCTTTTTCAAGGCTTCCTCCTCCTCATGCTCTTTTTCAAGAGCTTCAGCTTTCTGCTTCTCCACAGAAGCCAATGCCTTTTTCAAGGCTTCTTCCTTCTCCTGCAGAGAAGCTGAGGAGGTAGCAGGGGGGTCTGCCATGGCCAGGGAAGTCCATTGCAGAACCTCCCTGGCCTGCCTCCTGGCTTGGGAAGTAGTGCCACTCATGGCCTGCCTTCCCTTGTTGTTCACTTTTTCAAGTGAATCCTTCTTGGGGGGCATCACTTTTTCAAGTGGACCACCCCAGGTGGGTTGGTTTTTTCAAACCTGAAGTTTTTCCAAACTCTGTGTGGTTTGGTTTTTTCAAACCTGAAAAGAGTTTTTTCAAACTCTGTGTGGGCACAGCTACAACTACAAAAGGCTAAGCTGTGGGTTGTAGTGCTGTGACTATGTAGTGCTGTGACTATGCTGTGACTAAGTTGTGGCTATATGTCCTACCATACATGCATGTGCTGTGCAGTTGTGTCTGTGCAGTTGTGTGTGTGCATCTATTGTCCTACCATACATGTGCTGTGCTGTTGAACTGTGTAAGTGTGCATGTGTGTGTGTGCAGTGACATGGTCATGCATGAGCCAAGTTAGCTGCAGGGCACATACAGGTTACTAACCAACAGAAACAAAGACAAAACTTCCAACTTTCAGGGGTAACCCATTTAGGTGTTAAACCACATTCCCCTTTGGTGGGACCATTTTTTCAACACACCTCATATATCCAAAACTATGTACATACCTAGGGAGCTATGTACATGCAGAGGTACCCTTTTTCAAGGGAGCTATGTACATGCAGAGGTACCCTTTTTCAAGGGTGCTGCCAGGATCCATACCTTTTTCAAGGTTTTTGTGTTTGTGGCTGCCTTTTTCAAGGGTGCTGAAAACACAAACTTTCTCTCATCTGGATGGCCTCATGCTTGGTAATGTGCTCCTTCTCCAGTGAGTCTTTGATCCTGTCGATGATCCACCTATATTGGAGGCTCATCTTCTTTGTCACCTCTACAATCAAGAATTTGTCTTGATCTTTGGAAAACCTGCCAGTCAAATAAGACCTTTCAGGGTTCTTGGCAGTGGTCTTAAATTTTTTTCCCAAGGCTTTCTCTCTGTGCCTTCAACCTTTTTCAAGGCTTCATTCTTAGCAACCTTTTTCAAGGCTTGTTTTTTAGACTTTTCCTTTTTCAAGGAGGCCTGTTTGGCAGATGGCTTTTTCAAGACACCCATGGCATCTTTCAAACCACCATGCACTTCTGCAGAAGCTTGTGGCTGAAAGTTGCCCCTCTTTTTCTTCCACAACCTTGGTGGGCTTGCCCCTTTCTGTGGGCTGGCCAAAACCTTGGGGAAGCCATCAGAGTCCAGGGAGACATCACTCACTCTGGCCTTTAATGACCTTCCCTTTGGCACTATGGCATTTTCTACAGCTTCCTTTTTCAAGGGGCTGTCGCCCTTTTTCAAGGTTCTCTCTTTTTTCTTCAAAATTTCCTTCTTTACCTTTTTCAAGGATGTGTTCTTTTTCTCTGTGCTTACTTTTTTCAAGGTCTCTTTGCTTCCAGCTTTCTGGCCATCATCCTTTTTCAAGGCATTTCCCTGGGGCACCTTTTTCAAGGTGTCTTTACTGCTTCCAGCTTTCTGGCCCTCATCCTTTTTCAAGGCATCTTCCTGGGGCACATCTCTCAACACCACCTTTTTCAAGGTCTTGTTGAGCTCTTTAAATTGAGTAGCTGTCAGGCTACCAATGACACTGCTGGGCATTGTCTTTGCCCTTGCCAGCCTTCTGACATGGTGCAGTACCACTGAAATCCTGTCAGCTCTCAGATTTACAAAGACACTACCATTGTAGTCGCTGGTATTCAGCTCAGGCTCCCTAGTAATGAGATGCAGCAAAGCTGATCTCATTGTCTGGGCATGAATTTCAGCTGAACTTTCCAAGTCTACCAAAGCATCAATGAGGGGCAAAACTTGATGCATGGCTAAGGGGTTGTGGGCAGAATTTCTCGACAACAATTCATACCCTTTCAAATTAAATACCAAGTCCTTGTGTTCAGCAAAGACTTGGTACAGCAACCCCTGGTCTATCAGAGGTTTGCTGAAATGTCTGGCACCCCCTTTGCCAGCCATGCCTTCTTCAAGGCACTCTCCTTTTTCAAGGCAGTCTCCTTTTTCAAGGCACAAGCCTTTTTCAAGGCAGGAGTTACCTATTTTTTCTAAATCTTTTTTCCAACAGCTGAGAGCCAAAACAGCTGGCAGCCACCAAAAAAAAGGATCAAAAGTTTCAACCCCCAAAATCAATATCCCAAATCAAAAAAAAATCAATACAAAAATCAATTGATTCAAAACTAAAAAAATCAATTAAATCAAAAAAATCAATTGAATCAAAATCAATTAGAAAAATAGGAAGTTTATTGATTGTAATCAATATCCGATGCTCAGGGTACAATGCGGGGACGATCCTACAGTTGCAAATCACAATGGAATTCTGTCGACCGCACATGCACGAAAAACAGTTGAAACCCCATTTACAATGCGGAACCGATCCGAGCATGATCCGACATGATCCGAGCATGATCCGACCACACACGAGACCGTCTCGCAACCGTCGCACCGCAGAGGTAGATCATCGCGGTTCGGGGACGGACTTTGTATGGAAAAACATAGGGTTTCGTGCATCTGCTATCTCTCAAAAACGCATTTCGTGCGAGACTTCCTTCAAAACTCCATCGGCAACTCCTCCACCAGCACCACTTGCAATGCCATTCTAACTCTTTCTTTGACTAGCTCTTTCCCTGACAGTCTAAAAGTTACAATTAACTCTGTCCCTAACTAACTCTTTCCCTCACTAACTCTTTCTTTGACTAAATCTTTCCCTGATGAACTCTTTCCCTAACTAACTCTTTCCCTCACTAACTCTTTCTTTGACTAACTCTTTCTTTGACTAACTCTTTCCCTGATGAACTCTTTCCCTAACTAACTCTTTCCCTCACTAACTCTTTCTTTGACTAACTCTTTCTTTGACTAACTCTTTCCCTGACTAACCTTTCCCTGACTAACTCTTTCTTTGACTAACTCTTTCCCTGATGAACTCTTTCCCTAACTAACCTTTCCCTGACTAACTCTTTCTTTGACTAACTCTTTCCCTGATGAACTCTTTCCCTAACTAACCTTTCCCTGACTAACTCTTTCCCTGACATTCTAAAAGTCCGCAACACGGAAGTTTCTCCCCCTAAACTTCCTTTGATAATATATATATATATATATATGTAATATACATATATAGATATATAGATAGTTGTTGCTGAACATCCCCGGTTCTGCTGGATGAATATTGGTCCATTCCCCATGTCTCTCCAAGAGTTGTTCCTTGAAAACCACAGGCTCATGCTGTCTGCACGGGAAGAGGAGTCCGGAGAGAGTTCAGCGAGAGTTGCCCAACACCTGAGTCAGTTCTGGTTTGGCACTTCAAAGTGGGGTCCGTTTACGAAATCGCACGTAACTCCAATTTCAGGATGCTTTATGGTACTTATATACTCTTACAACTATAGTGAATCTTCGGATTATTTGCATTTCCACTATGGATGGGGATGTTTTATTGGACCGTGAGTCGGGAAGATATACCCAGGATATAGTGGAATGATATTATGGGATTATTTGCTCTTCCAATGGGATGGGTATGGTTATAACTACAATCACCATTCAATCACCTAATGGTTAATGGTAAACACGTTCTATAATTCGTGTTAACTTGGGGATTATAAATGAAGAATCAATCATCTCATGGGGATGTATCATGAATGTGATAACCCATTCCTGGAGTTGATGATCAAGATTTCCATTTCCTGAAGCAAATCCAAATATGGATGTGTCAGAAAATGGCGTATACCGCACACCCTCAAATAACTATAAATAACTATCTTAATGGAGAAAGATGGAGAAAGTGATGATACAGCCTGAAATGTTTGGGGTACCCCATTAACTTAAGGACATTGGTATCAATTCTGTATACCCAGCGGTTTCTTTTTGTAGCTTATGGAAGATTTGCCATCTCCCTTGCTGGATTCTGACATCCCGGTGGAACGTGTACCCGGCCTGGTAAACAAAAAACGAACTGGAACATCACCATTTTATAGCTGGCTAAGCGGCTAAATCCACTATTTCGACTGGGCCATTTTCCATAGCTACCCTCTGGTGAACTAACATAGCAATGGAAAATGGCTATTTATAGTGGATTTTCCCATTAAGAATGGTGATTTTCCATTGCTATGTTAGTTCACCAGAGGGTAACTGTGAATGTTTACCCGGCCGGGTAGCATTGACCAGCACAACGGGCTGCCGCACACCGCGCTGCCGCACGAGTCGCGTGGGATGATGGATGTTGAACCAGAGCTGGGATCGTCGCTCCTTTTTCACTGTGCGGCTGATGGCGAAAGTACCCTCTGGTAAACATTCACAGTTTGCTATTGAAAATGGTGATTTATAGTGGATTTAGCCAGCTATAAAATCGTGATTTTCCAGTTCGCAAAATGTGAATGTTTACCAGAGGGTATCACCAGGACTCACCAGGATTCACAGCGCCAACAGTGAGATTTTCACAGAAAATCGTGGCTGGGACATGCCTGGGACTCTCCGATGACTGGTCGGTTCCGGTTCGGGTCTCCGATGACCTTTTTTCGGTGGAAAAAAACCGTTGAAATCACATGGTTTTCGGGTCAACACCCCATGATTCTCCATTTGAAAGTTTCCAATCCATGGGGGGGTACCCCCAGTTCTCATCATCCATTTTAGATGTGGATTTTCCATTACCCTCTGGTTATTTAACATAGCCATGGGAAATGGTCCATTTATAGATGGTTTACCTATTAAAAATGGTGATTTTCCATGGCTATGTTAAATAACCAGAGGGTAACTATAAACCATCCAGCTATGATAGCGATAAAGGGGTGCCACCATGACTATGGAAACCTCCATTTGAGTGGGATGAAGATCCAGTTATACCCGCTATGACTTGGGGAAAAACTACCGGGGTGCCATGACTGCCAGCTATGACTTCACTATGGATGGAATGCCATAGAAAAGCGCCCACATAGCGTATCACTGTTCACGTACCCGGCCTGGTAAACATTCACATTTTGCGAACTGGAAAATCACAATTTTTTAGCTGGCTAAATCGACTATTTCGACTGGGCCATGTTCAATAGCAAACTGTGAATGTTTACCAGAGGGTACGACTGTCGTGTCCCAACACGGTGTCACTGTCTGGATGTCATGGTCTGGAACCTTTTGTTTCACCCCCCCATATGCTGCCCATATGCTCCATGGTGCTGGTATATCTACCAACATTTGCCCTCAAAATCACCCAGTTTTGTAGGTAGATATAGAATACATGGAGCATATGGGTAGACTAGTCATTGGGTATTACATGTTATTACCCAAATTGTCGTTAGTGACATTTCAGATGATTGGCATGTAACAATATACATATCAAAATACCCTCTGGTAATTTAACGTAGCTATGGAAAATCACCATTTTTAATGGGAAAATCCACTATTTCTATGGCCATTTTCAATAGCTACGTAACAAATTACCAGAGGGTAACTCAAAATACCCCGGTGCTTGTTGACAAATCCCCGAGATCCCCCAAGTCTTTCCTGCTCAACGAATGATTCCCATGTCTAATCCTTCCCGAATTGTCTGGGATGGCCAAATCCCAACAGAACTTTTGGTCCCATTGCAAAAGTAAAAATGGGTCCACTTAAAGATATCTAAAATCACCTATATTACGAAGTAGATAAGTAGGGTGAATTTAACATCTAAGTTATTTCTGGTCAAAAGCGGTCCTTACTTTTCTGTCCCCGTCTCAAGCTAGTTGTATTGCTTGATTCCGCCTTCCTATGTTAAGTCACCAATTCTTGGTTTTTGGGATCGAAGCCAATCATGCCAATCACTCCAAAAGGGTTGAGTGAAATCCAACCTGATTTGATGAAGCGAGTTCTACATCCAGACTGAGCCATTGTTCAAAATATACTCCTATGCCATCCCATTATACTAGTTGGTTCGAAACGGTTTCCCTTCTATGGGTTAGTTTATAATCCCCAATAACCCAGGTAGTAGAACCCCGTATGATGCCCAATCAACCAGGTCATTTTTGACAGTGGACAAAATCCTGAGTTGGTAAGCCTTAGTAGCTATGAACCATCTATGAAGCACGGAAATAATGAGATTATCATGGGATTTGCAGATTTTTGCCAACTCGTGCAGGATTTCGCAATCATCCACTGTAGCTCAAATATTCCCATGATTCCATCTTGCTCGTTTTACGGCGATGATATTTTACTATAATCCCACTGGCACCATAGTGATATATGTATATATATATATGGCTATATCACTCTATTATAATATATATATATTATAATGGCTATATCATGTTATACAACTATTGTTTTATATGATTATATCATATCCCATGATTATATTCGAGCCCGGCACTCCGACCAGGACGTGCCCGAGCCCGCTCCCGCTGCCGCTGCGCCGGTGGACGATGACACCGGCAGCAATGGGGGCGATGGACGTAAGGCGATGGCGCTCGGGAGGTTTACGTTGGGATACCTTGGGCTTGGAAAAATCATCTATAAATCAATGGGAATTTCAGGATCCTAAAATGGAGGTACTGTACCATATAAGGCCATATTTTGTGGTGATATTCACTTACATAGGCCTTATATAGGCCTTATATATGGTAGGTACCTCCATTTTAGGATCCCGAAATTCCCATTGAATAAATGGCGGATATTTTATATAATGACTATGTTGGAATAGAAATATTATGGAATGTAATGGGTGATATAATATACTACCCTCTGGTAAACATTCACAGTTTGCTATTGAAGCCATGGCCCAGTCGAAATAGTTGATTTACCCAGCTATAAAATGGTGATTTTCCATAGTTATGTTAGTTTACCAGAGGGTAATGACTATGTTGTAATAGGGATATTTTGGACTATTATAATGTTCAATGCTATATCTTTAGCCATAAGGTGGGTTTACCTGGCTTAATCTGGGCCTTGGTTTTGGAAAGGCTTCAGAAAAGGTGGGGCTCTCACCAAGCACAATGGGTGTTTGAAGCAACAGAAAAATGGGCTTGTACAAAGCGGCAGTTTCTTTCGGCTGGGTCTAACCAACAAACAGGGATTTTTTTCAGCAGCGGAAACTGGTTATTGAACCAACGCTCCTTGGTGATTTTGAGCAACGCAAATCAACATTTGACCATACTTCCCTATGGATCCAAGTATCTTCTTAGGAAGTGTTTGGGGTATAATTTACTATAATGTGGAGGGTTAAGTACCTTCTCAGACAGTGTTTGGATCCATAGGGCTTGGGATGTGCATCCCATTTAAAGGATCCATGATTTCAAATCCAAACAGAAAATTCCGTGGGGATATATATCACCTATTTCTTCGTGGGATCCCCAAGAGAGTTGCGACCTATTTCAGCGAGATGCTCGTATCGTCGTAGTAGCGTATGCGTATCCGGTATCCTGGGATGAGCGATCAGGAGAACATCCAGGAAGAAAAATCAGAGTTATCCTCTGGTAAACTATAGGAGTTGGTTTACAATCCCCATGAGTACTATATAATTAGATATAACTGATATAACCCCCTAACAACAGATGTGGTATACTTGGTAAACCCAATCATGAACCATCCCATTCACCAACCATTTGCGTTTGTTTTTTACATTATCCTAGTCATAGAGGTATACCCAATTTCATAAACCTCTATTGGGGATGTTGACTATTAATTATTGGGTTTACCCCCTGTGGGGATGTTCATTTAAACATTTTTTTGGCGTGGTTCCATTGTGACATAATTTATCTGGGTGAATTTTGCAGCCTCAACACGATATCACCACAACTGATTCCTAGAATGGTTTCTTTCAGGTGTGTGAGTCATCGTAATTTCGCTCAGATTAATCATTCAACCACGGTTATGGCCGTTTACCAATTATAAATGGTGCAATTATAAGTGGGATTGTACCCTCTGGTAAACTAACATAGCTATTGAAAATGTCCATTTATAAATATTTATAATGAGTTTTCCCACGAACAAATGGTGGATCTTTCCATCGTTTTTTGTATGTTTACCAGAGGGTACATTCCATGTTTATGGGCTGACTTTCTGACTAACTGGTATTCTGGCCATAGCTGCAGAGATTGGACTCGTTTATAGCACCTCCAAGACCACCAAGGACGGTGTCGCAAAACCGGCAGGTTTTGTTGCCGGGTATCTAAGCCGTAAAACAGATAGTCAACGCCCTTTGGAATGTTGGACATATAATATATAAACACTGGTAATTCAACATAGCCATGGAAAATGGCCCATTTATAGATGGTTTACCTATTAAAAATGGTGATTTTCCATGGCTATGTTAAATAACCAGATGGTAAACATATAAGTTATATATATACATATGATATCTCTATTTATGATTAGCGTTTAAAGTGTCTAAATGTAGAATATAATGTATGTTTCCCGACACACATCAAGATGGAATGTTTCATTTTTCTTGGTGTGAATGGAAATTCCAAGTTGCAACTCTTTGGGATCCACGGATATCAAGCTGAATCAAGCTGTTACTCATCGTTTGAATGGGATTTCCTCTGCGAATGAGGCACTGCAACGGAACATACATGGACATTTCGTTGGATGGAAACTGCTTGGTGGTTTGGAACATGAATTTGATGACTTTCCATTCAGTTGGGAATTTCATCATCCCAACTGACGAACTCCATCATTTTTCAGAGGGGTAGGTCAACCACCAACCAGGAAATCATCTACACTGTGGTATTTTACACAGTGGAAATACTGCAGTCCAGCCATTCTGCCTCCAACATTCTGCACATTGGTGGTTGCCGCTCCACTGTGCACGTCGCTGCTCTGTCCTAAAAGGTTTAGATTTCATTCAACAATCATCGGGATCAAAGCAATGAAGAAAAAAGAGGCAAAGCCGACAAGGCAATGATAGATTGTTGCGTCAACATTCTAACAACAGACATATATTTGTTTCTGTATGATATTCTTTGGACCCTGACTTTCCTTTCTCTAACCCACTTCTATGATCAAGTGTGTACATGAAATATCTCAACCTTTTCAGCAACCCTACTGTCTGAGTGTTTCTCTTGAACTTCCCTCATCACTTTTTCAACATCCCGGTTTTCTTCAACTGTTTTAAGGACGCCACATTTTTCTCCGAACGTTTCGAATCTTCACCAACCATTTTTTCAGCCCATGTCATGTCGGCTTCGGCGGCTTGCGGGGTGAGCCATGAACGGCTTGCAGCACTTTCTGTGTGGCAACTTTTTAGGGCGCTTCGATGATCACCACGCCTCGCCGCCAGTGCTTCGGCCGAAGTCGTGCCGGAGATTTTTTGCCACGGTCGGCAATCGGTGGCAATCGGAAAGCCCCGAAGTAAATGAAGGGTTTACATGGTCTTCATGGGAGAATCCCACTAATTTGCCTATACCCTTTGGTAAACTAACATAACTATGGAAAATCACCATGGGAATCATGGGAAAATTCACTATAAATGGTGATTTTCAATAGCTTTTTGTATGTTTACCAGAGGGTAAATGAATGGACAATCCCCGAATGAAAGATTTCGGTGGGATTTTTCAGCCATGTGCCATGTGTTTTGAAGGGCAAGCCGCTTATCCGACTTCACCCCGAGACGGGTAAGTTGGTAACAATAACTCAGATTTATGGTAGGTATACCCCCTGGTAAACATACAAATAAAACTATATGGAAAATTAGCCATAGACATGGATGATTTACCGAACTTAAAACTTGTGATTTTCTATAGTTATGTTAGTTTACCAGAGGGTATCTACAGTAATCTACAGTCAAATTGGCTTATTAGAAACACATATTTTGTGGTGCCTCAATTTGTAGACCCAGTCGCAGCTTCTCAGGAAGTATTTGTAGATCCATAAAGATAACAGGGAATCAGCTGGCTCGCCAGATGATACAACCTACTCCAATGTGGGGCCGTGACGAAATCGCAAAGTTGGTGAATATAGTGATAGTGATATCATTGAATAATGCGAAAGTAAGTCACGTGGTTCTGTGCCATTTGGGCACCATGTCAAAGGAAAGAGACACCGTTTACCCTCTGGTAAGTTGCTACATTTCATTTAGTTCGTTGACTTACCTATTAGTTAGATTAGATGGTGATTTTCCATAGTTTTTGTATGTTTACCAGAGGGTACTCCTTTGCCTCACGTTTCTCTTCCTGTAGAAGTTCCCAAACTTCATCAAGGTGATAAAATGACCATGAGTCCGTGGCCCAGGACCCATAGGACCGATGAAAATTGGAGATACCTACCATTTTTTCAGACCTACCATATGTAAGGGCTAAATTTCAGGGAATATCCCCAGAAAATATTGCCTTATATAGTACAGTGCCTCCATTTTAGGGTCTTGAAATTCCAAAAAAAAAGCGTCGTTCCACGAGAAAAGAAAGAAGGAGAAGAAACAGGAGAAGCAAAGGACTTCGAGGCTGTAAGCCCATGTAACTTGACCATGATAAGACCTAGTTACAAATGAATTCTTAGAGTCTTAGAGAATTGTTGTCCTCAAGTGTATCCCATACTTAAGAACCATACTTACAGGGATTCTATCCCAACTTAGGATTTTTACTACCATCGTTACCCCGTAAATTACCGTTGTATATCCCAATGTTGGTTGTACATTGGTTGTATATCCTATCAGATCATGTTTAACCCCTTTTATAAGCATAGTTAAGTTCATTAAATCCCATTTATACATAGTCATACAAGAGTTATACCATGCTTGAGTTCTATGAAAAATATCCATAGTTCTACCATGTTATACCAAAGTTTAATCACTTATACCATACCCTATGGATCCAAACACTGTGTGAGAAGGTACTTAACCCTCCAAATCATAGTAAATTATACCCCAAACACTTCCTAAGAAGGAACTTGGATCCATAGGGATAGTTATGCCAAAGGTAAACCCACACAAGGTGAGGCTCCCCAGTTATGAGTTGGTAAAAAACAACCTCTTGAACTATAGTTATATTATATTCCCCATAAACCATAGAATTCACCAATTTATAACTCAATAACATGCAATAACTGTGGTTATATAGCATAATTCTAATTGGTGATACTATGGTTTATAACCATGGTTTCCATTTGTACATAGTTTTGGCAAAGTTTTACCTATGCAACCATAGTTGAAAACATTGAGGAAATCTCGGAGAATTGCTGCGTTTTCAAACTTGCAAATAGGCAGATAGATAGATAGCTAGCTAGATAGATATATATGCAAATAGACAACTACAACTACAACTGCAGCTGCAACTACAACTGCAACTACACTACCACTACAAATACAAACACAATGCAAAATATATTACACTACAGTACAATGATTATACTACACTACGCCAATTACACTACACTATACTACACTACACTAATTACACTACACTACACTAATTACAGTACACTGCACTAATTTCACTACAACTATAACTATGGAGATCGCGCGAAGGAATTCGTGTCAATATCTGCACTTGTAGATATTCGACGTGATGTACCTGAATATTGCAAGCATTTCTAGATGTAGAATGGCAAATCATACTTTTTGTTTGTTAAAACTTGTAATATACAATAAACAGTATATATATAGATATACATACACACATACAGTGTATAATCATTGATTTGATATGTGCTTCAATCCGTTCTTCCGCGTGCAAGCAGAGTTCCTTTCACAAGTTACGCCACTCAAGACTGCATTGTTTTCACATGCTTTCACTTCATCCGCGACCTTGCGCAGCATCTCTCATCTTGGCGATGTTGCCCAGATCCTCATGCTTTGAACAACCCGTTTCTGGTCGGTTCTGAATGTCCTTCTGTGACCACTCCATGAAAATTTGCCTCCCAAATTCGGCCGTGACCTGAAGCAAAAAGAGAGAACGTGTTCCACCGCAACCTGAGGTCAAGGGGTCTGATGCAAAGTGCTCGCGGAAACTCTTTTGGGCCCAAGTCGCACAGCATTGCGGCACAGATCTGAAAAATATACATCAGCGAGACATGGCTTCACACAGCCAGCTCAGGATCAGGACTAAGTTGCGTTTCTTGTCCCTTTCCTGTCACAGCTTTGCGTTTTGCGGGGACTCTGAGACTTGTGAACAGCGAGTTCAAGTGGTCCAGATGGTAAAAGAGCTGTTGGACAGTGATGTTTGTTGGGGACGGTGCATCCCTATGGTCCGCGTTTTTTTTGGGAAGTCGGGCGCTGGGTTCAAGACGCTGCAGTCAAGTTTACACCGCGGCTGCAGGCAAAGTTGTGCTAGAACTACAACTACACTACGTATACATCGTTACACTAAACTACACTAATTTCAGTACAGGACACTGCAACTACAACTACAACTACAACTACAACTACACTACAAGTACAATTACAACTACATTGCACTACATTACACATTACATTACACTACACTACGCTACGTTACACTGCACTAACTACACTACACTACTTTACACTACACTACTTTACACTACCCTACACTACACTAGACTACAATACAGCACACAACACTACATCACATTACACTACATTACATTACACTACACTCATTACACCACACCACAGCTACAACTGCAACTACGCTACACTAATTAGAGCACACTACAACTGCAACTTCACTACGCTACAGCTACAGCTACAACTGCACTACAACATACTACATCCAGCAGTTGTGGGTGAGGTGACCACTGCAACCATTGCAACCACACCAACAAAAATAACATAACACAACTGCCACCACGTTTCGGTCCATCAGTGGATTCGCTCTGCCATCCATGCGTCACAACAACTCACCTCTCCTATAGTGTCCTATTTTTGAAACTTCCGGCACCGCCTTGCGCGGTCCTACTGGTAACAATAGTGTATGACACTTACACATATATTTAGATGGGGTTGTAAGCCAACTTATAACTAGGCATTTTCCAATGGTTTTCCAATTGTTCCACCATTTTCCTATAGTTTTTCCATGCTTTTCCAAGTGTTTTTTCAATGGGCCCAAACGTCCGAATGTCCCATTCACCGAGGCCAGCGATGAAGGCGAATCGGAGAGCGAGAAGGAACTCTACATGCCGCGGGTCTCTTGGTGTTGCAAAATCCCCTGTTGATCCAGCAGCAACGCGGAGGTTTCCTGAAATAGGGGTACCCCCAAATCATCCATTTTAACGGTATTTTCCATTATAAACCATCTGTTTGCGGGGTGCCCCCATTTATGGAAACCCCCATGTTGAAAACCGACTTATATAAATGTTCTGTTGTTTATTTACGTACAGAATTTTGACAGACCAACAAATTTGAATCTTAGATCATATTTGGTGAGAATTTAGGTACTGTCCAATAAATTTGAATATTAGTACAGTATAGATGTGTTTTTGAGGATTTAGCGCTATAGTATGATTATTGTATGATTTAAGTCTCCGGTGATTATACATTACAAAATAGTTTCAACCACTATTTAAACAAAGATGCGTTACAAAACACAGTTTCTATCTCATCATGTTTGATTTTGTTATCCCATGCGTATCTCAGTATATCACCATTTCACCACTAGCCCAATATTTCCTGTTTATATAATTGTTCATTTCACACTATCCGGGTGTAAAAACACATAAAAATAGGAAGCTTCATTCAGATTAACACTACTAACACTACTACAAAACAACACTACGAACACTCTTAATACTACTAACTAATACTAACTAATACTAACTAACTAACTAACTAACTAACTAACTAACTAACTAACTAACTAACTAACTAACTAACTAACACATTCAACACCATTTCGCCATTCTTTCACTACTACCACTGGGTAACTCTTCCCCGAGGACTACGAAGCTCCCGTGGGCCGTGCCTCCAAGGGCCGGAGCGTCATGGGCCGCGCAGCGCGAGACTGGAACCAGTACCGCAAGCCCATTGTGGTGGAGACGCGGGTGGGCAAGGACTCGGAGCCGGGGTCACATGAAGAACTATATAAGGCTACATATAAAAATAAATAAATAAATAAATATATATATATACATTTATATATATATATACATATATATATATATATTATAATGCAGTATATATATATAAATTATACATAAATATTGTGTATATATATAAATATGAATTACGATTTGATTATCTGTGTCATACCTGAAAGCTCAACAACAATCGAATATGTATATATATATATATATATATTTAAATACACGTATAAATGGCAGAGTTTGGCCAGTTATAGTACATTATACATAATGTATATGTTTCAGCGAATGTTGATTGATACTGCCCAATACAAGGTTGTGCCCCATGGTTAGCTATTCATCACTATATACATAGGAACAGCATGGAACAGCTCCTTTTTGAATGGATTTTGGATCACGAGGAACTCAACACATGGCTGCGAAGATATTTGTTTGCTACGTTTCAATCCGCAAAGGCTTGCGAACGGCGTAGGGTTCTGCATTTGACACAACCGCAATTCGCAGATTAATATGTATATATATATATATGAATTTCACAGGGTGTCAAATCAATGCCACATATCTATAGCTACATATATTATTATATAGTTATACTCGCAGCAAACCCTACTGGTAGTTACTCTACTTCAGGATCAGTTTAGCAAACTATCTGAGGAACCACCTTGGTAGTATCTATCAACATTTACCACAAAATACCATAAGTGTATGCGTATTTGGAGGTTTCTATAAATGGGGGATCGCCAATAGCTGGATGGCTTATAATGGAAGATCCTATTAAAATGTATGATGCAAAGCGGTACCCCAAATTTTAGGAAACCTCCATTTACATATGTATATATGCTATTCCCGGCTAAACGCATGCGGATCGCTTCTGAATTCAAAAGAGTTGCTTCATAAACCCCAGCTATGACCATGAACTACTTTGATATATCATGATATATCCACCAAATTCCCGACAGTCATAATTATATGAGTTATTTCTACAACTATAAGAGCTATATCTACCTTAAACCACAGAGTTTTATCAATGTTCGTTACTTCTTTCAACCTAGTGATTAATCGCTGAAACAGCTATGGTTTATGATACATATAATTATATATAATATGTTATAACTACATAAAATTTGTATGGAGTTTATATTCATCAACTTATAACCTCCGTTTTTTTCGGAGATCTTCCCAACATCTTTCCCATATTTCCATGGGTTTTGTTCCAACATCTTTTCGCCGTTCCTACGCTCCGCGGCACTTCCAGGAGGTCCTGCGGAGCCAATTCGTAGGCATCCGGGTGACGCGGCGCGAGCTGCAGCAAGGCATGGCCAAGAAGCTCGCCACTGTGGATGTGCACACCATCGAGAGCCTCGACGACAGTTCGGTTGTTAAAGTCAGTGATTTCTATATGGTCGCCGGTGAAGTAAAAAAAGGGGAGTTATTGCGAAAAAAATATGATAAAACTAGGTTATAGCTATAAGATCACTATGAAAAAGTTAGTTTTAATACTGGTAAAAACTCCTAAAGCCAATTTTTTATACGGTTATCATTTGTTAGATAGAAATAATTGGCTTTAGGGCTTATCATAGTTACCACATATGGCTACCATTGAAGTTATAAATGTATATAAATGTGATAATCATAGCTATCATTCCAATTTATGGGATGACTTATTAACTTGTGACTGGTAAAGGACCAGAACGGTAGGAATCGCAAAGTGTTGGTGAATATTATGATATGATGCTGGGAAAATTGGGATTCTATGGATAGAATGGTCTAACATATGTTAATTTGGTTGATATAACATAGTCACTTAGTTATGGTTGAGTTCAGTGGCTGAATTCTATGTTTTTTTTGGAACATCTGAGCTTTAGAGTTCGGAACTGCATGGAGGAACCAGCCGGCCATTGGGGTAACATGTTACCCTCTGGCAATTTGTTACATAGCAAACTGGAAAATGGCCATAGAAATAGTGCATTTTCCCAGCTACAAAATGGTGACTTTCCATAGTTATGTTAGTCTACCAGAGGGTATAACATGTTATCAAAATTGGATTTGGAATATAACCAGTCGGGGTATGACTGATGATAACGAGTATTAACTCGAATGTGGGGCCCCCAAGCGCCATAAATTGTTTCATAAACCCCATGAATATTATAGTGTTAAGTATCATAAAGCATACTTATTGGAGTTATAAACCAACTTAGCTATCTAGGGCGGGGCCCCATTTTGTAGTAATTAGTAACTTCTGAGCTGTTCTTAAGCGCGGTCAGCTCAGCCAGTTATAAATGGGAGAACCTAAGAATGGAGGATGGTCCATGATGGTCCCTGGGTGGTGTACCCTATGGATCCAGCCATAGCTTCAGGGTTTTTTCCAGGGATAACTAGGTCAATCTTACATGGATACAAACTAATCCTAACTAGTCTTTTGGTGTTAATGGGAATATCTACTAACTCACCAGCAAAGAATTTGTCATTTTTTGCAGGGGCCCTCTGGCTGATTGGCAATGGATATTGGGGCTTAGCCGTACCTTCTCAGTCCTTGGATCTCACAGGCGACACCGTAAATTCACCATACTGTATACCATACTGGAACAACTACCCTCTGGTAAACATACATTTTGCTATGGAAAATCACCATTTTCAATGGGTAAATCAGCTATAAATGGTCATTTTCAATAGCTATGTTAAATTACCAGAGGGTAAGCACCACCCTGAAAATCAAACGTGGCTTACTGGAAAATCCCCCATCGTTGATTTTCCCAGCTATAGACCGCCATGTAGTGCGGGGAGTTACCTTCTTTGCATGTTTGATTACTGAAGAGTTGGATGTTGCTGGGCCATTTTGGGACAAACCAATGCTGGTTGGTGGTTTGGAATATTGAATATGGCTTTAATTTTTCCATATATTGGGAACAATCATCCCAACTGACTTTCATATTTTTCAGAGGGGTTGAAACCACCAACCAGCCATATGTACTCTTTTCCTACAGTTGTGAGCAAAATCTGATTGGTTGAGGTCTTTTTCACATCGGTGTCTGAAAATGAGATAAAATCATGCGGCGATGGTTGGAGCTGCCAATGCAGGATCTCAGAGAACTTTGTTGCGTGCACGCAAGCGCAAGCACGCACCAGTTGGATGCAGGATGTCGCTGGCCAGTGATGGCCAGTGATGGCATTTAATGCCGGCCTCCAGAAATCCGGCGGCTGAACTGCCGGCCCAATGTCCGAAAGTTGTGTTTCTCTGACGCGCTCCCCACAAGCTGCAGGCTTGGAGCGTTTTTCCCCAAAAAACGCTCCATTTAAAAGGGATGAAGAGGATTTATCAGCCAGCAATGTTTGATTGCCGGATGGTATCCTTGTTTCATGGTCGATTTATGAGCCGCATCATTTTTCAGTCCCCTCCACCAAGGATCATTCAGTGCAAGTTGAAGGAGGACAGCTGGACTTTGACAACCTCAGATTGGGTAAAGGATTAATTGGTTTATTGCTGATATTGGGCTTTTTCTAGCACGCCAAAACCAGATCACTGCAATCCATTATTTGAATAGTTTCAAGCAAGCCAGTAGAACCAGTTAGCAACCAAGTTTTTAGCGCTGCTTAAAATGTTGGGGTGATGGCTTACTGCAATGTGGGTTTGTCTCAAATGAGGTACAATACCCTTAGATCCTCTGGCTCGGCTAGTCATCATCATACTACCCATTGAAATGTGTTTCTGAGGCTATACCTACACACCATTTTCAGTCACACCCAAGTGGTGATGTTGGAACTCCAAAATAGGAACTGTTAGAGGTGCAAATGGTGATGGGATTTTGGGGTATCCAATTTTCAGTCGAACCCATCGAACCCATGCGGTGCCCTTGAATGAAATGTTTGTTGGTTCACAGCCCACAAAAGAATTACTGTAGTCATATCATGTCATATCTACCTAGCCCATGGTGACACATTGGTTTTAAACCATTGGTATCCTGGTTCAACTCCATTCTTTCTCGGTAGTGTCGTCCTTTCATACTGGTTGGTTGAGAATGGGAGTCCCCATTCATGGATGGTGATATTCCCAAATATGATATAAATTATAAAGGTTAGTAATGGTTGGTATTATCCCGGAACAAATCATCAACCGGACCAATCATCATTTCTCACTTATATCCATTTAAATCCATTTATATCCCCGTATTTTGATGGTTAAAACTCCTATCAAATGATGGTTAAATCATCCGCCAACAACTGGCTCGTCTCTCGCAGCCTCGCAGCGACGTTACGTGAGGAGCCGCCCTTGAGCGAAATGCTGGGCGTGGTGGTCTTGAAGTTGTCGCGCAATGAACTCACGTGTCACGCGACATTTTTTTTATGTTGGAGTTTCCGTAGACGAGGAGGTTTCGGGCTGAAAAAATGGGCTTGAAGGTGATCCTCCTGTACACTAACCCTAGATGTGGAAAACCCACCATGAATGTAAATCATTTCCGAACGGAAATTCCATGGGTTTTAGATACATCTATGTTAATCAACCCCAGGGTGTTTTTTTTCTGTTTTATCGATGGAACTATGCAAACAAAATACACATCGGATCGGAATATCATGGAAAATGTATTATACCGTATACACTTAGCTGAAAAAACACACAGGGCATATGTCTGGTTCAGGGTATCTATAGGGCCTTCGTGTAAGGTTATTTCATCCCAAAGATACCCCCTACAAACGAAGGTGCAGGGTCTACAGTTGAACGGACGAACATCAGTCAACTTATTTCAACGGCGTGGACCACTTGATGTCTGGTTGGTGGTTGGAACATTTTTTATGTTCCCCAATAGTTGGGATGTTGATCCAATCTGACTTTCATATTTTTCAGGTGGGTAGGTCAACCACCAACCAGATGTGGATTTATGATTATTTACCCTCTGGTTTTTTAACATAGCCATGGTATAGACGGCCCATTTATAGATGGTTTACCTATTAAACATGGTGATTTTCCATGGCTATGTTAGTCATAACCAGATGTTTTTAGGAAACTAGCATTTTGAATATACGTTGGCAAGATGATCATGATGATTTTACTCAACATGAACATGTCAGGGGTGTAAGCAAGCCGATTCAGTTTGATGGTGGTAACTAGGTCAATCTTACTTTGATACAAACTAATCCCTTAGTCTTTTGGTATTAATGATAATATCTACGTTCACCAGCATTTTTGTTTTGCAGGGTATCTAAGATTGGCAATGGTAAATCACCCTGAACTACACTCTCAGACTTAGTTGAAGATGTCGAGACATTTTGCAGAAATTCACGAAAAGTTTCCTCTGAAGATCCTGAATTTTTCCAACCGTAAACCATTGCTACAAGGCATCTGAAACAGAGGGTGACCTGATGTTATTCTTTGACTTCCATGGCGTGTTTTTTTATTCCCACATTAAAAAACAGTAACATTGATCAATTTGATCAATGTTTTTTGGGATGTATTCAGGATAATGGTGCCTTTATCCCATGCAAAAACTTAAACCCATGCAGGATGGGGCCCCCAAGATAGCTAAGTTGGTTTATAAGTGGCTTAACAATGGTTTGTGGTAGATATAACTATAGTTAATGGGGTTTATAATTGTTTATAAACCAACTTATAACTGGGGGGGCCCATCTTGTATCCATGTGACTTGATTTTCACTTCCAATTCTGAGATCTCGTGTCCGCTCGAGGTCTAAGTCGCCCTCCGAAATCGCAACACCTGAAACCGCTGGGAAGCTCAGTGCTTGTTGTTCTGGCCATGGCTACAAAGTGGGGCCCCGATGGCCACGAAATCGCCTTTGGTGACCATATACCCAACATACAAAAAACAATGGAACATCACCATTTTAAATGGCTAAATCCACTATTTCTATGGCCATTTTCAATAGCAAACTGTTTGTTTACCAGAGGGTAATTCCAATTTCACGATTGGGTTTATTTATGAGATATGTAACATCTAAAACTCTGGTCTACACATAACTTAGCTATGGTTTATGGATGTTGATGGTACTACTATAGTATTCATGAGGTATTTTTCAAGACGCCCCAGATACGAAAAGAGGTACCATTCGTCGACCGATGCTTCAAGGCTGCGACTGGAAACGTTGGCGTGTGATCG
This sequence comes from Cladocopium goreaui, assembly GCA_947184155.2. NCBI lineage: Eukaryota > Dinophyceae > Suessiales > Symbiodiniaceae > Cladocopium > Cladocopium goreaui. The sequence continues at coordinate 1,019,947 of CAMXCT020000335.1, forward strand.
AAACAAACTGCAACAAGTTGAACCAGGCTCTGCGGCCAAGGGTTGGCGACACACACGGAGCGTTGAAGGCTTTGCGATGTTCCTGCAAAGGGGACTTAAGGTGGTTTATCATCACAAAGCTGTTTATACAAAAATCATGATAATCCATCATTTGTTGTAAAAACTTAAGGTAAATCCATCAAAGGTGGTTTTTACAAAAAATGATGGATTTACCAAAAAACATGCTGCTTTCGGGAAATGGTGATCAACCGTGGAGAATTTCGGACTTACAGGCTTTACTATCCCTGTATAGGATAGCTAGGTCGCTTGAAGTAACCAGGTGATTTGTTTATGGCTTATAGATGCTTGCAGTACTTAATGGGGTGAAACTCAACCGACACACATGTCACTTTGGAGGGCAAGCCTTGTGGAGGACTTATTGACTTATTTAAGCTATTTTTGTCTGCCCTGAACATATCCGAAAATGATGAGTCTATAGAGGATTAAGCAACAATTTTGCAGGGAATTTATGGGAATAATACATTGGAGTACGTAGTCAAGACAATGATGAGCTACTAGATTTGGGGCACCCTACATTCAGACCAGATTGACCGAAGCAAAATGTGTAAAGCTGTCTTTTTTGAGGCAACGGATTCTATTTATATCCACCAAATGAGATTGGAGGCACCGAAGGAAAATCCCATTGTAAGCTATACCCATGGGACTAAATCGAATGTTTCGTGACGCTCGTGACCAAAGTCTCCAGCCGGTTTGGATGGCAAACAATTTTCACTGCAACATGATGGTAAAAACAATCGGGTTTGTCTGAAAATAGAGAACCCCCTCAATCCCATGGACTGTTTGATGTGCTTGTTTTTTTTTTTCCGGAGGTGATATGTACGAAGGTCCGTCAGACGCAGAGCTGCGGGGATAGGTTTGATATGTTTTTTTTAAATGTAAATATCCCAAGATATCCCTAGATATCCCTAGATATCCCAAATACTTTCGATTGTAGAGACTGATGTGTCAGATATTGGGGAAAGCAGAATATATATATATCCTATATCATTCATATCATGATGCTTGATACTTAAGAATCAATATACAAATCATGTCTACATAATATACTCGGGGACTTGGGGATAATAATATCTATCATATCACAGCATCAGATCTGGACACGTATCCCTATCGTTTTCCATGTCGGTGTGTCCAAAGTGTTTGTTGGTCTACAAACCCCATTATATACCTGGAGATATATCCTCTGGTTATTTAAAATGGCCATGGAACCTGGCCCATAGAAATAGATGGTTTACCTATTAAACATGGTGATTTTCCCTGGCTATGTTAAATAACCAGCTGGTATCTCTACAAAGACTATAGGATTCACCTAGTTAGTTCCCTAGTTAGTTCAAGCAACTTCGCTATCAACAGGCGGGTCCATCCTTTTTTTGCCCCAACATCTCCATGGTAAACACATCACCCAAGATATAGTCCTGGATGGTAAGCCATTAACATTCTTGGATGGTCAACACATCATCCGTTGTAAGAACACAATGATACACCACCCAAGAACGTTGGTCAAGGTGCTCTCTCTGGGCCACTGGTGGCCAGCTTGCAGGCTCGGGTAGAATACATTGAAAATCCATGTTTTTTTTGGTAAATTATGTGTTTATCTTTTTGGGGGTTGCTATATAATGCTACATATATTATATAAATATATATAATTCATAATTAATTACTATTTTATTGATATATGTATATATATATACATACATATGGTATATTATATATATGTATATAACATACATATATAATACATGCACACATATTTCTCTATTGATATGTGGGTCGATAGGTTGGTAGATAGACTTGATTAGATAAATTAGTTTGGATCAGATTGGAGAGGATAGACAGACATATAGATAGATAGATAGATAGATAGATAGATAGATAGAGAGATAGATAGATAGATAGATAGATAGACAGAGATAGATAGATAGATAGATAGATAGATAGATAGAGAGAGAGATAGATAGATAGATAGATAGATAGATAGATAGATAGATAGATAATTTAGATAGATAGATAGATAGATAGAGAGAGATAGATAGATAGATAGATAGACAAACATATAGTCAGATAGACATTGTGTTTGATATATTGGTATAGGTATTGATGTTGCTTTGAGCATTAATCTGAAACATACATGCCATGCATGCAATTATTTTTGAATGTCACTACATGTCTATATGTATGTGTATATATAATATATATATATATACAGGTTTCGCTCTTTTCAGGATTTGAGGTTTCACAACTATAATGGCAATATATAAACAATAGAAGGTTCCGGATGGAGCTTTGATTGCTGGTACTTTTGTCTACCAAGGGTGTGACCAACAAATGATGGGCAAGCTGAATACTTGGTTCATGGATGATTCGTACATATCCATAAATGGGGAACATCATGGAATGCTCACTCCCCCGCAAACAAAACAAAAACCATTTCAAATGTCTTGCAGGGCATAGAATGTCAACCATGCGGTGTAAAACTGAGGATATTAGCCACGTTGAACTAGTGTTTAACCGTTTCACCATTGTGTGGAGCAATCCCCGCAAGAAACAGAGGCGAGGTCATCGATGAAATTGCGGCGCTCAACGGCGCATGTTGTGGATCCTTTCCGAGAGCAGTGAAAAGCATGGGAGCTGGATTCCAGGCCAGGATCCTCGCACATGCGGTCTCCTTGGCCGGCTTGGGCACATACGAGGGCCCGGAGGGGGTCCTGTTGCCGATCACAGCTGAGCAACTGGGGCAGGTCACTAGCGGCACGGCAGATGAGGCCACCCTTGACCTCTACGCCAGGTCCATAGCGCACGGCCTGGTGCACGTCGCCGATGCCACAGTGGCAAGGCCACGCGAGCAAGAGATGATGCTTGCCTCGTTCGCAGCAGGCGCAGCACGTAACTACACGAGCCACGAGTCCTGCGTTTGTCCCATGTTTCAAGCTAGGTCCCTACTTGTAGGTGGATGATTGGTGAATGGGAGAAATTGTAGAGATGTCAAGAGGTATCATTCGACATTGTTGGGAAATGAAAAAGGGATTGAGAGAAAAACATATATCCTTGAACATCCTCATTCGAATTTGGTCAACTGAGAGAGGTTTCGGACCCGATTTTCTCCCCGGACAGCACCTCTGCTCGTCGTGAAGGGTTTTTTCCAGCCTATTCGGAGGGAGACAGCTTGATCACGGAAAAATTCTGCAGTTCTTTGAGGAGTGTGAGCAAACCAAAATTCTCATTCCGGGAAACTTATTTGGGGGGTTCCATAGTCATGTGGGTACCCCAATAGCTGGATGGTTTATGGTGGAAAATCCAATTAAAATTCATAATTTGGGGGTACCCCCATGGATTGGAAACCTCCATTTCCCTTAAAACCATTGGAATTGGAGTGCAAAAGAATTCATTTTTTGACTTTTAGCATGACTTAAAGCCGTTTTTCAGTGATTGGTTCTTGGTGGTTCTGGTAAAAATCACCTATCCTCCGGCAAACTAACATAGATTGATTTACCCGCCCATTAAAAATGGTGCTTTTCCATTGTTTTTTGTATGTTTACCAGAGGGTACCAATGAGGAAGAAACACTTCGGGGCCTAGTGACTCAGCAGGGGCGTTGGCCAAGGGAGGTGTTGGGAGCTGTCATCCCAGTCAACCTTAAAGACCTACTTCAGGTGGGGTTTATGAAAACTCCACAGTTTTTTGGCCCTTTAAATACCAGTTTTTTTAGTCAGTGAAAGAACCTAAAAATTAGGGAATGATTTTACACCATTTATTCACCAACTTTGCGATTTCGTAAAAGGGGGCCCCACCTTCCACCCCACCGGTGACGACACAAGGTGTTGCCCCTATAGGTTAGCTGATAACTTTATGATAACTATGGTTTATTGGGATTATATCTGCACCATGTGGTGCCCCCCGGTGATGTTTGTTGGTTTATAAACCCCATGAATACTATAGTTATATCTACCATAAACTATAGTTATTGGACTTATTAACCAACTTAGCTATCTAGAGGGCCCCACTTTGTATGATTCATGAGGATTATAAACCAAATTATAACCCTTGGTAAAACATGATTTTGGAGTTGTGACCACATTTCTGGCTGAGCAAAATGAGGAACACATGTATGCCAATCCGATCGTAACCGGGTCTTTTCCGTTATGGATCCGGGCCCTTACAAAAACAAGCTTATGATATATAAATTTACATGAATGCCGCAGGCTCAAAAAAACATCTGCGGGCAAGACAGCGCAGGGCAATACATCCAAACAATTCCAGTATGCGCTCGCGAATTGACTTGAAGGATGAATGGGTGTACCCGGGGCAACTATACTGTTTCTAGCCTTGCTTTGTCATGAGGATCCTGCCCATGCTCCAAAGACAAGTTCCATGTCAAATGCGTGCAAACACCGGCATTTTGTAGGCACGGCAAACCGTTAATTAAAAACACTGTCTGCGACAAACGTATTTTTCGCATACCCGTATATATCGTCAGGCTGAATGAATGTGTCAGGTCTTGGTGGCTCCCAATGCAGGAATTGAGGTGAAGAAAAAGTGTCCACAAAGGATGCTTGGGTCAAACGAAATGAAACCACCTTAGCCGTGACCTGTGTCACGTCCATCTGGTCAGAAACCAAGCAAAAAGAGACAGCAAAAGTAAGCAGGAACACACACACACAACAATTTGAATTCAAAATCGGAAACACCAGAATAATATGTGCTTGCAGTTTTTGGGTGCCAAGTCCGTTGGTGGAACTCAGGCTTTAGTCACAACACCCAAAAGAAAACGAAAAGACGCGATTGAAATCCCCAAGAAGGCGCAACCACAGCCTTGATGCATTTGCAACCGCAATACTGATCTAAAAAGGTTTCTAAAGCCCAACTGCATTTTTCAAATATGTTCACCACCGACCAGGCGTGCAAGTTAATATTAAGATGGTAGGCTTTTAAACGCGCAATATAAATTCAGGATATGGCCCCAGAAACTCAGCTGCCAATAATTAGCAGGTTGGATGCTGCTGCCCAAAAAAAATATTTGCTTTGAATTGCACAATTCGAAACCGATTTTTTTTGGCTACACCATCGAAATTGTGATTGGTAGCCAACAATTTTTGGCTACACCATCGAAATTGTGATTGGTAGCCAAAATTTTTTGGCTACACCATCGAAATTGTGATTGGTAGCCAAAATTTTTTGGCTACACCATCGAAATTGTGATTGGTAGCCAAAAATTTTTGGCTACACCATGGAAATGGTGATTGGTAGCCAATAATTTTTGGCTACACCATGGAAATGGTGATTGGTAGCCGAAAATTTTTGGCTATACCATCGAAATTGTGATTGGTAGCCGAAAATTCTTGGCTGAAGCGTCAAAAATGTGATGTGGTTTCTGGAAACCCCGTCGCAAATTTGGACATGTAGCCGGCCGGATTTGGCTGGCCCAAACCAATCACTTTCAAACCTTTTGCGCAGGCTGCAAAAATTGATGCGGTTTCTGAAAACCCAGGATGTTTCAAGGGCTGGCAATCCTTTCTCACCTTGAGCACAAAGAGTATGAGGATGATGGGTTCGCTCAAAACCCATTGAATTGTGATTGGGTCTGGGTTTCTGGAAACCCAATCGCGATCCAGGTGCTCAACAGAGGGGTCGAAGCGTGATTGACTGTTGCGTTGTGATTTGGGGTGTTCTTTATAGGGGCTGTGCTTTCGGGGCGCGCTGTGGGGTGTGTGCTTTGGGAGTGCGCTTTAGCTTCGACACTCCTCCATGTATCCTTGATGCTGGGTTTATTGGCTTGGGCCGTACATTACCACCAGTGATTCCTTAAGCTTGCGTGCTTACCGGCCAACACATATAACTACCTTAAGCGCAACTTGGCCCCCCTGGAAACATGCTCTTTTAGTCGCGGTTGTTGCCAACTTCTTCGAAATGTCTCGTGTGTTGGATAACCGCTTAAATGTTGTTACAAGTTTGTCAGCCGGTAGCCTGCCCATTTCCTGTGCTTTTCAAACCATTGAAATTGGAAAAGAAAGTACTAACTTAAATTTGGGTTTGTACTTGCCAGTTTAAATCCATAAAAAGGAAAAACTGCCAAGAACATCATGCGAATCTAAATTGCCGATAATCTCGTGTGATTTTGAAATACATTAGGCTCGAGCCAGCAACGCGTGGTTATTTGCCTTAATTGAAAAGTTCTAGTAGCACCAATGGCTTACGCGCCTGCAACGAACAGCAGGATTTTGTTTCGAACAAGTACCTTTCATTGTGAGTTACGACTTTACTGGGCGCCTAAGTTTCACAAGCGTTATTCTGACGCACTGGGCTGCCGTGACACTGTGCAAAGAAAGGTTTGCTGGCAAAAAATGCCTGATCTCGGGTTTTTCCGTCAAATGGAAGCGCACGTGTTGTGAACTTTCTCGTTAGGTGTACATGAGTGTACATGTGGTCCCCACACGAAGACACGTTTTTTTTTTTAATGAAATTGTTTCTTCCAGTATATAGTCGGATCATGTGTTTTTACTTCAGCAGCCTTGGCAGCAGCTCTGCGGATTGCATCAAACACAATTTTTGGCTGGTTCCAAGGGCATCTTTTGAAAATGTACATGTACAAGTGTACAAGTATGAATTATATGTATATATACATTATAATATATTTGTACTTGAATGTTATATGCAAACTCCTATGCCAAGTCCAAGCAAGTCTTCCCTCCTATGAAGGGAGGCTGATAGCTGAAGAACTGCCAACGTAATCCCCGCACAAAAATAGGTTCAAGATAGCGTACTGCAGAACATGCGATCTGCTCGTTTTGAATTGTGAACTCAACTCGTGGGATGTTCAGCCTCACACCTGAGCCCTGGTTCCAAATTGGAAAGGACCTAGTTGCAATTGGACTAGCATATGTTTATTTTACCAATCGAAATTGGGTTTAGGGAGGACCAACAAACATATCAAGATAGATCCCATTAAGTCCTTAGAATTCCTCCGAAATCCCGTCAAATCATATGGTTAGAGGGTCATCCCACTTAGTAACTGGTTAATGACCCTGGTGATCGCAAGTTCCAGGATCCGTTGGTTATCCCATACATAAGCGGGTGTTCACTATGGTTACTAACCAGTCACGAAATGGACCGCTCATCCAAGTAAAGCAGCAACAACAATGAAATCCCACGAAATCCAGTGTTTAGATGGCTGTAGAATGCAACAAAAAGCTAGGTAAGGAAGTACATGGAAGTACTTATTAACCCAATACTCACCCCCAATAAACCCATCAACATTGACCAATTCTTTTCTCAAAATCCTATGGTATTTTACCTCCCCAGTGAAATGTTTGTTGGTTTAGTTTCACATCATTCACTTTAGATATATCCATTAGAAACCATAGACTTCACCCTACAAAGTGCGCCCCCGTTTACGAAATCGCTAATCTTCCATATTAGAGTTCTCATAGTTATAACAAGATAAAAATGCTAATTGTTCCACCAAATGCCATCATTTCTCTTGCTTTCAGCATTTTCCAATCTTCCAAATGCTGCTTTACAAAAAAAACAAAAACAAATCCCCAGCCTTTTCCAATGGTTCGAAATGCTTCGAAGCGTGGTTTCCAATGGGAACCCCAGGAGATCCAGCAGCATCCAGTTGTCGTTGCAGGTGTTGGACCTCTCCCGGAACCAGTTGTCCTTCCTCCCCGGCGACTTCGTCTCGGGCGCGCAGCAGTTGCGTTACCTCGATCTCTCGCACAACCAGCAGCTCAGTGAGAGTTTTGATGTTGGGAAATCGTAGATTTAACAGGATTTTATTGGGATTATATGGGGAAATCTTGGATTTTAGAGGCTTTTTTAATGGTTTTTAATGTGATTTTATTGCGTGATGTGATGGGATTTTTTGTTGGATTTTTTGGGTTGATATGAGGTAAAAAAAACATGTTTTGTTCACCAGCAATTTCATAGGGATCATTGGGGTGCAACATAAAATCATTCTTTTGGTGATATATGATATGTAATCACATATATACGAGATCAAACCAACATTGTGAGCTGAATTTGTCCCAAAAATGATAGGCGATACCGGCCAGATAGCCACCTCAATAGGAAATCAAATTTTGGGGATATCAGGGATACCCCATTTTCATTTGGTGAAATGGTATGTACCTTCTGGTAAACATACAAAACAATTATGGAAAATCACCATCTATAGCTGGGTAAACCAACTATTTCTATGTCCATTTTCAATAGCAAACTGTTAGTTTACCAGAGGGTAATGTGAGGTGGGGTCCCGAAACGATAGCAAAGCTGGTGAACATCACTCCAAAATTTAGTTTTTTTTTTTTATGTGTTTTTAATGGTTTTTATGGCACTTATCATGACTGGTGATTAGAAATGGCTAAGTTGATTGAACTAGGTGAAGTCGATTGTCTTTTACATTATGATAGATACTGGTTGGTGGTTTCAAACATTTTTATTTTCCAGATATATGGGATTATCCTTCCCATTGACTTTCATATTTTTCAAGATGGTTGAAACCACCAGCCAGGATATATCTACAGTGAATGGGGTGAAACTAAACAACTTGGCTTGATTATAATGCCTAAGGATTCGGAATTTCATCCTGGGATGGCGAAGTCCCAGTCGACACCATGGCGCACCTATGACACATGCCAGGTATTCGATCAATGTATTGTACAGGATGGGGCCCCAGTTCGTTTGCTAAGTTGGTTTATAACTATAATAACAATAGTGTATGATACTTATAACTATATTTAGATTGGGTTATAAACCAACTTATGTCTGGGAGGCCCCATCCTGTAAGCCTGCGTAATTTCACCATATGGGGGAACACCAACTTAAATTAAGTGCAGGCCGTACGTGGAAGGAGACTTGGGGAGGGGGGATTTTCCATACAGTTAAGGCCCGAAATACCAGTTATAGGTCAGTTAGAACTTTATTTAGGAAATTATAACCCCGTTTATAACCACGTATAACGATTTATAACTGGTATTTCGGGCCTTAACTGTACTAAGTACTACCAGTGTCCTGCCATGTCCTGGCGAGAGGCTCTTTGGTTTGCCCGACAGCATTCTGAAGTGCACCAGGCAACGAGGGGAATCAGGGCAGTTTTCAGATGTTTTTACAGGGCTAGTTTCTACAAGGTGGTGCCCCAGTTCGTTAGCTAAGTTGGTTTATAAGTCCAATAACTATAATAGGGTTGATTAGGGGGTTATATAATATATCTATAGCATTCATGGGGTTTATAAACCAACTTATAACTTGGGGGGCACCACCTTGTAGATTTATGTACATATGTAATGTCATTTGTTTTTAATAGCCAGCATTTTCATTGTTGCTGATTTCATTATAGGATTGTGTATTATTGTCAATAACGCTATATCATTAGTTAATCAAAGTAACTAGCATTAGTACTAGTAATAATAGTCATAACATTACTAATCTGTCATCTTTAAAGTTATAATGACTGTTGTTGCTTCTTAATCGTTCATGAAACTATATTTTTTAAAGATACATCTTAATCAGTATCATTAACTGGTTGCTGGTTTGGAAAATGAATTTTACTTTTCCATATATTGGGAATTTCATCATCCCAACTGACGAACTCATATTTTTCTCAGGGGTAGGTATACCACAAGGTGGTGCCCCCATAGTTATAAGTTGGTTTATAATCCCCATTAACTATAGATATAACCCCCATAAACCCTAGCTATTGGACTTATAAATAAACCAACTTAGTTAACTATGGGGCACCACCTTGCACCAACCAGTCATTAATTACTGTTAATTACTCTTTTATGGAAATCCAACCACTCCCCCGAAAAAAAATGAAGCACCCAATTTTTTCGATTGCTCAGATTCCCCCTTCGAGCGACCTGGTGGTTGACCTTGGTTTTAGGTTAGTGAAATAGTTTAACTTACCCACTTTAGCTGGCTTACAAAGCCTGTTAACATCTGTTAACCATAGTTCCCTAGTGCTCCAAATAGCCTCTGAGAAGGTGTAAAAAGACCCCAAGAAACAACTCCAAATACAGTCTCAGAAGGTGTTTGGAGCTGTAGGGGTTAGTTTGAATTGCCATGAAAGCTACAATGTAGGGCCGCCCAGTTATACAATGTTATACATTGTTTTATAAACGCCGTGACTTGTATAAGTATCATCAACAGTAGGTATTGTCGTTATTTGAACCAACCAATCGCGATTTCGCTATCACGACGTCCCCACCTAGTAAGCTGTTGAAAGTTGGAGTTATGTTCAGCAACTTAGCCATCACAAATCGGCTATAGATCCCATGAAATCGCCATTGGTTCTAAACATATATAGTTGGTCGGTGAACGTCCCCTAGGTGTCGTTTTGAAGTATAAAGAATACATTGAACATGTAAGCTTACATTTTCAAGGCCCCCTTGAAACATGTACCTTACATTTGCGTATTGTCCTCCACGCAAAAAGGGTATAGTGATGTTACATATGGAATATCACCAACTATATAACCGCACTTGGGAAGCAGCTACAATACGTGGCATGATTATGTGTTGATTAATACTCCACAATAGTGATCATAGTTGAGTATCTGGTTGGTGGTTTCAAACATGTTTTATTTTCCATAATATGTGGGATAATCCTTCCCATTGACTTTCATATTCAAGATGGTTATTACACCACCAACCAGGTATAGTATGCCACATAAGTAAATAAAGTGCGAACAATTCCATTCACTCATTCACTTTTCCTAAACATCTCCGTTGGTCGAATCCCCACGATTATGGCCGCAGTTATAAATGGGATTCTAATGATGGTCTAACCTTAGTTGTAGGAGTTATATGTCCGTTCTATAACTGTTTTAATGGCCATAACTGCATGTTTTCGGAGGCTCTTGATTTTGAAAAAACATCTTCCATGGTTATAATTTAGTGTAGTTTTTATATCATGCCTTTTTCTACGCGTCAGAATTCCATTCAAACATGTCATGTTTCCTAAACGAATCTCAGTGTTTTTTTTCACCGTCGGATGTGGGAGGCTCTTGATTTTGAACGTGGACAACAACGACATTGAGCAATTGCCCACGGCCTTCGGGCGGCTCCTTGGTACAGCAATTGGGACAAAAAACATGTTTTTGGCCCCCGGGTAAGAGGACATGGTGCGTGAAACGCCATAGAAAAGTGGCTGAATTCACTGAATTCCTATGGTTTATGGTAGTGATATAACTATAGTATTCATGGGGATTATTTCATGGTTTATAACTCCAATAACTATGGTTTATACTTATAACTATACTATTCATGGGGTTTATAGGCCAACTTATAGCTCTCCCCCGCATTGTAGATGATTTAATGATGATTTACCTATCAAAAATGGTGTTTTTTTTTTCACAATTTTAGCTATGTTAAATAACTAAAGGGTACTTGGTGGATCCATCACACGAATCGTAAGTGGGTTAAAACGAACTGCAGTGAAATAAGTGGGTGAACTCTACTTATGCCATTTATTTCACTGGGGTGTTTACTCACCCACTTACGATTCGTGGGATGAGCCGCCAAGTACGAATGATAAAATGAGCAAACGCATGTTGCACATAGATCAAACATGATAGAATCAGCAAAAAGTTGGGAATATGATTAGGTAATCTTATGGTTCAAGTGATTGGAGGGTTCAACCATGACAGAGCGCCATGGGGATACAGCATCAAACATGTGGCTTTTTACATGTTTTCACTGCTTGGTGATGGGTATATCGTCGTAGAACTGTGAATCTTTTGCCTTGAAGGGGAAAAACATGAAGCTAGCTGAGCTAACCTGTTTTTTTTTTTTTATCAGGGACCCAAGAAGAGTAGCAGTGACCATGGGTATAATTTAATTGCATGCCTAAATAAAGATTAATACCCATGATATATAGGTATGTGATCAATTTACAAAGTGGCATGCACATCCAAGGACACTGTACTGGAAACACTTTGGCTGGGTAGTTTACAGTAATCTATATAAGTAATGCCAGGAAACTGGTTCGGATATGTTTGGGTAATTATGAACTGCATCTTTGGTGTTCCATCTTAGTTTTCAGGTTGGAAAATCGTAGCAAAACACCGTCATGAAATGAACACATGATGTTGGGATTTTTATCTTTGGATATTCACATGTTCTTTGATTGGTTGCTTCTTTCCCAATTGGACGAAGTGGAATATCCGATGGCATCTACAAAGATGCCCTCCCAAGTATGTAAGTTGGTTTATGTTCACCAAGTCAACTCTGTTTGTACAACGTGAGGCCCCCAAGATATCTAAGTTGGTGCAAATAACTCCAATGACTATGGTTTATGGTACTTATAACGAACTAGTTACTGGGGCGTATCTAAACCAACAAACATCACTGGGGGGCCTCACATTGTATATATATATACAGATGTCCATTATATATACAGAACAGTTGTTGTAATGATTTCAACCAACAAATCCACGGGACGAGCTGCTTTTATCTTGAAACATCTCAAACAAACAAACACACACACACACACACTGATGAAATTTGAAACATATCTTCAACAAACACTGATGAAATTGGATGATATTCCGTGCATCAAACATCATAAAACCAGCATTGTCCATGATTTTCCCTGATTAAACCACCATTTTTCCGTGTTTTTTTCCCTAAGGTCTTCGCAGTTCCAAACGTCGTACCGTAGCGTCGCCGAGGCTCACAAGTCTGCGGAAGCTGACAGCTTCCTACAACGCCCTGACACAGCTGCCCGAGAGTATTGGAGACTGTCAACTCTTGGAGAAGATTCGGGTGGTGAACAATCACATCACCGCAGCTTGGTTGTTGTTTACCGGCATGGTACTCGTAAGTTTGGTAAGTCGACGTATCGTTAATTCAGTTCACATATGATTTAAGCAGTAGTCAAATCACAGCGTTTTGTGGTTGAATGAAGTAACTATGTTTTATTTTTTGGGGTTATGTGTATACCCTCTGGTGAACTAACAGAGCAATGGAAAATGGCTATTTATAGTGGATTTTCCCATTAAGAATGTAGCAATGTATCTACAGCTAAATAAAGAATCACATCACCGCAGCTTGGTTGATCAATCACTATATAGTTAATGGGGTTAAATATGGTAACTATGTAATTGATAATGACGAAAGTCTTATAGATTACGTAAATATAATCATACATATATATATAATGTATACAGAATATATATATAATCATATATCTATATATATATATATCTATATTCATACATATATATATAATCATACATATATATAATTATATATATATATATATTTGTGAGGATGATTAATTTTTAAACTGGGAATCCCCATTTTTTTGCATGATGACAGAGATGACAGGTCATCCCGACTTGGAAGGCCTGCAACGGTAATCTAACATAGCTACGGTGGGCGGCTCATCCCACGATTCCTAAGTAGGTTATATCCCCAGTTATAAGCGACGTTATTATGTGTACAAGGTGGGGCCCCCGAGTTATAAGATGGTTTATAAACCCCATGAATACTATAGTTATTTGCGTACCATAAACCATAGTTATTGGAGTTATTTGCACCAACTTAGCTATCTAGGGGGCCCCACCTTGTAACTATAAATATAGCTACGTTAATTATAGCAACGTTAATATTCTTGAATATCACATTCACATACAAGATATACAAGAAATGGATTTCCGGAAGAACTACCCTCTGGTTATTTAACATAGCCATGGAAAATCACCATTTTTAATAGGTAAACCATCTATAAATAGGCCATTTTCCATGGCTATGTAACAAATAACCAGAGGGTAACTATAAATACCAGAGGGTATCACAATATCCCCATCATATGTGTATGGGTAAAACTAACATAACTATAGAAAATCACAATTTTATAGCTGGGTAAATCAAATATTTCTATGGCCATGTTCAATAGCAATGTTAGTTTACCAGAGGGTAACCCCAGTGAAATAAGTGGATTAACTCCACTTATCTCATTTATAACTGGGGTCCTAACTTATAACCCATTTACGATTCGTGGGATGAGCCACCAAGTATACTATGGAAAGTGGATGAACAATGCCCATTTATAGATAGTTTACCTGTTGAAAATGGTGATTTTCAACAGTTACTGTATGTTAAAATACCAGAGTGTCACTGGGTTTTTCGCAGGAACCAACTGCAGCTCAGAAACCAATGATTGCAACAGAAAAGCTGGTGGAACTGTAGAGATTTGCGTGTGCTTGAATGCGAAGACCGGGCATACCCTCAAATAGCCATGGAAAAATGAGAACACGATGATAAAACCATCAAGTGTTCGCATACCCTCTTTTCAGACAAACCCATTCCGGGTTAGCTGTTTTGTGTCCTCGGCCAACCTCAGCCAACTTAACTGTGAAAAATATACGCCGGCTTCTCTTTTTTTTATTGATTTCAGTTGAAAGTTCCCAACGTTTGGTTCATGTCTTCCGAACTAACTTAACCGACTTAACCGTGGTGATGTTGGTGAATGTCGAATCTATTGCCAAACCAACTTAACGTTTCTCGTTTACCTCTTGATTAAACCTCAGCCAGTCAAGTTTGAGGTAGCAACATCACCGTAGCTCATACAGGAACGGATCCCAGTTCTAAGTTGTTTTTTTTGTAAACCCAACTGTAAATATCTCCACCTTTTCAACCCCAAGTTTTCCTAGTTTACACAGCCTCTGTCTGCCCCTTAAACGTTTTTGCGTCGCGTAGGTCATGCCACATTCGCTGCTGAAGTTGTGGAAGCGAAAGGGTGGAGTATTGGAAGAACTCTTGGTGGATGGGAATCCTTTGATCCAGCCAAGCGTCTTGGCCAGACACCGGGTAGCAGCATTTCACGGGGAAGCTGCGAGCTCAGCTGCGATGATTTTTTGTGATATTTTCTTTTAAACATGATATATATATATATAAACTTGATATAAACAAGTTAGTGAAATTGGAGTTTTTTCAGCCAGTTTGTCTTGGTTTTGGTTACTGTATCATGGGGATAATATAATGAGGATTTAATGGGATTCAATGGTGATTTAATTGGATATTATGGTGAGTAAAGCAATCAATAGTAATGAAACCGTACCAAAATTCACCATACATGGGTTGTATAACCCATCAAAATATGGTCTAATAGTAGTCTTGGCTCTGGAATTCACCATACATGGGTTGTATAACCCATCAAAATATGGTCTAATAGTAGTCTTGGCTCTGGTATTACGGGGATATCGTGGGAATATGGGTCACGCATCTAATATGTTTGTATTGAGCATCTAATTACTGGATGGAGTACTAGAAAGATCATATACAATTTGCTCTCCTTCAGTTATGTTTGTTGCTTTCTGTTGCTTTCTGTTAACCTCATTTACTATAGTTATAAGATGTTATAAGTACCATGAACCATAGCTATTGGCGCGAGAAAAACCACTGTCTTGGCTAAAAAAAGTGGATGAATGCTGTGGGGAGTCCTGTGGTGAATCTTATATGGGAATCCTATGTGGATATAATACTGTACAAGGTTTTGCCCCAGTTCGGAATCGCTAAGTTGGTGCAAATAACTCCAATACCTATGGTTTATAGGTGATATATCATGATATATCTACAGTTGATGGGATTATAAAACAAACTTATAACTTGGGGGGCACCACCTTGTAGATGTAATGAGAGTCTGACAGCGTAATAGTGACATGATCTATCAAATGGCTTATAATGGGGATATAGTGGTGATTATATAATTATATATATATGGGTTAAAATTTAATAGGCCGGGGGCCACCGATTTTAGTACATGTTGTTAGTATGGACCATTTCATTGGGGTACTCAAGTTTTACCCATACACATATGATGGGGATATAGTGATACCCTCTGGTAATTTGCTACGTAGCTATCGGAAATGGCCCAGTCGAAATAGTTGATTTACCAATTAAAAATGGTAGATTTTCCATAGCTTTTTGTATGTTTACCAGGCCGGGTAATTGATTTGGGATATTGGATGTAAGTTTTGACCAGTGGATAGTGGCTTTTACTGGATGGACTACAGAGGTACTCTGGCCATACACAATTAGTTATTACCCTCTGGTAAACTAACATAGCTATGGAAAATCACCATTTTTAATGGGAAAATCCACTATCAATGGCCATTTTCAATAGCTATGTTAAATTACCAGAGGGTAGTTGTTTCTTCTTATGATCCTTTTGTGTTTTGGATGTGATAGATGGACTTTAACCCACATCAGACCCAGAAAAAGTGAAGCCTCAGAGTCTTGACTCCTGCTTTTGCTGGATAGTCGGATATCATGGGGTGTCCTCAATGCGGATGTAGCTCGGATATTATCTCGGGTGTCCATGGGTGTCCTCAAACATGGCTCGGAAATCCCCGAAGCAAATTGTGATTGAACTGTGTACATAATCTATTACCCTCTGGTTATTTGTTACATAGCCATGGAAAATGGCCTATTTATAGATGGTTTACCTATTAAAAATGGTGATTTTCCATGGCTATGTTAAATAACCAGATGGTATATACAAGATGATGTTCCACTGCCATATTTCATTACGACAGGGTATAGTATAGATTAGTATAGACTATAGCTTTTACGTGGCCATGCAGTGATGTTTTCTCCATGATATCACGCACTTCCATTTGCAGAACCCCAAAATAATGATGATACTTAGTGGATCCATCACACGAATCGTAAGTGGGTTATAACTACTCTCTGGTAAACATACAAAAAGCTATTGAAAATCACAATTTTTAATGGGTAAATCAACGAATTAAATGGCCATTTTCAATAGCAAACTGTTAGTTTACCAGAGGGTAACCCCAGTGAAATATGTGGATGAACTCTGCTTATCCCACTACAACTGGGGTTATAACTGGATCATGACACTTACTAAGTGGGATGAGCCAACCAAGTAGTTTAACGGCTCATGTCTTGCCATAGATGGGGATGTTTGATGTTTACTACCCTGCAAACAAGATGTTTTCACAGGTCACTTTTCCCTATTCTGAACCGAAAGTAGCTTCTCAGACGGTGCTGAACCGAGCAGTTGACCCATAGGATCTGAAAGTTTTCTTCAGTTGTACATGTTGTACTGGTTTTTCATCCTACGAATCGCAAGGTTTATGCAAGTACAGCTTGTATAATCTTGTATATTTGGTTTGTGCCAGGATTTTTCGGGTGGCGATAACTTCCATACTTAGCGGCAAGCGGCCCCTGTCGGACGGCCGCTCAGCATCCCAAATTGAGTAGTTTTTTACACTTGTCGTTCCTGTAGCCATTCTCGCTCAACGTCTATGAACTTCTGAAAATCTTGGGTTTGTCTTACGGCTCTTAGCCGATGAATCTCATGTGGAGCGTCGCGCTTGCGTTCGCAACCTTGGCAACGCCTGGCTGCGCTGTGGTGGACAAATGGGAAGATGTGGGCTTTGGTCTTACCCATATAGCGAGCTTCTGGGCAAACTTGGTCCGGCGTTTGGTTTGGAATTAAAGGTATGAAACATGGTGATTTGGAGAATGGGAATTCATGGGATATATGTATATATAGCCAAATATAACCAAGTATTGGATAAACATACATACATACATCCATGCATGCATACATACATACATACACATACATGCACATACATACACATACATACACATACATACACATACATACACATACATACATATACATACACATACATACACATACATACATACACACACATACATACACATACATACACATACATACACATACTTACACATACATACACATACATACACATACATACACATACATACACATACATACACATACATACACATACATACACATACATACACATACATACACATACATACACATACATACACATACATACACATACATACACATACATACACATACATACACATACATACACATACATACACATACATACACATACATACACATACATACACATACATACACATACATACACATACATACACATACATACACATACATACACATACATACACATACATACACATACATACACATACATACACATACATACACATACATACACATACCTACACATACATACACATACATACACATACATACACATACATACACATACATACACATACATACACATACATACACATACATACCCATACATACACATACATACACATACATACACATACATACACATACATACACATACATACACATACATACACATACATACACATACATACACGTACATACACATACATACACATACATACACATACATACACATACATACACATACATACACATACATACACATACATACACATACATACACATACATACACATACATACACATACATACACATACATACACATACATACACATACATACATACATACATATACATACATATACATACATATACATACATATACATACATATACATACATAGACATACATATACATATATATATATACATATATACATACATA